>JAJMGC010000016.1:0-322824 GCA_030574995.1 Suhomyces maxii
TCTAGTTGATGAAAGGGATCTTTCAGTTCTATAGAAATGTGATGTATCAAGTGTGATGTGTCAAGTGTGGTTTGTTTCAAAAGAAATATTATCGCACGTGATGACACGCATGCATCTGTAATTATACTCTGGTAATTAAGGAAACTCCTGAAACAATTATGCCTGATTAAATTTGTGGAATTTACCACATTTGCTGAAGCCTGACTAGTTCTATACGGATTCCCATTACCCTTCTATATGAGAATTAAGTTGATTAATATATACTACCATATGTATTTCTAATTACTTGGTAAACTGCCTCTTAGGTAGGCTGTCAACACAATCAGATTGCCAAACTCATATATTTAGCATCCACCAAAATCTTTCGTGTATATTAAGATTACTTCTATCTAAAGGAGCTTCTTGAAACTTGAAACCAAAAAAGTTTACAGACTAGTTCGTGCTACGAGCTTTTAGAATCCATGTCCATTTACACATTGAACAGGTATAAGGGACAGATTACCACTCCATTATGATAAGTATCCCTATTTTGATAAGTGAAACCGCTTCTAGTTCAAGCATTCTTTCACTTTAAATCATATGACGCTGGTTAAACCTGTCTTATTTTGCTCGTATGGTGGAATAATGTACCTACGGGTATACTCACAGAAAAACCGCATCCATGAGTGTAGGAGTTTTGATCATTGCCAACCAGCAACTTTTTGCACCCAAATATTACTATTAGGAGCTTTTGTCCCGAAATATATTTAAGTTGTTTACACATTGCTGGAAAGTGCCCTTTACTAAGCCCTAAAATATATCTCATTTTTTTGCTTATATTTATTCTTTATTCAGTGCTATCTCTCTCTTCTGATATAGCATTGACATAGTTTTCAATTCTCCTCTTCGAAATGTTTGCGTCCAAACTTTTTCCAAAATCTTGTGTCGTGTGCTGAACAGCCAATTTGAAGTATAACATGTCAAAAAAGCATTATGCTTTTTTCAGCCTCTTCATTTATTGATAAATTGAGAATTAACGTGTACCTGGTGTCTTCTCCCCGAAATATACCCAGATCTATCTTCTTACCCAATACACCACATGACCATAATCACGAAAAAAAGGTTTTGGTCTAGAACATCAACCCCTTGTGTACTGGGGTCCCAATAGTCTATTCTTTTTATATACAGCCCTATTCTTGTTTGTCTTCTCGAAATATTCCCTTCCATATTTACTTGACCTGCCCATTATCGCTATAACATCTACATCATTATGAAAACTCACCGCAAAATCACCCAGTCCTATCACTCTATCATCTACACTACGTACCCTATGGAAAGTATAAAATGTGTATTAAGGCACAGCCCAGAACTAAAATCTTTAGAATTCAAAATAACCAAAATGTCTACCGAAAAATTAATAATATAATGTGACGAAAGTAATAAATCATCTACGGTTGCGAAAGGTTTCAAATCCACCTTTAGTACCATGATTTTTAAGGGTATCAGGTCCAAAGGACCTACATGAAAACGATCACAAGACCAGCGAAGAGTGCTCCGATAGAGGCAACAACTCCGTGAGCAGAACCTTCGACTGGGGCTACAGTTGCAGCACCAGTAGAGCCAGAGGTGCCTGGTACAGCAGCAGTAACCAAGGTGGTTTCACCATTAGCAGTGGAGGTCACAACAGTGTAAACACTAGATTCCTTTTCAGGAGCTGGTCCTGGAGCAACAGAAGGTAATGGACAGAGGGTAGTGTAAGTGGTACCCTTTTCGGTAACAACAGTCCACCCTGTGGTGACTGGCTTGGCAGTACACTTGTTGTTGGAACAAGAGGTGATAGTAACGACAGTGATACCTTCCTCGACAGTCAATGGACAGTAGGTGGTGTAAGAAGTATACTTTTCCTTAACAACGGTCCATCCAGTGGTGACTGGGTGAGCAGTACACTTGCTGTCGGAACAGGAGGTGACAGTAACGACAGTGGTACCATGTTCAGTAACAGTAGCAGCACCATCGCGAATAATGGACGTGGTGGTGTACAGCTCACCATTTGAGTCAGTGGTGATAAGCACGTCTCCGGTTTCAGTTGAAACAGAACCGTCATCATTGGTGGTGGTGAAAGTGGTGGTGTATTCAGTTAAAGCTGGAGCATCATCAGTGAAAATGGAAGTTGTGGTGTACAAGCTTCCGTCTTCGTCAGTAGTGACAACAACCTCACCAGTACCAGTTGAAACAGAACCGTCATCATTGGTGGTGGTGAAAGTGGTGGTGTATTCAGTTAAAGCTGGAGCATCATCAGTGAAAATGGAAGTTGTGGTGTACAAGCTTCCGTCTTCGTCAGTAGTGACAACAACCTCACCAGTACCAGTTGAAACAGAACCGTCATCATTGGTGGTGGTGAAAGTGGTGGTGTATTCAGTTAAAGCTGGAGCATCATCAGTGAAAATGGAAGTTGTGGTGTACAAGCTTCCGTCTTCGTCAGTAGTGACAACAACCTCACCAGTACCAGTTGAAACAGAACCGTCATCATTGGTGGTGGTGAAAGTGGTGGTGTATTCTGTCAAGCTTGAGGTCGGGATAGCTGGTATTTCTGGGGGAGTTGGGTCACAACGCAAACAAATCCCACTGCCAGATCCTTGTGGACCATCGTAAGTAACAGCACCACCTGGAACATCATCAAAACCAGGCCCATAAACTCCATCAACTACCCTGAATCCATTTGGATCATAATCTCTACCAATTACGAATCTTAAAGAATTATTATTCGTATCATACAAGGTCAACATATTATTACTCTCATACTTGAATGGTGTCAATGGATGAAGAGGATTATCCAAACCTATGATGTTACCATTACCAAACCCTCCTACAACAAGATTGCGTACGTTCGGATCAGCCTGAGCTGCAGCCTTCAAGGAGGAAGAGGGGGTTGCCAAAAAAATGTTTTGTGGGGCGAAGTCAAATTGCAATTCAGGTAAGGCGAAGTACATGGTAGAACGTACACCAACATTTATACAACCACTACCCCGAAGAGTAGTGGTTTGTTGGAAACCAATGTTGTAAAGACACACAGCTCCTCTATTGGTAATATTACGTGAATCAGAATCAAATTTAACCATGTTTGAAGATCTTCTATTTTGACGGAAAACCATAGTACCTCTAACGAAGTTGGTCCAAGAGCTAGCTGTTATTGACATGGTTGAGGTAGTTGATCCATCGGCACCGAAAAACATTTTACCATCGTTGTAGAAGGTATCAGCATCCAAGTTGAAATTAGGAGTTGTTAACGTATTTAATGAATTGAACTGAACTGTACCTTCGGTTCTAATATTGGAACCACCAATTCTGACATTCAAATTAGGTGAAAAATCTGATGTAGAGGTAACATGGAAACCTCCATTTCTACCAACAGTGAAAAAATCAGTAAATTCAGTGACCTCATTATTGATGATGGACCATTGCACGTTTGGGTTAACGATAACAGGATCATTTTGAATCGGAATAGGTCCAAAGTCTGTGGTGTCTGTCGAAATAGTCTTTCCAGCAACAGCGTTTAGTACCACTGATATGGCTATAAACTTACTCAACAACATGTTCAATTCTTTGTATTTAGTTGTAGAATAAGCTTTTTAAGCTGAAGTATCATGAGATCTCGGGCATATTCCAATACATATAACGGTTAACGGATTTTGAGCTGATTGCCTGGTCTATAACCCAAATAATACATGATATGATTCTATTGTATGAGAATATTTTTTAACAGTCTTGTAATAGTAACGGTTTTGCATATTATTTACGAGGGATGCAGTAATAATAAGTTTGAGAATTAGATTTGCGAGTAAAAAGTACGAGAATTAGAAAACCTCATTTCATAATACACCACATCAATCAGTAGGTGAATTTTTGATTACCATGTTCATAGCGGTCACTGTTATAGCATGGTAAATTGCTCTAAGCATCAGCTTCTTCTCCTTCTTCTTCTTCTTCTTCTTCTTCTTCTTCTTCTTGGTCTTTGCTTCTTCACTCTTCATTAATAATATTTTGTATCTAAAATCCGATAAAAAATATAGTCCATGATGTATATAGGTATGGTTCATCAACAATCTTACAAAATATCCAATTGATTGTTTCCTCGAAAACTTTCAGCACTTCAATCTTCAACCTGAAGTCCTATAGAGAAGTTTTGATGCCTTTGCTACGAGGTTGGGTCAAACTGTGTCTCCTCTATTCCAGATATTGGTGGTAGCGTTTAAAATTCAATCAAGAGCTTTGCCATATCTATTGTCATTAGAGTTTATTCTGGCGGTTAGTAAGCTTTCCTTGGCAGATGCATGGTAACATATGGTTGGTTAAACGGTATTATATATTTTTTGGGATGATGAGTGCCTTTACAGGACTATTGAGTTGGATCCTTGTTACAATTGTAGGTTTTAATGAACTATATTTAGGGGCATAGAATAATAGTGGTATTGGAGCCGTAGCAACTCCTATTATATTAAGCTTAATATATACTAGACATTCATTGTTACCTTGGGATTACCATGAAGGGGTTTTAGGTACTGGGACATTTTTGGTAAGTCTATATCAAAATTTATCAATTAGTTCTGTGAATATGGGGCATGATCGCTTCCAATTTCTTCTTCAACTTGGGATAAACTTATGTTTCGTAGGTCTAAGTTTTTTAAGCTGTGTAGTTAGTTGTATATTTTCACAGATGAAGTGAAAACCATAGTAATTTTCAGCTTATAAATTTAATAGTACAAAGACTACTTGGCAAACATTTAAAAATAATATTTTCATTTTGTATGCCTATCTGATGCATCAGTATGTCCATACGAATATTCAAAAGCACGTGGTATCCTTTTTCTGAAAATAGGACACGAGACCGTATATACTAGACTCTCTAGGTATCTTCACGGAAATTGCCGTGTTTCAATTAATACAAGTATTTGGTGTTTGTACTGAATGAAAAATTGGAATAATTTATTGAGGAAATAATCTCTCTCTCTATGAAAAATAATCATGACAAAATAAATATGCAAGAGATGCGGGAACTAATGCTCATGTCCACTTTTAGCGCCATGTGTTTTTTAGACCGTTTCCTAATAGATGCAAAAATAACGTTAACAGAACCTTCGACTCGAGCGACAATCTCAACCCTACTAGTGCCAGGGGACTCTCCAGTAGAAGTCACTTAGGATTGGAGATGGAAAGGTAATAGCTACCACCAACATTGATACAACCAGAACCACCAATACATTTGGTTGGTTGGTAAGCATGGTTGTAAACTCCGTAACTATTAGTAACATCAGATTACCAATTCAATACTCTTGGAAATCAATTTTCGAGGGAAACTAAGAATATGCGGTTAGTAAAACAGAAACAGAAAGAAACAACGGCCATGGTCGGAACATTATTGGATCCATCAGCACCTATTTACATCTGACCGTTATTTGAGAAGTATATACCACCAATATTGAAATAGGAGTAGTCTAAAAGTCAAAAGAAGTGAATTAGATGATACCTTGGTTTTTAATGGTGTAGGATTCACTCTTTATGTTCAAACCATTTGAAAAATCCAAGTTTAAATGTAACATAGAATCCACTACCAATTCCATCATCATAGAGGACAATCGATATTATTGACTGGAATACTAAGAATATACCAGTACATAATTTCATCAATGTTAATAGAACTTCTTTCGGTACAAATGGTACCTTTGTACAAGGTGTTTTGATATGCAACTAAATTTCTGGTCAACAAAATGGTTTTATTGTTTGTATTGAGTTATAGAATGAATTGATCAAAGCAGGAGATACTTGGTATCTCACGATTGATAAGCAGACATGAATTTTGAACAAATTGTGTACATTTTGGTGGTGAATGAATAAAATCTTATAGATTATTTTTTAATGCATATCAATGGTGAAGGGTTTTCTATCGTACGTTCAAATTTATTTAACCATTAATTCAGTACTGCTTAGTCTACGAGCTTGTGATTTCTTATGAAAAGCTTCTTCAAGTGGTTCGATTATTTTACTTAAAAAATTTTTGGGGTTTACAAGATGATCAACTTTAGATTTCCATTCTGAGATTAGTCCATAATAATCTAGTAGCATACAATATAATCTCTTAATTTATCTCTGTGGCTTGGCGTTCTTGAACATAGACCCTTTTTTATATATCTTTAAAGATATTTTAGGTATGATTGGTATATTAGCACACGTTTCTTTCTGTCCTATCAGCAATCATTCATGAATTCAATAAAGTCAATAGAGATGTTTGAACATAATATGAGGTAATCTTTTGTGTTATTGTTTCAAGCTATATCTATTCATCGTTCAAAAAACAATCAATAGACAACCAACTAATTATGATTAATTTAGCTCACAATAGTCGAACTACATGATTGTTCAAACTAATATTGTCTATTACTTAAACTCCTCGCCAGCATATCTATTTAAGTATGAAGAATAATTTTTTCAAATCAAGCGACAGTAGATTTACAAGTGAAAGAAGTTGTCGTACCATCAGCATAAGCTTCTTTAAGCGATTCAGCTGAAGAGTATATACCAAGACCTGCGGTGGCTAAAGAAGCCAAGAAGAACACGAGATGGGCTGTATTCTTGAAAAACTGATCAGCATAAGCTTTCCAAAGCCTTTTTGGATTCCACCAAGATTTGTTGGTATCTGGACTGCAATGAAGATCACTAATTTGCATATCAAGAGCCAATTTAATAATTGGAGGAAATGTGTAAGTAAATTGCAAAATACAAACAGCACCAACAAGAGAAGTTAAACTTGAAAAAGCGGGGATAGCAGCAGCAATGACAAATGCAACGGCCCAGTAGACGATAACACTTATGGACCAAATCACTCTTTGAGCAGTTAAAATAATGTCTTTTTTACCAATTTTTGTGGAGAAAATAGTTCTAGTTTGGGATTCCAAGCTCTTAACATTAAAGGTCTTTTCTATAACTGTAGTGTAAACGACCTTGATGGCAATATTACCATAAAGACCAGCTGCAATGACAGCAGAAAGTAAATTGACTATATTGGTTGCAGTTTGCATACCATAACCACTGATACTTTGATTGGCTGGGTTGGCAACAAATTGTCCAAGTTGGGAATAGACGAATAAACCATAGATAAGATAGATAGCAAAAATAAATGCTTGAGCACAAATCATTCCTTTCCAAAAATCAAAAGGTCTCTTCATTTCAGCCATGAACTCAACAAAAACAAGAGCACCACCATAAGAATACACAATATTCATACAAGCTTCTAATTGACTTGTAAAAGCCGTTTTACCAGAACCGCTAATGACAACTTTTGTAATCACAGGTCCTTTTGGAATAGATTTAACAGCAAGATAGTTTGGAGCCATATGGGCTACACAAGCCATGGTTGCAATAATAACAAAAACATTCATCCAAATTGCAACATTAGCCAAGAAACCAAATTTCTTTAATGTACGAATTTGTCCAACAATCATACCAATAATGGCCCAAACGAAAATCATAATGGTATAACATCCTTTACCTTTAGCAATTTGTGAAAGACCTTGACCATTACCAAGAATGATGACAGCAACATTACACAACAATTGAAGTGATTGAAGTAAATCAACACCATATCTTATTTTAGCACCAAAAATTCTTCCAACAAGATCACCATAATTTTTTAAAGGATACTTATCTGAATCTAAACGTAAAAACATTCTCCATAAGAGGTACCCAGTATAAACGGCTGCAACCCCAAAAAGTATATACAATAAGGTACCTGGTACATAACCAAGTTGTGCAATAGCCCAAGGAGCACTACTAGGACCAAGAATATCAGTAGTAATCAAATAGAAAACGGAACCCCATGAAGCACTTCTGGCCATTCTTTCAGCATTCTCTAAAAGTCTTGAGTCTTGAGGACTTAAGAATCCATCTTTTTCAACAACACCTTCATCTTTTTCACCAGAAATACCTTCAGATGAACTGGAATCATTGGTTGGTTTGTTTTTCTTACCAAATTTTGATCTGATAAGACCTCCCCAGGCAGTTTCAGCTTTTTCACCTTTATCTTTATTTTGCTCTTCCATTTCTCTTTGAATCTTTGCTTGTTCTAAAACATCATGCAATGATGCAGAGGCATCTATTTGTTTACTAGCACCACCAGCAAAATTATCGAAAGCGTGTGCATTTTGTTCAGCAACCGATGAAGCAATACTTCTAACAGACTGAAGCTTAGACATGGTTATTATTCAAAAAATTTCAATGGTAAAGCAATCTGGAATTTCTCATCATCATATATATATAATGTATAATGTATTGACAGATAAGGTATCCATCACAAATTAGAAAAATGGAGTAACTTTTCTTTTTCTGTTTTTCTAATCCTCCAATCAAACTTCTGGTCTAAAATAGGCACAAACTTACATGTAAATTTGATGATTATGAGCAAAGAGGCTTTGTGAACAGGATTGTTAATACTGAGCCCCAACATATATATGCAATAATAACTCATCTAAATAATACATAATTTAGCAATACGAGACCAAAAACTGCTAACTTGACCAGAGTCCATACCAAGTAACAATTTACTCACCAAAGCCACTTTGCCATATGATCGGTTGGCACTTATGGGTTAAAACATAGAACATATGAACTGTTTAAGGCTTTTAACCATTGAAAACTAATTATATGCAGTGTTGATAAATTTGCAGTTTTTGTTGCGTCATTGAAAATTCGGTAGAAGCGGGATTATTATCAGAGTCTCTAGTATCTATAAAGCCGATGACCTTTATTAAGTTTATTCACGCTAAAGGGCTTGTTTCAACGGTAATGGGACCACTTAAACCATTATAGACGATTTCATCTACTACTTCGATATCTCTGCAACCATTTTAATCGATTGTCTGAGCTATTGAGTTCGGCTAAAATTTTTTTCAGTTGTACCTTGTTGACTGAAGGTGCGATATAAAATTCCTCTTTCAATTATGTAAGTGGGTTAATCTCAGTATGATTTCTTTTTTCCCCGAAACTGAATTCTGTGGTCAATTTTTCAGATGTCATAATAGACCGCCGGAGTTCCCACCGTTGCAATTTGCAAGAGAACTGCCGTATTTTATATGCATAATGCGCTTAGCAAATTATGTGGAGGGCCTTTTATTGGAGGAATTCATAGTTGAATTAAAATGCCGCTTTACAAATGAAATAGCAAGCAAACCACTGTGATTATACGATAATAAAGAGGCTTGTTACTATACCTACAATGCAACCTACTGGTACTCTATCAAACGTAGATAACAAGAAACTACCGTATGGTAAGTATTTATTGAACACCATTACTAATTATATTTGACAGCGCCAAGACAAAATCGCTAAAGATCGATACCTGCACCCTGTCAATCCAAATTGCTTGGCTCCAGAGATGACATATTTAATAAAAACCCCGACATAAAAGTCCTTAAATGGACAACTAACATTCAAAAGAAACCGTTGGAATTATAATTATTATAATTCACTCTATCATCAAGACCCAATAAATTGATTTGTAACTTGTAGACTTCAAATGCCTTTCGAGCCACACCTTCTTTCAGATCCATGCAACTGAAAAATCCTATCTACATCTTTACTAATAAGAATTTTTTTTGCTTTCTTCCAACCTTAAACGAATACCCTAACCATTACGGATAGAAGTGTCATATTGGAAGTAAATCCGATACACAGTAAATCTTTTGGAGATTGCCGAAGAGTGGTAGCCTATTCGGGAATAAGATCGGTAGGGTTTCTTTGCTACTTTTTTTTTTTTCCTAACATGAGGCATTTATTCAGGAGATAACAAAGGTCCAGGCTATAGGGCTAGATTAAATGCGTGATCACAGATATGCCAGATATAGATCCAACTGCCGATCAAATATTAAAAGCACAGGGAAAGGTATCCTCTGTCAAGTCCATAAGGTCTTAGCGAAGAGACTAAACTTTAATTTTCAATACGTATGGAAGTAAATTATTCATATATATATACGTTATTATTAAATAATCTTCTCTAAAGTTAAAAGTTCCGGTAACAATAACAGTCATGGTTTCCGGTAGTCTTATGGGAAACTAGAAAACATATCCACCATTGGTTTTGATGTTTTGGGCAGAGACCCAATCAGAATCGGGAGATGCCAAAAATAAAGCTACATTGGCGATATCTTCTGGGGTACCTAAACGACCAAAAGGATTTACACCAATCAAGAAATTTTTCACCTTTTCATCATTCATCAGAGTGAATAATTCAGTTTCCACTGGACCGGGACAAATGGCATTCACTCTAACACCTTTTGGTGCAAGTTCTCTAGCAGATGAACGGGTAATAGATTCAACTGCTGCTTTGGTAGACGCATAAAGTCCATGATCTGCTGAAAGGTATGATGAAGAGGTCAAAGAACTGGAAATATTGATAATCCGAGATTTTTCTCCAAAGTGGGGCGTAACATACTTGGTTAAAAACCAAACAGCTTTAACATTCACATTATAGTATCTATCGAAATCTTCCTCGGTGATTCGTTCAAGGCTTCCCTTTCCAGAAACAGCACCGTTGTTAACTAAAATATCGATTTGTCCAAACTTTTCAACAGTTTGACCAACAATCTTCTTCAAATCTTCTGTCTTTCCTAAATCGGCTTGAATTATAAAAGCATTCTCTTCACCACCTAACATTTTTAAGGTTTCTTCAGCTGATTTGGTGTCATTGAGGTAATTGACAACAACTTTAGCACCGGCACTTCTATACTTGAGTGCAATTGCTCTACCAATTCCTTTGGATCCACCTGTGATGATGGCAACCTTTCCTCGTAAACTCATGACTATTTTTCAATATCCCGGAGGTTCCACATAATCCTGTTTTCTGTCAAGACCATTAGTAATGGCAGGACCGCGATATACAGGATGGACTTACCTAAAACCATAGAACCATTCCATTGATTTGTAATGATTCTTGTATTAGTCACATGGTTGACTGATCTTTATCTTAGGTTTTTTTTCTCACGTTCTTTCTTTTTGTTTTTCGATTTTGGAAAAAATCTAAGCTGTCAATGTAGATAAGAAAGATTGGTGATTATAATATCTCCATTTTGAGAATCCATGGGTCACAGCTGGTTGGACAGGGTCTGTAATCTGATGTTAGCTTTTTAAATATGATCTTATCTTTTGTTTATTGAAGCTGAAATAAAGTCGAATAGACGTAACAGTAACATTAGATAATGTTCTACAATTTCCAGAGATTAAATAAAAAAAAATTATTATCATTATATAATAAAGCCATAAATTAGTAGCTACTTTTTTTTTTTTTTTTTTGCAATAATTCAATTGGCTCCACCAATACCACTGATAAAAGCCAATGACCAAGTTCTCGACATACCGTTATCAATTAATCTATCATCCCAATCTTTTCTAGCAAACCATTTCCAAGATGATTTAGGGTCGAAAAGTGCCAAATTAAGCATTAAGATTCCCTTCCAACCATCAGGGATTTGTTCAATAATAGCTGCCAATTTTTGTTGCCATTCTTCTTTAACAAACTGTTCTGTTCTTATAAAAGAGGAAATTGGAGTAATTGGAAGCATATGAATTCCATGAATCCATTCATCTGCAATAGTACCTCTACCAAAATAGGTTGCGAAATCCACTTTATTTTCAAATGTAATACCTGCAACTTTATTCTTGATGAAATTTGGTGGTTGAACTTCATTATCATCAGTAAATAGCATATACATATCCATTGATCTTCTCATAATAGCAAGCATAATATTGGCTCTGGCTTCCATATTAGTATCACCAATAACTTGAGCATAAAGTTTCATACCATATGCGAAATGATAATCTTCAGATGAGGATTCTTCATCCTTACCATCACCAGATGCAAAAATACCATGAGCAAAAGAATGACCATGAAACCAATCAAAACTTCTGAATTGAGGGAAATATTTATCAGCTTTTGGACTGGCAACATCACGAAGTAAAGTGGTAACATAGTTAAGAACCAAATTATCTTTAGCTCTTAACCAATCTGGATCAATTTTACCAACTAATGCAATTGCATGAATATGATAACCATAATGGAAATGATGATCATTATAATTGGAATTACCAAAATCAGCCCCTGGTTCTGCTGATGAAATAAGTCCTTTCCAAGTGGTGTCAAAAACTAATGGAAATTTTTGTTTATTGTTAGCAAATATTTCAATAGCTTCCTTAACTTTAGGAAGAATATTGTTGGTTAATTCATCATCTTTTAAAATGAATTTACAAACATATGCAATATAAGCAAATTTATCCAAAATTTTACCTGAAGTGTACATGGAATCAATATTGGCCATACCAACTACATCTTGCTTGAGATCTTCTTGAGCAGCTTGTTTGATCAAATCTAAAGCATGATCCGGATATGAAGCATTTTTGGAGAATGATGCCCATGGTTCCCAATTAATATCTGTTGGTAAAGATTCTTGCATGATAATTTCAGAAGTGACATATCCTTTCATAACCCCTTTAGTGGTAGAATCCATGGTTAAATCAATTTCTTTTGATTGGATAGATTTATCAAGAACTTTTTGATGATGAGGAAGAATCCAAACAATACCAGATCCCGCTTTAGAATCACCTTCAGTCTTATATTTAAATTGATAAGTACCTTTATCACCATTCACTGAACCATGTAAACTAATAGAAGTTTGGTATGAGCCAGCACTTTCATCATAAGATTTAGAATTACCTTTAGCCCATTGAATGATGAAGTTACCTTCAGAATTACCAACTATATGGTTTGGGTCTTGTAATTTAAGTTCAACATTACCAGTAACATACAAACACCATTCCACTTGATTAAACAAAGTTACCATATACTTATTAACAGAACCAATTGATTTTGGTTTAGACATTTTTTGAACACCCACTTGTGAAGCAATCACTGGTTTTAAATTCTTATAAATGGCAGTAATATAACCCATACCATGTACAAGAGGAAACGAGATATTTTTATTATCATCTTGAGATAATTTTGCAGTCACGGACATCTTATTATGGTCTAGCAACAATAATTTAGCATTATTAGGATTCAATCCTTCAGCAGTCACCACAAAGGATTTGATCTTTGGAGGATTGAAATAAAACTGAGCAGGATTATCATTTGGATCAGGACCAAATACCTTCTGAGATTTATCAGTATGATTAAAAGCCAAACCATAATCTTGGCCGGGATCATTGGTCAACCATAAAGAGTATGGTTGAGTCCAAACTGGGAATGTTTGATCTTCCAATGTAAGATTATTAGAGAAATTATTGGTCTGAATTGGTGGATCATTTGGTCCATGGGATGAGCCCTTTGGAGGCTGGTTATGTTGAACACGGGAAAAGATAGAAGGTGGTTCCCCTTCACCAATTGCAACATCAAAAACATCATTCTTCAAAACTGTTTGTTTGGTACTACCCGCCGATGCTGGACGCTGAACTTCTCGATCTTTGGAGTAATTTCTAGCAGGAATTGGAGGTGCTTGATCCTTGGGATCCCTGGAAGGCTCATTCTTGTGCTTCAATGAGCTATCGATCTTCTTGAGAGCCTTTTTCAAGTCGCTGAATCCCATTTTTGGCTGTGTTATTTGGAGAAACTTGAGATTGCAAAAGCGAAATTGCTTGGAATCTGGAGGTATGGTGTTGATGACGTAATAAGGGGACGCGGTTTAGGATAGATACACTCCACCCTCACCCCATTCCATCCAGATACTTTGGAATATATGGAAGAATTGGCTAATAGTAACATCCATTTTGATTGCAAATTTCACATAGATACTTCTTATTGGAACTCCGATGAGCTCAAAGTATCCTTTATACTTTTAATTGATTTTAGAATTTTTTAAGTTGGTAATTTTGTAGGTTTTGGGGAATTTTTCATAAATTTCTAAAGTGATGCTTCTCCAAATGATGAACTGAAAAATAGTAAGAATTATCGAAAGCAAAAATTCAGCTCCATAAAAACCACCACACAAGTACCAGAGCTTGTATTGCCAAGTATTTGACAGTACTAGTGGTTATTAAACCAGGTTTTTTCCATCAAGTGGGACTGGGGAAGCGGTAAGATCCAGTTGGCGGGTATCTCGATTAGGAAATAATTTTCGCCCCACTTGTAAAATCTGGAGTATAAAGTATAAAGAATATGATCCCAGAATGAAAAAAAAAATCAAAAAAGCATTAGTGTTAACCATGAAGCTCTCAACCACCATAGCACTCTTTGCAGCCGGAACATTGGGTCAATTCCATGTTGGACCAAACGAAGTGACTTTTGAATCTCTTGAACCTCCTTCATTGGAAGAAAAATGGGGTGGATTATGGCCTTTCCAAGGTATTAATACATTTGCTCATTTGGATCATCATCAATGTTTACTTGATGATAAAATCACCTATGATGTTGCATTGATTGGTGTTCCTTTTGATAATGCTGTTTCTTACCGTCCTGGTGCCAGATTTGGACCTCGTGCTATTAGAGCAGCTTCTCAAAGACAAACTTCTTTAAGAGGTTATAATCAAAGAGCCAATTTTAATCCATATCTGTCATGGGCTAAAATTGTAGATTGCGGAGATATTCCAGTGACTCCTATGGATAATTCAGTTGCCTTTCTTCAAATGACTGAAGCCTTTAAAGAATTGATTTCTGAAAGAAGTTCAGTTGAATCTTCTCAATTACCTCCTAGATATGTTGCATTAGGAGGTGATCATTCTATTTTATTACCTCATTTAAGAGCCCTTCATAAAATATATGGACGTCTTAATATTATTCATTTTGATGCTCATTTAGATACTTGGGCTCCTGATAAGTATCCATCATTTTGGCATTCAGATCAATCAGAAATTAATCATGGATCTATGCTTTGGAAAGCTCATCAAGAAGGTTTAACCACTAGACATAATATTCATGCTGGATTAAGAACAAAATTATCTGGTTTAGAAGATTATGAAGATGATGATCTTCAACATTTTCTTCGTATTGATGCTGATGATATTTGGTTAAAAGGTCCTGAATATGTGGTTGAACAAATCTTAAAGACTGTACCAGAGGATACTCCAACCTATATTTCAGTAGATGTTGATGTTTTGGATCCTGCATTCACTAGTGGTACCGGTACCCAAGAACCTGGTGGATGGTTACCTAGAGAACTTATTCATGTTTTGAGAAGTATTGAAAACTTGACTTTGGTAGGTGGTGATGTAGTTGAAGTATCTCCAGCTTATGATAGTGCAGAAATCACTGCAACTAATGGTGCTCAAATTGCTTATGAATTGATCACCAGTATGGTAAAGAAGGGTAAGCTTGATCCAAAACTTGCCCAACCAGTTGTCGAGGATAACTAAACATTATTCTTCATCGATTCATTGCTTAATTTAACTATCTATCTATAAAACGTATATAAAAAAAATAAATAACCATAAATAAAAATATGAATAAAGAATAGTTGATTCTATATGCAAAAACCAAACACTGTATAGCTTGAAAGAAAAGTGTAGTAAATATAAATTAATTTATTGTAGAGGAATTGCCTTAATTTATAGTTACATTTTTTATATTTCTCACATTTACAGCCAAAAACAAATAGCGGTTAATTCAATATGGTCCAAAACATAAATGGTAATGAAGGCTACTCCAGAACTCCAGAACACAAAGGTGGTTGTTTTCTACATTTTCTCAGTTTGCTACTCTTATTATAAATGTTGTATATTAATGATAAATCTTCCCTTCTAAGGCGGACCCTAATAAGTCTGAGGGGTACTAAACAATAGTTTGTTCTACTACTAGAAACAAACTCCATAAAGACCCACCTTTAAGACTACCGGGAAAGGATATGTTTTATCTTCTATTCACTGATGGATCTTGTTTAAAGAAAGTTAAATGGAAAAACGGATGAAGGGGAATAAACATTGGGTGAAACAATGATTGCAAGGAAAAGGATATGAAATGAACTTAGATGATTAAGACTAAACCAGCGGCAATAGCACCGGCAACACCAAGGTTGAAGCTACTGGAGTAACCAGCGTTTTCAGAAGATTGACTACCAGTACCGTTGGTACCGTTGGTACCGTTAGAACCGTTACCGGTTAATCTGTTGACACCAAAGTTTCTGCTAGTACCAGATGGGCTAACAAAAACGGTGGTGGTAAGTGGTTCCTTGGTCTTGTCAAATCTACCGTATCTGTGGGTACCAGTGGAGGTGGAGGTAGTAGATTCCTTGGTCTTATCGAATCTACCATATCTGTGGGTACCAGAGGAGGTGGAGGTAGTGGATTCCTTGGTCTTGTCGAATCTACCATATCTGTGGGTACCAGAGGAGGTGGAGGTAGTGGATTCCTTGGTCTTATCGAATCTACCATATCTGTGGGTACCAGAGGAGGTGGAGGTAGTGGATTCCTTGGTCTTATCGAATCTACCATATCTGTGGGTACCAGTGGAGGTGGAGGTAGTTTCTTCCTTGGTCTTGTCGAATCTACCGTACCTGTGAGTGTTGGAACCAGTAACAGTAACAGTGACAACTTCTCTAGATTCATCAGCTGCAGTAGCTAAAGCGGCCATGGAGGCCATTCCGATGACAACACTGCTTAACTTCATTTTTTGTATCTAAAGTTTTTTTATTGAAATGTGAAGAAAACTAAAAACTAATTGATTAAATCCCAAAAAATTTACTATTAAAAAGAGCTTGCTCACAATTTTACTATGTTTATTTTTATTGGCAGGGAAATTCGGTAGAACTAGGAGCAAAATGAGTGATTTTTTCACTGATAGTCCCTATGCGAGCAGGCCTCTATGCAGGTCTAATATATACTCATCGTGGTCAGCTTTCCTAGTTGGGCAACCTCTATTCCCGAATAATGTCGTTTGCGACACACGACAAAGAAACAGTGAGGGACTTTCCAGGGATAAATCTGAAAGTAGATGGTTTTAGGCCTAATATGGTATATTCGGGTGAGAGCCGCTAGAGAATGAAGATACCCAGCATCTGAACATTTTTAAAAAAAAAATTCCTTACTACAACCGAGATTATCAAGTCCGACCGATGGAACCGCATTAAAACCGAGCCAACGGCAGCACTTGTACTTACACCTGGAGGTATTTTTTTGTCATATCTTTCTATGACCAGTTGACTCAGCTTCAGCTATACCATAAATTGATGGTTCGGAAATCTCCATGTTCTTTTCCGATCTTTAACCGGTAGGAGTGCACCTACTCGGGAATAAATGGAGGAACTGGAAAAGCCAAGATTCGGAAGAGAAAAGTTGAAGGCACTCATCTGGTCGTGTACAATCCTCATAACTACCAATATGCTTAGTTAAATCTTGTTAGAGACTTTCTAGTGGCAAAGGAAACTATGATAAAATTTTAATATGATTTGCATTATGGATTGTCTAACAACCGAGTCACAGCTAGATACTATGTTTATCTTTTCCTTTTTGATCGTTTCTACTTGATTTTGAAATATTAGAGATATGTATTATGGGAGTTGTCCACCTTCGTAGAATTAGAGATGAAATATGAGAGATGCAGGATTTGATCTATAAAGATCTTGATGGATAATCGGGGATAAATTATTATCCAACTAAACTATAAAAGTAAAGAGTAGTTCATGAGAGATGTAAATGAGGAGATGAGCGGGAGGGGAGGGAGTGGGAGGGTAAAAAGACATGTTTAAAAAAAAATTTCAAACACTTTAGAGATTTTGAGGATAAATGAGACGGGCGGCGGAAGACCAGTAAAAAATAAATAATGATGAATCAGAAATCAAAGTTTTGTTGTTGATTTGGATCAACTCCGAATCCAAAACCATCACCATAAGCTTGAGGAGCAATCACTTCATCATCAAGTTGTTCATCATCTTCTGAGAAATATTTGGCAATAATGTTATAAGCTTTTTGATAAATCTTTTCATTACTGTTACTTTGACATTCGAAAATTTTATCCATACCACCAGCTTCTTCAATATATAATGCATTTTGATTAATAGAAGCACCAGAAGCATCTTTATCCATTTCACCCATTTTTAAGATGTTTTCTAATGAATCTAAAGTAACTTCAATAATTCTGGTATCAGCAACTGCTAATAAATCACATAAAGGTTTAATACAACCTTGAGAAACCAAATAACGAATTTGATCTGGTCTTGCTAAACCACCAGATGAAGCATTAGAAATGGCCCAACAAGCTTCTTTTTTAGTTTTATAATCACCAGTAGTTAATAATTTAATAATTAAAGGAATTAAGTTAGCATCAATAACAGCTTGAATTTGATCAACATTACCAGCAGTGATATTAGAAATTGTCCAACAAGTTTCTTTACGAATGGTTTCTTTAGAAGAGTGTAACAAAGGAGCTAAAGCTGGTAAAACACCAGCATTTATAACAAGTTGAGTTTGTAAATCAGTACCAGTAACAATATTACCAACAGCTCTTAAAGCAGGAGTTTGAACTAAAGTAGAATCATGACCCAATAATTCAACAAGACGACCCGGGATTCTAGCATCAATAATGGCTTGAATATTAGCAGTAAGACCATCAGATAAATAAGAAACAGCCCAACAAGCATCAACCAAAGTTTCAGCATCAATAGAATAAATCAATTTAGCAAGAACAGGAATAGCTTCTTGAACAATATTCCAATCAGGTTGAGGATTTTTACCTCTACATAAATTAGATAAAGTCCAAGTAGCAGTTCTAATCAAAGACATTTTAGTACTATTGAATAAGTTTAAAACTGGACCCATAGCACCACAAGCTAAAACATAATCTCTATAATTAGCAGAATCACCAGCAACATTACCTAAAGCCCAAATTGCTTGTTCTTTAACTTCAAAAGAATTGGAATAAAGCAATTCAACAAATAGAGGAACAGCATTCGCTTCAACAACCACTCTAGTTTGATCACTATTACCAGAAGCAATATTAGTTAAAGCCCATGCGGCTTCTAATTGTAACATTTGAGGATGTTCATCTTTCATAAATTCAACCAAAGTTGGAATCACACCAGATTGAATCACTAAATCAATTGGTGGATTATGTTCACGACTTAAAATTTGTCTAAATTTAATCGTGGCATTTAATCTACTATCAAAATCTTCTAGTTGAATTTGTTCAATCATCTTAGGCAAATCTTGTTGTAATTTAGAATAAAATTGAGATTCATCATTGTTGGGTTGGCCAAAATCATCATCTTCATCTTCAGAATCATTAGCATTATCAGTAAAATTTCTTCTTTTGGCTAAAACTTCTTCTCTTTTTTGCTTTCTTAAATCAACTTGATGATTCTCCCTTCTTCTTCTCAATTCATCACTTTGGAATCTTCCTTTGTTCTTGAAGTTTGTACGACGATACTCTGGTATGAATCTGTTGGATGATTCGTTCTCCATGTTAATGTTAATATTAATATCAAGTGTTTAAGTTAACAAGTGTTGTGTTTTAAAAAAAGTCGTTTAATCACATTTTTGCTTTCGTTCAAAAATTGCCATTGTATGCAGAAAAAACCCCATCGCGACAAATCGACAAATCGACAATTAGTGAGACCTGATCGACATGGTGACACGCGCGCACCGCGACATTTATGAAAACAAAAAAAAAATGCTTTAACCAAATTCTAGAATACTATAGAACTCCTCCATACAGTTCATACAATTGAAACCTGCTTTTATGATGATCAGAAGGGGCGGTTTGGGATGCTTCAACGCCGCTAGGTACTTGTCGAGAACGACGCCAGTGCGCATGCAACATAAGGGGAATTTCAGGTCATCGGATGCTACTGTTGAAACCGATGAAATTGTATCAGATAATAATCCATGGTCTCCTACCTTATACAATGATATAGTATATGTTAATAAGCCTAATTCCATACGGGCGACCGCATTGCCAAGTAACTACAGACTTTCATATAGCACCTTATACGAAGCCCCGGGGGCCAAGTATGTGGCGGTGTTGAAGAGACTCACATTAAGTTTTGCGGTCTTGGGAGTTTATGGTGCCAAATTGTTTTATGAATCGGCCCAATTCGATGATATCTATAGTTTGATGACCTTGGTATCTTGCGGTGTACCGGCTGTCTATGTCCAATATAAAACCAAAGATTATGTCACCAGAATATTTAGATTATATGATAAGGACAAGCCTCAAACATTGGAAAATTTAGTCCAAGATGAAAAGTTGATTTTGGAAAAATTGAATCCTACTGGTGGTAAAACCTACAATACTCTTTTACAAATTTCCAATAATAAGCTGTTGAAATTAGCTCCTGAAAGATCTTCTTTTTCTGCTTATGCTACTTGGGTTGAGACTGATCCAGAGTCCAATACAAAGAGACAACATTATATTGCTGACAATATTGGAGGAATTAAAATGGACAGATTATGGGGAATTGTGGAGAAAAACTCAGGTGTAGACAATGGCAGGTACATCGAGCAATAAGAAAAGAGTAAACGATCCAGATCCCCAGATCCCCAGATCCAAATGTCCAAACGTTTAAAGATCTAGAAATAGAAAAAAAAAATGATCCAGAAAAAAAAAAAACAGGATCATACAATGATACAATGAGATGCCTATGAATTATAGAGTTGAAACAGTAATTATAACACTTCACAAAGAAAAGGAAAAGTGGATCCATTTCTATGGTATAAGATACGATCACTCAAACGCTGCCAACTTTCTAAAATTTAGAAAGATCCCATAAGAATAAGGAATCGATAATTACCAAGATCTGCCAAACAGTAATGGCTGGCAAGACCCTCACTTATCAGTTATGACTGGCTTTCTGCACATAGAGATTAATTGCCATATGTATATAGAGTAATACGCAATAATACGGGCGCAGATGCCACCAGCAGGGCCATGATGCATAATAAGAAAAGACTCTTGAAAACCCCGTAATTGTAGATACTACACCTAAATTTCTAGTTTAGGCTCCCTCTTAGTGACAGTGCCACCGCGTGTACATAGTAGACAGCGAGCATTGGCCTCCTAGTACCTCCTGCTTGTTCTATTGGTGAGTATATGGCTGCAAAAAGGAGAATGTCTCACTATGCCAAAACCAGACCCGACGTGTAACTCATGCACCTAATTAAACTTGAACCCCCAAAGAAGCATAAATTACGTCAGATGGTTCTTCACCACATAACTACTGCATTCTACTGTTCTCTTCTCTCCCCAGGTTTTCTTTGCCTGTGTCAAATATCGTCTTTAATCACCTTTTATTAGGTATAATGCCAAGAATCAATGCCAGTAGTTTGACACCAAGAACGTGGGACCATCGCAATATACCGCTGAATAAAGTGTCTCTTAAAATACAGTATGTCTGCTGTTGCTACTCCACCAATAGGAAAGCAGTTGGTGTACGTGACACCACCTAGTTACTGTCTCTCCGTAGTAATTGTATTTTCGGCCAAGCTCGTGCTACCACTATACTTATCTGTCGCGGTAATCTGGGTAGAATAGGTAATCGATAGCGATAGCGATAACAGGCTGTTCAGGAAAGAAGACTGCCACCACCAGCGACCACCAGCGACCACCAGCGACCACGCATCTCCACCATCTGCAACTAATTAAACCCCTGCCACCCTCTTGCTCATCGCATAGCGACACCCGCCCCAGGCATCTCACCAGGTCCTAAATTTAACCCACTAATTTCTCTTTTTGTCACCGAGTCTCGGGATGGGATTCACTACGCCTATTTCTACGAAATTGATCTGGTATCATTCCAGGAACCCCAGTACTTGAGTAACAACCTCTTCAAGCCAACCCTCATTCCCCCAACCATCTCTCGAACCTCGAGCCCAAAGCAACCCCAACTTTTCTGCTGTTTTTTCCCGAGCTTAGCCGGGGTCTTTCTCCAACTATTCTTTGACACGGCTGTAATCCCTTCCACACGACCTTCCCCCTGGTGCTGGCGCCTCACTTAATTGATCTCGCCCAGAGTCTGGGGTTTTAAAAGCCAATGCCATTTTTGGTTTCTGAATTTATATCTTCGTTGCAAAGATGTTGTTCCCAGTGACAAGCACGTACCAAGACCCGACTGCTCCTAATAAATATACCAGAAAGCATAAACCTAAGGATCCACCTAAAGATTCTAAGGATTCATCCAGGGATTCCTCTAGCAAAGATGATAGTGACAAGGACCAAGACAAAGACCAAGATAAAGACCAAGACACCGAAAAGAACAACGAGGACGCCTGCAGCGGCGAAGCAAAAGTCAAGAAAAAGCACAAGGATATTGCTGATCCAGAGACCGAGCTCAATACCAGGTTAAACTCCATGTTGTACCATACCAGCAATGAAAGTGTGGATATGTATAAGCAAGAGAATAATTCATCTGATCTTTTAGGACGACTTTATTATGACGATTATGATGCTGAATCGGCCACTTCACCTTTATACTCAGGATCAGTGACTCCGTTAATGTCACCAACAGGCGAACCTAGTTTATTGGGAACTTTGGGAATGGGTCCATCATTAGATCATTTCCAAACTCAATTGGCCCAACTTAGTGCTGCCAGTACTCCAAGCTTAAGTGGATCAAGAACCTCCTCATCATCGAATCTTGTAAGACCTCCTTTACATCGTATCAAATCCTTGGAACGTGGTGTATCCTTTGATACATCTACCAATGATCATAGACGTTCCTATACTATGAAAGTGAAACATCCACAATTTAAATTTAGAAGAAATAATAAAACTTACCTTACCGGATATAATAACGATATTGAATCCATGAAAGCCATTGAATGGTTATTCGATGAAATGGTTATTAATGGTGATACCATCATTGTTTTACAAGTCTTGGATGAAAAGCATTATAGCTTGATTGATAAAGTTCGTGCCAAAAAATCATTACATAAAATTGAACTGCTCAATAATCATTTCAAAAAAGTTCAACTTGTATTTGAAGTGGTAATTGGAAAGCCAGAAAAATTATTGAAAGCAGCCATTGATGAATATAATCCTCAAATGATGAGTATTGGTACTCATCATGCCAATAAAGACTATCATAAATCATTTTTATCTAAAGCATCTATTTCCAAAAATTTCTTAGAATATGCTTTAGTACCTGTCATTGTGGTCAAACCAAGTTATCATCATATAGAATACTTGGATACTCCAATTAATTCTGAAGATTATTTCCTTAATCTTGTGAAAAATATTGATACGGTAAATCCTATTCCAAAAGAAAAATCCAAGAGAATGCTGAAATTAAATCCTTTAAGTCCTAGTGTTTCAAGAAATAGTTCTCATACAAACCTATCATCATTAGCACAAGAAAGAGGAGGATCACATACAAACCTTGCAGCATTAGATAGGGGTAGATCTTCCACCAAAGATCATCTTCTTGAACCCGAAAGAGGATCAACATCAACATCCAGATCTAGATCCAGATCAAAATCTAGAAGTAGTGGGTTTGCAAAATTCTTCCACCATTAATGAATCCAACAGACAATATGTTTTCTTTGTTCTTTTTTTTTTTTTTTTTAATAAATCGAAAGAAGCGAAGAAAACTTTACTCCATATATCCTCTCCAACAGAGGAGCCAAGCACTAATCCATCTACACATCAAAGTGTTACACACCAGCATCATCACCGACAGATACAAACTACTGCGATCCACAGTCCTCCCCCCCCCCTTCCCCAAAAAAAAAACAAAATCAACTCCGACAAAGTATCTCTTTAGTGTCTCACCAACCATTTACATATTATAGCTATATAGATTATAAGCCCAAAAGGAAAAAAAAAAATTAAATGCAACTGGTTATGGTCCCCATATTTACAGGATAGTACTTCGATTATCATATTGTATTCTCGTTTGACCTTAAACTATAGGGATTGATAACGCTTTATACCGAATTTCTAGAATTATTACCTTCCAATTTCTGTCAATCTTCTGTCAAAGACAATATTATTTAAGCCGCATGATAACAAAATTGGCAGACCAGGGATCAACCAAGATGTAAAAACCTTTTGATTGTGAGAGGTGAAAAGACCAGAAAAATAAAGCAGTTCCGAGTTCGATTTCAGTCACAATTAAGGTTCCGATCCAGTAGGATCCCATCGCCACTGTAACAGCACTGAGACCAGTCTTATATCGATAAAATGCCCATAAAAACCACCAAAACCACCTACAATTGGACCTACATCAGCCAGAAAACCGTCTGAACAAGCCAGTCTCGATAACCAAAGCCGAAACCCCCATAGTATCGCTCGTGCCAAAGGGTTCAAATGTCTCGATTCTGAAACCAGGCACAAATTGTCGGCCCACTCAAAGACCCTACCAAGTAAAATTTTTTTTTCACCTCTTTATTCTGCATATACTCATCCCGTAACTGGAATTCGCAACCCACCTGACCTGGGGCTTATCTGAACAAAGTCAGACATACTTTTTGACATAAATTTTCAACCATCATCCTCTTCTCTAATCAGTATTCAACATACTTTGATAATATTAGGTTGTATTTCTTTTGTGATAACTTCCTCTTTACTTGGATCCATCAACTGAAGAAAACATAATTTGATATAGTAAACATGTCTAGAAGAGTAATCGGTAACAGAGCCATCCTTGTGATCGATGGGATTTCTATTTCTATCGGATTATGGGGAATGTACAGAAATATCATTCTTGCTGAACTTCCTGCCCACTTAGAGAAAGCAGGTAACTGGCAGTTTCTAACCAACTTGGCCCTTGTCTATTCCTTAGTAGTGTTTTCCCTTGGATTTTTCAGTCATTTATTCAAATCATCATTTTTATATAATGTGAAAAATAATCTTCATCCTATTGGTTTAGCTCTTGAAAGTATTGTTAGTTTGATCTATTGGCCTTTAAGACTTTTCTTTTTACCTTTGTTGGTTCCTGATGGAATCATTGGCATTCCTATGCATGTGGATTTGGCCATTCATTTAATGCCAGTGACTTCTTTATTGATTGATTATTTGGTATTCATGCCTAGATGGACCATCAGAAACTCCACTGCTTTAGGTTTGGTGGCTGTGATGACTACTGGTTATTATGCCCTTTTAAAACACTTGATTGATGTAGAAAGTGGTGCTGCATACCCTTATGGGTTTATGGATGTGGATACAGAAGAAGAAAGAATCTTGGTTTTTGTTGTTGTGTCCATAATTTCATTTTTATCCTTTTTATTTTTTAGAAAGTTATACGATTGGATTGTTGGAAAGACCGAAGAGGTTGACAACAAGATCGATCATTTGGGTGTGAAAAAGAATATATAAATTAGATTATATTCCAAAGTTTTGACTGAGTTTAGACATAAAAAAGTATAGTTTTAAGATAGAGACTACTGGTTTCACTTTTTAAAACTCAATATATATATTATGAAATGATTCCTTAATAGTCGTAACAAATATTTTACTCTTTTTTTTTGATAGTGTTGTAATAGAAATAAGCTATTATTCTTTTAATTATATACAATACTATAATCTATAATGTGGTAATCGTAGATCAACGATCGGGAATTCTAATAAATACTTCTTGTTGTTTGCTTTTCTTTTCAATAACCTGTCACTTTGTTTGCAAGCCATTCAACTCCATAGTTTACTACACTCAATCCCATGAAATAACCCATTCTTTGAAATCTTTCAAAAAAAGAGAGTCCATTAAGAAATGGGTATGGGTATCTTGTTACACCGTCTTGATTCAAAAATACATGAAGTTCAATAATACTCCAGTACGACACAATAAATCCAACTCCAAGTAATGCTGAGACTTTGAAAGGAATTAATGGTTTTCTGTCTAAAAGAAGATATACATATGGAGATAAGTGGATTTTCAATTCCAATCCGAGGTCAAATGGGAACTGATCAACATTTAACATTTGAGGAAAGAAGAATATTAAACTCCAATAAGCAAAGGTGACCACAAACTCCAAATTAGATGCCAAATGATGGATATACTTGACAATTCTAGGATTGAAATTCACCAAATTCAAAACTAGGTATGTAATGGTGATTGTTAAACTGATATTGGTAAGGAATTGAAAATTGCCAGCTTTAGCAAGATATGGTGGGAGATCAAGACTCATGGTGTCTATCCATCCTTTTACCAATACCCCAAGGAACCCAATACTTATGACTTGGTTGTTGGAGAGTGTCATGACTATAAATGTCAAACTAACAAAAACTAAATGTAGGTGGTGGATGTAAGTTAGTCAGTAAAAACTATTGTATTGCAATTGGGGCTGATGATAATTGTTTGATGGGTTTGAGACCATTACATAAGAAATCCCACAAATGTGTAGGAGATGATCTAGGTAGATACCTGACACTTATATGATTCCTGCCTTTCTAAGACTTTCATTACTGGTATTCACTATATGCCTGAATCTCAGATTTCCTATTGGACTTCCTCCATACCATCTGGTCACTATAATTAATATATTGTAGATATCCTTCTTAAGTAGTACTTGATCTAGTAGTTTGATACCAGCTCCCTTCTCTCCATTGTCCTGGTACCCCTGTTGGACATTAAATGTACCCGTTTTAGTCAAGTCCCCTGTTCTCCATGCTATAATATGAGGATGACTAGCTTTACCAGCACTCTTGTGCTCTTTAAGAAATTGTTGAAGTATCTCTGGTATCTGTTCTGACAGAGTTAAAGGAACATGTCTGGCCTGGAACCGTGACTTTCGATCTGTCAAGACTGAAGACTCGTTCCAGGTGCTGATACTGAAGTTTCTTGTGAATGCAAATGGTGGTTTGAAGATTGGAGTACCACCCCTAAGGACTCTTATCATCACTGGTTGTAATATATAGTTCTTTTCTCAGTAGTCTCACCTTCAGACAGAGTGAACCTATGTCATGTATACAGTAATAATGATTGAAGTGCCTATTATTACCTATACTGACAATAGGAAGTCACTATAGCCATTCTTCCATAACATCCATACAAAATCAATCGCAAAAGATTTTTCCTGAAGTCCCAATACGCCTTGTTTGACTTGTACTCCATTGATCTGTAATATTAGTCAACTTTAACCCAACAAAAGTACTTTTCACCACCTTTGATAAACGCATTATCGGCCTGCCAGCCAAACAAGAGTCTTAGAAGGATCCACCACAAACAATACTTTTCTTTCTGATCTCATGGCGATCCCATCTCTATATATAGCCAGCCCAACCACACTGTTCCTCACATTTGCACCCCATCCCTGTCTCAAAGGGAGTGACCCAACAAACAGATCTTCATCTGTTTGGCACCTCTCAATTGGATGTCACGCTACCATCACCTACTGCCTCACCCCCAGTGTTGATAACTTGTTAATGTCTTTATTGTCAGCCGCAGGTTCTAGAACCAAATGGAGACACCACAAAAACAGCCATGACAAAAACCCCAACTACAATACTTTAGCAAGGATATTTCTCTCTGAATGGGAGTGTCCCAAACTCTCTTTTCGTCCGCCCTTTCTGGCCCTTTCTCCAGCCCTTCCACTTGTTGTCTTTAGCAGCCATATCATAATCCTGCATACACACCGCCAACTTTTTTTAATGAAAAATTTCACCACTAAGCTATCACTAACTAATCACAATGATTTATTTGAAGACCCTTTTGAACGTGATCGATAACTCCGGTGCCCAAGTCGTCGAGTGTATCAAGGTCTTACGTCACGGACCAAGAAATTTCGCCAAAGTTGGTGATGAAATAACAGTGGTAGTCAAGAGAGCCAAGCCTTTACAAGCCGAAATCACTGGTCAAGCTTCCAATAACCGTGTCAAAAGAAGAGATATATGCCGTGCTATTGTGGTGAGGACAAAGGCCCCATTCAGAAGACCAGACGGTTCTGTTGTCAGATTCGACGATAACGCTTGTGTTTTGGTCAACAAGAGTGGTGATCCTTTAGGTACCAGAGTCTCTTCTGTGGTGGCCAAGGAGTTGAGAGAATTAGAATTCAACAAGATTGTTTCTTTGGCTCCAAAGACTTTCTAGATATACTTACAGAAACAGCCTCCAGTGCTGTGTTGATAACCTCCTGAAGTTGCATTCCATTGATCAGAAGGAAAAGAAAGAAATACAAGGAAAATAAATCATATTTACACTTGACTAACTACAACAAAGAGGTTACTCAGTATCTCATTAAAATCGGATACAATAATTGCACCGGAACCATTTGAAGGCACACAGAAAGAAATGTGTCTCATTTCAATAAGGCATATTGTTCACCAGGACTAGCTAGTGGATCTTGTATATATGTAATAGATATGCTATAGGAACATTTTTATTACGGAGAAAAGCAAAGCAACAGGAAGTTGATATGCTGTCTGTTCAGCTGCACTTGTTGCACACTGTCTTAAAACGTAAATAAGCTTATCATAGTTTAGAGGCATTTGTGTTCTGTAAGTTCAAGATGAAAAATCAGAAATTCAATATTAAACTTATTTCAGTAGATAAAACGTCTTATGATGAAAATAATGCTATCAATGACATTGAGATTTAGACTTCTATAAAATTTGTATGTTGAGCCAAGTTACCAAATAGTATCAGTAGTATTGGAAATTTGACTATAAAAGAGACTGACTGTATGTTGCCATACTTATGGTTGCATATCACTATAAAGTGAATCCTCTTGGTAAATGTGGGACGGATGGCTGTGTAATAAGACCGTTGGTCATTGGGTCCAGGAAGCACATATGGATTAGGTGAGGGTCAAGCCCTGGTCAATTGAAGTTCAAATGGTAGTGGACTAGGGTTGAAGAAAGCGGAAAAAAGGGGTTTCGGGTAATACATTTAAATGCATATTACGCTTCTCGTCTGTTAGTGATCTCGCAGTTTTTTATTTCTTCTGTTCCAGGTCGCTTCTTGCGAAGTCAATTTTCAATCAATAGGGTAGATTTTGGACTTGAACCAAGTAAATTGAATGATATGATGCAAGCTGTGCTGTAAAACACTGTAGACAAAGCAAATGATTCTCCATAATCATCCAGGAGGTTGCATCATTTCTTAGCATAATCAATAAAGAATATAGAAATGAACTGCACTAATAAGTGGCATATTTCAATATTTTCGTCTCCAAATTGACGAATATTGAAGGATATCAGTGAATTCTGTAAACCCTAAGTAGCCTGAGTTGAATAGTTGCAATAAAAAACGTTAATTGAATTTTGATATGAAGCACTGATTCGTAGTATGGTAAGATTTATAGATACCATATAGGAGTAAATCCATGAATCAGAAGTCCTTGGAATATGCACAACAGATTTGTGGCTTCACAAAATGGTCATAATTGAGAGTTAAAGTGGCCCGCACATTAGTTCCCTTATATGGTGAAAGCTCCAATGGTGCTCTCTATCAGCGAGATCAACTCGTTCATATTACTTTCATTCACCGCATTCATAGGAGTGGTGTTCACTACCTCAGCAGTGCTCTCTAACAACTCAGAAAAATTGCTCTTCAAATTAGGCTTCATGATATTCAATATCGAATTTAGATATGTTTGTAGCAATGCCACTGCTTCACCGGGCGAGTTATTCTGATCCACCGAAGTCAATGATTCATAAGTATCATTGATTGTTTGATCTCTCTCGTATTCGAGACTATTATCATATGTTAAACTTCCATTGGGTTTCATATTTTTATTCCTTCTTAATTTATGAGGCGAAGCGGTATATGGATCATCCTTTGGTTGTTTCTGGCTTTGGTAAGTTTGAGTTTGTTGTACTTGTTGAGTTTGGTGATTTTGGAAATTTTGGTGATTTTGATCCAACCTCCTTTCTAGTTTCACCAAAAAATCCGTTAACTTATATTGAACCATTCCAAGCTCCTGAGTATCAGGAGCCACAAATTGACCCAATCTGTCTTGTATTGATCTTAATCTGGTAATATTCTTCTCTACTAGGGTTTCATGATCTTGTATTAACAGATTGATTTCTTTGATTTGGGCTGATAATGGAGGACCAATGTCCAGAGATGCTGGTGGTGTAAACATAATCACTGAAGGAACCTCTTTAAAAAAAACTCCTTTGAAATAATCAAAGCAAAACAAGGTCCAATCCAATTGTATCCGGAGTTTGACCCACATCGTCTATATGCGTAAGTTTGATCACAGGCTGCGTACATCGCATCCCACTGACTCACGGTGGTCTGAAATTTTTTTATATAGAGCTACACGTCTAATATTATCAACCACCCCAATAATGGCCGCTGTAGAAGCTATCAATGACAAGGTGGAAGCCTTGAATGTCAAGGATGAACAACCTCAACAAAAGGCCCAACAAAAGAAGGGCGAAGGAAAGTCCAGAAAGGAAAAAAAGGCTGCTGATCTGTCCAAGAAACCATTATTGTTAGACCCACAACCAGCATTCATTGATGAACGTATTAAGATGTTCGACGAATTCAAGGCCCAATATGATGCCGAAATTGCCTCCAAGGAACACAAGCCAATTACTATTACCTTGAAGGATGGTTCCACCAAAGAAGGTATTGCTTATGAAACTGCTCCAATAGATATTGCCAACCAAATTGGTAAATCTTTTGCTGATAGACAAGTTATTTCCAAGATTGATGGTCAATTATGGGATTTAATTAGACCTTTTGAAGGTGATGCCAAGTTGGAATTCCTCGATTTTGAACACCCAGAAGGTAAGGCTGTTTTCTGGCACTCTTCTGCCCATATTTTGGGTGAAGCTTGTGAATGTCATTACGGTTCTCACTTATCTCATGGTCCTCCAACTGATGATGGTTTCTTCTATGATATGTCCATTGATAATGGTGAAACTGCTGTTTCTCAAGCGGATTTCTCCAGTTTGGAACAAGTTGCAACCAAGGCGATCAAGGAAAAGCAAAAGTTTGAAAGATTGGAACTCTCAAAGGAAAACTTATTAAAGATGTTCCACTATAACAAGTACAAGGTCAAGTTTATCTCTGATAAGATTCCAGATGGAACTTCTACCACCGTTTACAGATGTGGTCCATTAATTGATTTATGTACTGGTCCTCACATTCCACACTCTGGTAAAATTAAAGCTTTCAAGGTTTTAAAGAACTCTTCTTCTTACTTCTTGGGTGATGCTACCAACGACTCTTTACAAAGAGTTTACGGTATTTCTTTCCCAGATAAGAAGTTGATGACTGACCATTTGAAGTTCTTAGCTGAAGCTGCTGAAAGAGATCACAGAAAGATTGGTAAAGAACAAGAGTTGTTCTTCTTCAATGAATTGTCTCCAGGTTCTGCTTTCTGGTTACCTCATGGTACCAGAATTTACAACACCTTATGTGAGATGTTGAGAACTGAATACAGAACCAGAGGTTTTGATGAAGTTATCACTCCAAATATGTTCAACTCTAAGTTATGGGAAACTTCCGGTCACTGGGGTAACTATAAAGAAAACATGTTCGCTTTTGAAGTTGAAAAGGAAACTTTCGGTCTTAAGCCAATGAACTGTCCAGGTCACTGTGTGATTTTCAAGTCTAGAGAAAGATCATACCGTGAATTGCCATGGCGTGTTGCTGATTTCGGTGTTCTTCACAGAAACGAATTCTCAGGTGCTTTGTCTGGTTTAACCAGAGTTCGTCGTTTCCAACAAGATGATGCTCATATTTTCTGTACTGAAGAACAAATTGAAAGTGAAATTGCAGGTGTCTTCGACTTCTTACAAAAGGTTTATGGTGTTTTCGGTTTTGAATTCAAGATGGAATTATCCACCAGACCAGAAAAATATCTTGGTGAATTAGAAACCTGGAACAATGCTGAAGCCAAGTTGGAAAATGCTTTGAACGCTTTCTTAGGTAAGGGTAACTGGGAATTAAACCCAGCTGATGGTGCTTTCTATGGTCCAAAGATTGATATTAAGATCAGTGATGCTTTAGGTAGATGGTTCCAATGTGCCACTATTCAATTAGATTTCCAATTACCAATCCGTTTCGAATTAGAATACAAGGCTGAAACCAACGATAAGGGTAATGCTCTTGGTAGACCAGTTATGATCCACAGAGCTATCTTAGGTTCTGTTGAGAGAATGACAGCTATTTTGACTGAACATTTCAAGGGTAAATGGCCATTCTGGTTATCTCCAAGACAAATATTGATTGTTCCAGTTGGTCCAAAATACTACGACTATGCTCAAAAGATTCAAAAGAAGTTGAACGACGAACACTTCTTTTATGCTGATGTCGATGTCTCTGGTAACACCTTACCAAAGAAGGTTAGAAACGGTCAAGTTTACAAGTACAACTTCATTTTCATCGTTGGTGGTGAAGAAGAAGAAACCAACAGTGTCAATGTTAGAAATAGAGATATTCCAGAAGACCAAGGTAAGAACGCCATGGTCAAGTTTGATGATGTCGTTGCTCAATTGGCCAAGTTGAGAGATGAAAGAAGAAGAGACAACAAATTGATCTAAGGATCACAAATGAGGTTTTGAACTGATTTTGAATTTGAACTCTTGGATTTATCTTCAACTTCAGCTTCAACTTTTCAAACCTTTGGGTTACTCCATTAAGTATGAACATAGTAAATAAATATCATAATCAGAGCTTATCGGTGAGACCCAATTGGGGCTTCCTGACCACTTGGTAAGTAAATAGTCATGGAAATATTAATATATATTTTTCCCCCACAATAAATCCTGTTTTAATAATTTTTTTTATAAATACTCCATTAGTTAGTCAAAGTTTAATAGAAGCATAACCACATATGTTTCATTTGATTTATTGTATCAATGGACATCCAAACGTTTTATACTACATTGCCAGTGTAATTCTTAAAATCTACTGTTGCTTCCGATATATCCGTAAGTTCTTATCATATCATCATCATGCTACTACCTTTTTTTAAAATATTTCGCACTTGCCATATTTCATCACCACTTTCTTACCATGTCAGAACCATCAGAACCACCAAAACCTACCAGTCGTAGTGAGAATCCTATCTTGGAACGGTTGAGTCCTGCTCAATTCGATGCCACTGTTAAGTTTTATGAAGCAGATCAGCGTTTGGAGGCCCGCGATCGTGAACAAATCGCTGATGATCTTTTTAGCACCCTTACTCGTTCCACTTTCATGGGTCTTGGATCTTCGATGGTGGCCCTTATGATACCTACCATGGTTGTTAAATCCAGAAATGCTCAACCAAAACCAGTCAATCCTGCTGAATTGAGTCTCTTAAGACCCCGTTTACACAGACCTTTCCTTTCATTTATGCTTGGTCTTACTGCCTTGATGGTTGTAAATCAGCAAGCCGCCAAGTATCAATTCAAACAGCAAATCTCTACCTTGGAAGGTGGTGCCAATGAACGTCAAACAAATATATGGAAGGCAATGGATTACCATCAAGCAGGTATGTTTTATGTGTACTTCCGTAGAACAGCTGAAGACCCAAGTTTCGTCCTTCATGACCCAAGAACATTCACCAAGGAAATGCAACATGAAGTCCACTATCATCCACCTAAACCAACTCCATGGGATCGTAAAGCACAAGCAAGTGGTGCTTCTGCTCCACACACTCATTGGGACGATATAAGACGTGAAAATGGATTTGTGGCTCCAGAGCCAAACCAAGAAGAAACCAAGACAGATTTTGATATCAATGACCTCGATTCAGTCTCCAATTCCACTCAATCTATTGGTGCTCCAGAAAACCCTGAAAATCAAGAAGATTTCAAGCCAAAATCCGCTTGGGACAGAATCAGACTGGGCAAGTAGTCACGAATTCATCCATGTACATACGATTATGATAAACAAACACCATGAAATTGTAGAAGGCAAAAAATATTAAGCAACCACCAATTCAGATGTGAAGAGCGTGAAGATAGTTCATTTAATGGAACAAAACGCTCAATTGGTTATCCCATGTCCAAAAGACACGTCCTATTATTGGTATTGATGTAATGGATTGACTTGGTGCTAGGAATTAAAAATTGAAGCAAAGACTAGTATTTGAGCAGCTCGCCAGTCTTTATACCTGGTCTTAGTATTTGCAGCAGTTTCAAATACTCAAGAAACATCAAGATGTTTCGTAATATTTTTTGGACACTTTTTGCAGCACTTCATCGGGTTCCAACTGTGAGCCAATGAAGAGTAGCCGCTTCACCCCCGACAGAATATAAATACGTACAATTCCTCCAATAAATACACTTTACTAATCGCTTCTTAAAGGCACTTTAATGGGGTGTACTTCAAATTTAAATGGCTCAAAGTAGCTGTAAAACTACTTCATTTTGCAGTTACTGAGGTGATCCACCCAAAATATGAGTGCTTTTTCTTACCAACAGTAACATCAAATCTCAGTGCTTCCAAGATATAAAGTCACTATTTATCTAATACCTATATCTTCTATATCAGTACCTGTCAACATTTACATCATGACAAATTTAACAGGAATTTTCACCTGTCCTCACTGTTCTCATACGCCACAGATCCAACTTGTTTGGTAGTCATCCATGTGTCGCGCGCGACATTACACGTATATCAACAAATCGCCAACACTTTCAATAGTAGAATCAACCCCCAAAATGGATGCTTTCAGTGACTCCGGAGAATTATACAACATCCGTAACCAGTTCTATACTAACCAGCATCAAAAGGTTAAAGGATATTCCTTAGACCAATTTTCTGCCGAACATCAATTGAAAGTATTAGAATATCAAATCAGATCAACTGTTGCATTAGAACAAGATGCTTCTCAATTGATTGAAAATGGTAAGACTCAGTTCCCTGACAATGAGAACTTTTTCCAATTGTTGAGTGCTTGGGATGATTTGAAATCTTTCGGAACCGATGATTCTACTTACTTCGATGATGTCAAACATGCTAGATATGAGCTTGAAGCAGTTTTAACCGCTATTTATTTGGTTAGGTTCGGTAAGGATGTTGATGAAGCCATTAGATTTTTAACTACTTATATCGAATCCAACTCCGCTAGAAAATTTGGTGAATTAGAAGTTTATTTGGTTTTAATCCAATTACACTTAGCTCAAGGTAATTTCACAGCTGCTAATAAAATCTTTTCTACCTTTGAACAATTCCCAGATTCCACTAGAGATAGCATTATTTATCAAGTTTTAGAATCTTGGTTACATTCTATTAGAGGTGGTTCTGACAATATAAGTAATGCATACTACTTTTATGACGAATTATTATCAACTGATTTTGAAGAAGATCCTCAAGGTAAATTCAAGATATTGAATGTTTTATTTGTTTTAACCATCAAATTAAAGCACTACCCTGAAGCCCAAGAATTATTGGGTCAAATCAAGACTTTGAATCCTAAGCCAAATGGTGATTTCATTGCCAATCAAATCACTTATGATTACTTAACTAACAACGGTGAAAATGTTCAAAAATTATTAGCTGATTTAGAATCCGTGGAAGCTGAACATCCTGTTTTGAAAGATTTGAATGAATTCAACACCAAGTTCAATGAAATTGTTGAAAAGTACAAAGTCGCTTAAATGAATAATAAATTAATCAATTTGAGGAATTTTTTTTAATTTTTTTTCAAAAAAAAAAAAAAAAAACAGAATCTAATAAAGCTAGTTCCAAAAGGGTTAGCTCATACACAAGCTCCAAGAGCATGGCAGTTGGTGGGCATTGGTCCTACATTTGACTGTCCATACTAGTATAAAGAATAAACAATATAAATGGTCTATATAAAATGTGTAGTACATAACTAATTAAGTGGCTACCATAATAATACTGCAATAGTCAAAAACCAAATATTGCAATGATAAATCCCATCCCACAAAAGTGATGTGATCATAAGCAACCAAAACTTATTCACATAATTAACTGAAAAAGGAATACTGACTAATTGAAACAATCATCAACATGAATGGAAATGATATGGAACGGGAAATGGGAAATGGGAAATGGGTAATAAGTAATGACCAAAGGCTAATAACCAAATGAAAATGTGAACTAATGAAAGAATAAATGAAATAAGTTTAAACAAAAAAAAACCCTATTTGAAAATCACAAATATATAGAATTTTTTTTTTTTCAATTTTTTCTTCTTTCAATTTATTTATTTATTTATTCTTCATCAATCTTTACTACATCACCATCTTCATTCAATTTCAAACCTTCAGCAAGTAACCTCTTTTCGATTTCTTTTAATTCGTTTTCTCTTTCTAATAATTCCTTTCTCTTATTAATCAAATCTTGATGAACTCTTTCTTCGAACTTCTTCAATCTTTCTTCTTCAAGTTTAATTTGTTCTTCCTTCATCATATAACTAGATTCTTCATCATTATTTTCATTCTTAGAAAGTTCAACTCTTTCACCTTCTTTATTACCACTGTATTGGAATTGTTTTCCAGATAATGCTTCAGTTCTATAGTTTTCATAGATTAAATCATGAGTTAATTCTTTAAATTCATTCAAATGAGTGATTAACAATACGTTTTTCAAAATGGTGAAATCATTAACTTCTGGATTTTCCACATTAATTGGTTTGGTGTTTATTGGGTTTAAAACTCTTAATTTTAATAAATCTTCATCTTCATTAGGATTTTCTTGATAATCATTAGCACCAATAATAGCATATGGAACCAAAGAATTCAAGTATTTATTATATTCAATGATTTCATCATCAATATAATCTTGTTCATATTCATATTCATTGAATTTATAATAATTAATACCATAATTATTAAGATCTTCTAAAATCAATTGTTTGTTTAATTGTAATTCTTTGGTGGTTAAAGAATCAGCTTTAGCAATAACTGGTATAATATTTACCAAATTATTAACATGTAACATAAATTTAACATCAACTTCAGATAATCCATGACCAGTTGGGTTTATCATGTAAATTAAAACATGGATTCTACCATCTTTGAATCTTGGGTTACGTTTAACTCTTGATTCTTCTAATAAGACTTCATCATATTGATGTCTTATAAAATCAACAATGATTTTAAAATCTTCATCACAATTAATCAGATTAGCAAAATTTGGAGTATCAATGATATTTAAAGAAATCTTATGACCTTCATTATCTTCCAATTCAACATTTTCATGTCTTAAAGTCAATTTTTTGGTGAATGGATCTTGATTGACAGTTGAGGAAGTTGGAACAATAGAATTACCACCACAAAGAGTATTTATTAAGGTTGATCTACCAGATCCACTTTCTCCAATGATCATTATTGAAAAGTTGATCGACTTCTTCAAGGTTTTACGCTTACGCAATGCTGCTGATGAAGCATTGTTATCAACTGAATAACTGTAAGACATTTTTGGTATTGGATCAAAAGAAGTTTTGTATTTTGGAAATCAGGCCCCAGATCTTGCTATGAAATTGGTGGTTGGTGGGGCAGTTTTGTCAAGCAGCACTTGTCTCGTACGGGACTGAGGTTCTTGCGCTGGAAAACAAAGATGGAAGAATAAAAATATTCTAGTGAATGGATTGTGGGAGTTTACCTATAGTGTTTATAGGTAAGGGTAATAGAAGGGGTGCAAGTGAACTCGTGTTTTGTTGATACCTCGCCATTTTTTTCAAAACACGTCTAGCGGGTAACCTGTAATATTTTTGACGGTTCTAGGATCGTCTCGGGATTTTTACATGTTAGCTCCTCACTCTCACTCTCACTCCAACTCACTGTCTCACTGTCTCATGCTAGGCAACACTACACGCTAGGCACTCTACAAAGAGAACCCTACCACACATTCCATAATGAGAATGCCCCACACCAATAGTAAAATCGTATGTTGAACGGGTGAGCTCAGACGCGTAGAGCGGCGGCCAGGGATGTGCTGGGTAAAGAGTCCTTTTCTTCATCAATTTTATGGGTAGTGGTATGTTTTGGAGGGGTATGCTTAGGGCGAAAATGTGCAGAACTAACCGACAAAACGAACAGGTTCCTATCTTGTTGAGAAATTGTTTTTTTTTTCCCTTTAGTTAGGGTAGCTAGTGATTTGATAGCTGATTGGTGCTGGGTAAGCGAGCCGAACGGCGTAGTCTCTCAATTCCCAGCAACCGAGACATAAGTGGTACTGCGGGTCACTTGAGTCCAAATGATTGAAAGGTACGAGGACGTATAATTGAAGGTGAACGTATTAGGGGCGAAACAGTGCAATTGGCCTATTTCTCTCCTTTGGGTATTTCGTAAATTGTATGTTCTTTATTTTTGCAATTTTTCATATTTTTCACATTTTTCACAATTCTCTACAAAGAGGTTAAAGGGTGGGGAAGGAGTTTGTTGATTCGCTGGGGATCACCTAAGATAGGAAATTGTAGCCCTACCGGCCACTTCAGCTTATAGATTGTATAGCTAGAGCTAGATATTGGCTCTTTTCATTACAAGCACGGGATTAATAGTATGGATGGTTTATAGTAGGAAGAACCAATGCAACTACACTAAAATCCAAATTTACGTGTTTTGAGCTGTTCAAGACACCAGTAGCGTTTCTAAACCCTTTTCATCAGGGTGAAAGCTTCAGTATTTGGGAAATTTCCAAACCCCTCAAGCTCAATACTCTCTCTGTTGTCGATATACAATCACATTAAACCCATATGTCATAACCAATAGACTTCATGTAGGTAAAAACAGCATATATTTGACCCGATTGAGTCCAGTTCGCCCTAGGAACAGAGCAAACCTTTCTAACTCAGCATCCAAATATAATTTATTTATCAAATACAATGAACTAATTATTTTTTGCAGTCAAATGGACATTTCGCAGCTATTGAAATATTGGAAATAAGAAGCTACACAATTCTTCTATTTCTTTTATTAGGATGATAGCACCAGATATAAATCTAATCAATGCACTTATACAAAATCAAACCAAACACAATCCAGAAATTTGTGATAGCAAAAAATACTTAAACAATACTAATAGACGTTGTATTTTTTTTTAAGTTGATTCCAATATTCTTTTGGTTGTTTAACTTTTTATATGTTTATTTAAACAACTGACCGGCTACCTTTATTAACTGGTCTTTAATTTCTTGACTGCTCTACTGTAATCAAATTCTTGATCACCAAACACAACAGCAAGGCCAACACCCAACCAAGCAGGGAACCATCCAAGAATAACCACAAACCAAGTCCAACTTTGAAGTTCATGCCATGAAGTGAGTAATCCTCTCATTAATGAAACAGCTCCATTGTTAGCATCTAAATAGCTACCAGCAACTAAAATGACAAAAAATGGGTTGGAAACAAAAAGACACAAACTAATCTTGATTTGGGCCTTGTTTTCATTAACATATACCAAAAGATTGGTCAATGGATCCTTTTTGACAACAGACTTCTCACCCTTAAGTTCTTCATGAATCTTTTCTTCAATAGCAGAAGAAGTCAATGGTTGAATAAAAGTCAATGGAACAGCCAAAAGACCAATAATTAAAGCCAAAGAAAAGTGAACAATCAACAAAGTCATGATCAACATAGCAATAAAGAATAAAGAAGATGCAATAAGACCATATTTAACCGAGCTATTCATTCTAAGTTTGAACTTAACATTGAAAAGTGGTAACAAAGAAATCGTGAAGTTAATAGCAATGAAAGCATATAAGATTTGTAAAGTGGTAACATCTTCAAATTCCTTAGGAGAATTGATAGTAAGGTAAGGTAATGCAATTGATAAAATGACACCAGTCAATTGAACACCAAATAAAATAGAAAGTAAAGGACTAATACTAGCGATGAAATCCTTAGCTTCAACACCACTATTTAACACACAACCCAAAGCACTTAAAGCAAATGAAATACTAAGAAGAATTGCAGCAGGCAAATAAGTACCAATAGACACAAAGTGCTTGGAAGTAATCATTAAGTAGAAAAAGAAAGATTGGTGGAATTTTTCCAATAAGTTATTGACGGATCTAAAAGTAGAATCGACCAATCTTCCGAATTGAGTGACATCAGCAGGACCTTTATTACCTCTAGCTCTAATGGTATAAGCTTGAATTTGCCATCCTGAGAACGCTTCACAGCCAGGAGTATTTCTTGATAAGCCAGATAAGGTCAAACTAATGATACCTTTAACAAGAGTTCTCAATCTGGTGAAATAGGTGTTCTCGGTAATTTCATTGCCAGGAGTACCTTGGATAGAACAATGTAAGTTTTCATGGTAGCCAATGGTATTTGCGGTGTTGATCAAGTCCAAATTAGGTAATTGACCGTTCAAACCCTCGTAAAACATTTCATAGTGGTCAAAGTAATCACCATTCTTTCCATATTCCATAACAATAGCAGCTTCAATAGAACCAGCAGTTTGGTCCAATGAAGTATGATAAGCTTCTACCCAAGATCTCAATGGATAATGGCCAGTTTCTGGAAATACTAGGATGATATTTTTGGACCAAATAGACAATTTGGTGAAATAACGAGCCAACGCTACACTTAATGCCAAAGCACCTTCATTATATTCACCTTCCATAGTAGTCCATGGAACAGCCAAGACCATGGCTTCAGTATCATCACCTCTAGGAGCATGCATGATGGCATATAAAGTATCATTGGTGACATTATTATGATGATAAGTGGTGACATAACCAAAACTATTAAGCCATTTTTCAATGGTAGATGATCTCTCTTCAAGCAGTTCCCCTTCAAGTTTACCTATTTCTTCACGGTACCCTCTAACAATATTCCATTCACTCTCTCTGAAATAGGAAGTGGCTTGTGAAGGCATCAATGCATTTTCTGATATATATGAATTTCTATATTGACCTTCCATTGGAAGAATCAAAAGCCATCCAACACTGGAAATTGCAAGCACAAATGAAATCACCGGAAGCAATTTTATGGTCTTCGGAATTAACCCGAGCTTGTGGATTTTTCTAAGTAACGTTTCAGCCAAGGCCATCTTGGATAACACGGAATTAGAGGAGGCAGTTAATTGGATTTATATGGTGTTTTGTTATATACGCAAGTATGCCTTGATCTATATAACGTGTCCGTCTACGGCGTGTGTGCAGGAGATGAGATACATCTCTGATCTGTTGTGTGCAGGTTGTTTGACAAGACTAGTAGCTGAAGAACGGTGGAAGTCAAGGTAAAAGGTGACTAGAGTGAAACAGTTGTGGCAATACTTCTGAATTATCTACACCCTTACCGCAATTGCTACGAAGAAGTCCACAAACGCCCGTGAATTGCCTAAAAAGCGTGCACACATTATCCATTGCTTGTCCACAAATACATCACAATTTGAACCATAACGGCTGCCCAAACCACCGACTAATTCACACAAAGTTCCATATAAAACCACATATACCCCCGCCACTCAATGCCGTTCAATGTTATTAAGAGCTACAAGCAGTTGTGTAGGCGAATTTGCCGGCTCCCACTCGATACACTGTCGCTTGTGCGGTTTCAGAGTCTAGTCAAGATGGAGTACTCATCGACCAAGCCAATACCCAAGAAACACGCAAGGCTTATACGGCAGCTAGACAATTTTCTAGTGAAAGAGAAGTACGACGATTTTCCCGAGATTCTTGACCTCATCTACAAAAGAACCAAGACCCCAGAATGGCTCGTGAAATTTAAAGAACTCAACTATACAAGGCTAAAGAATGTATGGCCGCAAGTACATTTAATCCACGAAGTAACCAAAGACCCAATTGTTATAAATAAGTATGAACAGCTGTTACAACAACAGCAAACCGACGAATTCTCCATGATACGACATTTCAATCTCAAGAATGATCCCAGTGGTGCATTGACTATGGTCAAAACTTATGCCAATACTGAAGACCTTAAGCCAATGATGAAAAAAGTGAAATCCCTCTATAATCTAATTTTGGGCCACCAGAGCCAGTTCGGCAAGGTGAAATTTCATGCTTTGGAAGTGGTTTACCCCACAAATAGGTTTGCATTGCCTATAAGTCCAGTAAAGCGAGACCATATGTTAAGAGACAAGATATCTAATGTACGAAATATTTTCCAAAATTATAAGCCAATGAAAGAATCGGACTTGCTGTGGCTCATTGATGTTGCTCTTGGCCAAGGAGAGCTCAATCCCAACTTCTATAAGTATATGATAAGAAAACACAGACAGGAAAAGATAGAATTAAGTCCTGCCTTAAGACATCTTCGTCAAAAACAGTTGGTACCCAATGACAATAATATTAGAAAATGGTTCCGTGCATACGTAATGAAGCAATACTATATGGATAGCAATGGAAAGTATAAAGTCAGCTGGATGAACAATTTTTATGCAACGAAAGATGAACTTCAAGAAAGAAAAGCAGAAGAACAAAAACAAGGCCCAATATAGAAGAACATAACTTATTGTATATACAATAATGAGATCAATGTACAGTCTTTCTAATATCAAGAAACTTCATATACTGAAAATCACATATTCTTTTCTACTTTTATCAAGTATACATCCGTAAGATTTGGTATCGTTTTTACTGATTGCCAATGTTTCGGGGGATGGTAATTTTAATTGATCCAGAGTCAAAATTCCCGTTTCAATTTGAGAAAATTCAATGTCTTGTTCTGAATCTAATATATCAACAAGATTAAATACCAACAATGATGGATCTTGAGTTAAAACCACAATCTCTCTATCATTTTTAAATTGATAAGTTTTAACAGGACTAGGAAATTCAATATTTTTATACAAACTATGATTTTTGACGGTGCTAAATCTGAACATATTCAATTTTTGTCTCAGAGAATCTAATCCACAGACAACTGCTGAATTTGCGTCAATACTTTTAATAGTCAAATCAGTATCATCTTGTAGGTTCAAATTATAGTCGGGTTTGTCAAATACCAATACATCTTTCACAAGATTTTTAAATGGAATTAAAAGGTCTTGATCAATATTTGTATTTAAAGAAGTGAATAATGCGGAAAGTTCGAAGTTACTTGATTCATCTGATAATAAAATATCGTTGCCCGATAAATCAACCTGGAAATATTTCCATATTTTACTTTGAAATAATGACTTTTTAATATAGGTGATAATTTCTTCATGATCATAATCAATTTTTGTTGATTCATTTAAAAAGGCAGTCATATCATCTTCCTTGGAAATCTTATCTATAATTTCTCTTTTGATCCAAGTCAAAAAATGATTAAATGCTTTTTGCTCATCATTTATATCCCATATAGCTTTATAGCATGTTTTCAAGAGACTTTTTGTTTGACTGATTAAATTATTTATCGAATTAACATTAAAACCTGATTTCAATTCATTATTAGAGTCTTTGAACCATTGACTTAAGCTTCTTAAATCATTTAAAATTATAAGTAATCTTTCCAAAGAAGCAATCATGGAAGTGAATATAATATTTCTAGATAAATCATAAACTGAATTACCGAGTTTATTGATTTTTTTAAAGCCTCTTTCTCCAAATTGATTCAACCAAAAATCCTTTAATTTTTCCGGTATTAAATTAGTTAATAATGTATCGTATAAGTTTTTTGAAATTTTTAGTTGGTTTTCTTTCAAGGTATCTTTAGGTCCTAATGAATCAATTAAATTGGAAAGATGTCTATCATAAAAAACAAAAAATGGTTTAATTTCTGATTCTAACATTGAAAGATTCGTATTGATATGATTAGTAATTGCTATAGCTTTGCAAAAAATAAGGATAATATCAACTAATCTTTTTGTATTTTTAGCAGAATTAAGTTTATTACCCAAACGTAAAAGTTCAAGATTATTATTGTTTTTCACAAGAAAGAATTGATTGAATAAATCATTGTTATCCAAAAGAGATATTATGACCATATCTTTTTTTGGAAACTGAACATTTTCAACCGTCAAGAGATTATTGAAGTTTATGGATACATTTTGGGAATCAACAATCACCAAATAGTTTAATCTTGATCCATCATTCATTTCAAGAATATCAGTATCATAGGACACATCATTTTCAGATACAAGTCTAGGTAAGTTACGGAGTACATCCACTTTGAACAAATCATCGAACTTGCCTGAATTCAGACCGGCTGAATCATGGCAATTCCACTGGATCAATTTCACTCGATCAAACGTTTTCTCAATGACCTTAATAAGGTTACCATTATTGGAATCATACAACTTGATGAGTCCATCCACCCCTGCCAAGCAGAAGAACGAACCATCTTTACTGGTGGTGAAAGATGTAATCGCAGACTTGTTACTGGTGGAATAAATTCTTTCACCATTCAAACGATACACCCATAACGACATCTTGTTCATGGATATGGTGAGTAGATTGAGCGTGGGAAACCAATTGAGAATGTTCCCGTCAGGAAACCCCACCAACTTGTTGATGGATATGACGGACGGCGACATAGTTCTAAAGGATTGTATGGTGGAGTTGGTTTGTAGACGTTTATAGTGATCTGTAGTAAACAGTTGATGATGAGAAAAAGGCAGCAAAAGATGGGTGCGAATTCCAACCAAATTCCCACCAAACGACCTTAAGTGGAGCAGGTATCAACAGGGAGAAGAGAAACGGAACGAAACAGGGAATGGAGGAATGAAATAATGATAAGAGCGAGATGGTGAATAATTGAAATCAACGAGTCAGTTTTGCTCGTGTGTTGAAGTGGGTTGGGTCCCAGTGTCGTGGGATAAGTGGTACACAACCATGGGAACTGATCATTTACTACAGATGCAACTCCAAAGTGACCAAGAACCATCAGGGAAAGTAGCACAGGCCTCCAAGTCGCCAAATTGACCAGTACCCACAGTCTCAAAAGACCAATCCACCGTACCCACCATATTATCAAGTAGTAGTTCGTTTCTTTGAAGGTTTTGCTCACTACATTATCTACACTTTTTCTATAATGATATCTTATTATATACAAGTTGCAATTGAGACGAAGACTGAGACTGAGACTAAGACTCGCCGTTATTTATACCTCCCAACATCCAACTTAATCGTTTTTTGTTTGTTGGAAAAGTTATTAGAAGTTTCTGAAATTAATCACCAATGATGGTCCCATGGTACTACTTAAACAAGTTTGACCTATAATGTTAGGCTTTCTGGTTCCAGCAGGCTGAGATTCATAAATGGCCCGAGATGCTACCTTTAAGTTTTCCACAATTTCTTTATCACTGAAATCACATCTTCCTATTGGAATAGATAAATGTTGATCCTTTTGTTTGAATGGTAATGCACCTACAGATTGTTTCATTAATAATGCAATATCTTCAGAAACAGTCCCCTTTTTAGGAGTTGGCATTAATCCCTTTGGACCAATTTGTTTGGCAATGACTTTTAATTCCTTAACAATTTCTGGAGTTGCAAATGCATGAGTAAGGAAATCTAATTTAATAGTTCCTTCTTTGATTTGTTCAATTAAATCTAATCCTCCAGCATAGGTGGCACCGAGTTCTTTGGCTTTTTCCACAGTTTCAGGTTGTAAACTGAATACCATAACATGATTATCTTTGATTGGTTTTGGTAAATATACTGAACCTTGTAATGGTTTAGAACCTTTTTCTGGTAAAACGGTCATTAAAATTGAAACAGTGGTTTTTTTAGCTGGTTGTCCAACTTCAGCTGCTCTCAAATATTTCATGGCAGTTGGAACGTCCATATAAAGTGGATGTAATTCTGGAGATTGCTTATTCTTATTCTTGATGGTCTGTTGTCTTCTAAGCTTTCTTTTACTTTCTTTTTGTTGATCTTTGGCGTTTGGCTTCAAAGCCACGAGGGATTGGGAAAAGAAACGGCTTGGTGCGCTGATAACACCGGGAGCCATGGTTGGCCTGGCCAAACTCTGTATGGATCTGAACATCCTTAATGATGGGGGTCTAAATGGTTGGACATAAATTTTTCAAAGGTTTTTCAATCAAAGCGCGTGATATGTAGCACGTGACCAAACCAGGACTTTTTTCTGATCCTCGCGAAAGTGCCCCGTGACAGGGCACGAGACAAAATGTGAACAGTCGCGTGATAGTCCTTGCTTATTAATACCTAGGACCTCACTATTTGTTTAAGTTTCTCGCTGCATAGATAAATGCATAAGATCTCCTCAAGATTCAGTTGTCGGCAGTTTCGGAATTTATCTGCACCGAAAGGTTTGAAAGTTTCAGTTAAAGGAAGGGGGCTGAAATTTAATCAGACAAAGTTACCTTATAGGTGAACCAAATTGGGTAAAATGGTTGATCCGATAACTTCATCAATAAAACCAAGTCTTTGAATTTTGATGATTTCCTTATATCTGTTTCTCAGAAGTAATGAGGTACGAAAACAACGTTTAGACAGCAACTATTAAGCACCATATGTCTACTGTATGACATAAATACTGTACATCAGGTACAATAACAATAGGGATCTGTTGGTTAGCAAAGAAATATTCTGTGTAACATCCCCCCAATATAGTTTTGGGAAAATGTGAGCCATAATTTTTAGGGGTATGTAAAGAAGGTTTGAATGCAGTATCGAATCTATCCCTGCGCGGGATTCTTCTACCTAAACGAAAGATGAAGGAATGTTTTTGAGGAATTCAGGGACCACCCACCACCGAACGGCTCAAAAAAGAGTTTCACCACCTGGGCAAGTTACAACCAAAAATAGATTTCCTTCTATTAGAGTAAACATACCAAGCCCCAGACTCAAGCCCCAGACCCAAGCTTTTTGCCCATAAATAGATTATGATGATTATGATGATTATGATGGTACGATGATGGAACAAGACTACTGAAGAAAGATCAGGTGATAGCAACGATGGCAAAAATATTTATAAATGCGAATGGAAATGTTTACCAAGAATAGGATTAAGTTCCGAAACATTCCTGTATCTCCAGAATTTATTGGATCGGTTGAAGCGGTGGTACTGCCGATACAACATTAATAATATTTTCTTTTATTATTTTTACTGAAGAGTTAATTCAACATATATCAAAACGGAAATTTTTATATGATTAGGTTGAATTTCTTGAGAATTCCACAACGACAATGCAGAGATGAAATTTATGGTGCAAACCTCATCATGTGCACTCTCGCTAATTGCACAGGCTAAAGCTTAACTTGGTTTGTGGGATTGAAATTCAGGAATAAATGTTGACGCATGGAATAAAGTATGTCACTGGTCTTGGAACCATACTTTATTTTTTTTTTCATCTTGCCTTTAATACCCTTCCTTGCATTATTACTAAAAAGTGACTTATACCCATCTCACTTTTCCAATCCTACCAATGCTTCCATCGCTTATCTGGAATGTCGGAGATGACTCTCAAGTGGAAAACCCAAAAATCCATTCCATCAAGGAGACGTCATCTCATTGTAAATATCACTACTACCATTAAATCTCTATTTCTCTGTACAAGTTGAATTTGGTTCAAACACCAGTAACATAACCCCTAAAATTCATATCCCAAGATTTTCCGTCTTCACTACGGATTTACCTTCTCTCACCACCGCCCCTCGCATTGTTCATCATCTGTTTTCTCTTTCTCTCTCGTCTGTACTAGATGCCCCGTCTCCCTCCGAATTAAGTCATTCTTGCATTTAAGTCATTAGTTTTTTGCAGTGGGAATTTTATGATTAGTTTAATAATAACCAGTTATCCAGAACAAAAAAAAAATAATTATACCTATCCGTCTTGTTTTCTTTACCATAGTGTTTTTTTAAAGTATCCTTGTTATCTTGAATAACTCATCTACTACGGCAGGCTCTTCTCTAGACTGGGCCTCCTCCTTACTGTCCTACCACTAGACTAGACATTATTATTTTTTTGGAATTGGTCTTTCTTTTTTTTTGCCCTGGTTTTAAACCTTTGCTCCAAAAAATCTATTGTCTACCGCAATCTTTCAGCAAATAACACAATTAGTTTGATCATAAATTTTAAGTATCCATTTGCTTCAAGACCAGCCGTTCATATTATTATTATTATCATTCACATCCCCATCCATCATTCCCTCTTCTTCTTTTCCTTCTTCTTGTTATCACTATCCTTTTTTTTTATATCATTTTCCATTTAGTTCATACTGACCTTGACTCCATCACACACCCAATTATATTATTCACCAATAGTTAGTTTTGACTACAAATGATGAAATCTAAGAATGGGTGGAACTCCCATTTCGTTCCAAATAACCCATCACCATTATCAAGTCCATTACTCAAGAACAAGAATAACAAACAGGAGCATCTATCATCCCCAGGAACCTCACCCGACCAGTCACCAGAACCTCCAACAAGTCACAGTACTGACGATCCAATACACTCTCGAAACAGTCACAAATCCCATCACAATCATAATCATCATCATCATCGTCATTACAACCATAGTCATAGCAACAGCAATAGCGAGAGTAATAGCCTGCAAGACATCGACCTGCAAAGCAACTCTGATGACGACCACTACGACTACGACCAAGACTACGACGATCCTCACGATACCTCCGCCCATACATATAAGCATGTTCCACCCGAGTTTCTTAATCGCTTGGCCACCTTCCCCTTATTCAACAATGCTCCTAAATCTTTTCATTCAAGAGTGGCGGCCATGCTTACTCTCGTGCAATATCACCCTCAAGAATATATTATCAAGAAAGGTGACCCTTCCAAGTCCATGTACTGGATATTGAAGGGTACCGTGAGTGTGACATCTACAGATGGTGAATCGGTTTATGCTGAATTGGCTCCTGGTAGCTTTTTCGGTGAAATCGGTATCTTATACAATAGACCCCGTACTGCCACTGTGGTAGCAAGAACTAGAGTATTGGTTGGTGTTTTAACCAGTGATGCTTTGAACAAAGTCCTTAAACATTATCCATCTATAGAGAGAAGAATCAGAGATGAAGCTCAAGAAAGATTAGCCATGCAAGATAAAAAGAAAAAGTATGATATACCTAACCTCATTTCCACCACCACAAATACTTCCACAGATACCACTCCTCCTGACCTTGATCCTTCGGTAAACCAAGGAATAAACGCTAGTGCTTTGGCCACTCAAGCGACTCGTCTTCCTGGTCCTTCATTACCTCCTATTACTCGCATTCCTTCTCCCTTAACTCCTACTGGACCTTCAGCATTATCATCTTCAGACAATGTCGATGCATCTATCTCCATTCAAGATTTCATTAAAAATCTTCCCATGTTTCAAAACTTACCTTCAAGTCTTATCCATCAAGTTGCATTAGATGTTGAACCAGTTAATGTGGGAGCGTTTGAATACATTTTCCATAAAGGTGATACCAACTCTGATATTTATTTCATAACCAATGGTGAAGTAGAAGTGATAGATGTGATAACTGATCCAAAAGGTAAAGTATCGGAATTGGTCTTGGCTAGATTAGGAACTGGTTCCTATTTTGGAGAAATGTCATTTTTATCATTCCTTGATGAAAGTGAAAGTTCTACCAGAAGTAAAAGTATAAGATCAGTTTCATCAGTTGAATTGATGGTTATTAAAAGTGATAATTTAAAGGGTTTATGCAATAAATATCCTGGCTTTACTGATGAAATGAAAAGAACTGCCCAAGAAAGAAATAGACTGAATAATGCCAAAGAAGGTAAAGAGAAGGAAGATGCAAGATTATCAATTAATTATTTGATGAATGCAGACAGAAGAAAAGATACCCCTCCTCCAGTTCCTTCAAAAGCAGTTAATCCAACTACTCAATCTACTGAAGGTGCTACTATCGAAACAGCAATTCCTCATCAAACCCTCCCAAACCAAACACTCATGCAATCACAATCTGCAACTCAAGCCCCACAACCATCATTCTTTTCACCCAATTGGGATTTCAACCTCAATTCTTCTCAATCAGGTAGGTTATCAAGATCAATTTCGCCAATTAGCAATTCTGATCCTGGTATGTCATCTATTTCATCCATTGATTCAAGATTAGACTTACAAAAAACATCGTCTATTGATTCCAGATTAGATAAACCCAGAAATGGATCAGTAGATGCTGGTAATTTACATAAAAAGAGAAAGGGCTCAATCATAAAGAGTCCGTTTGAAGAAAACACTCAATTAACTACCCTTCCACCAAATCCATTGGTTGCATCCATTAACAGTTTCCAAAATTTTCAATTCAATTCCAACCCCAATAAAAATATGTTTCAATATTTGCCTCACAGTAAAAGAATGAGATTGGCAAGTGTATCTCAAGGAAGAAGAAGATCATCAGTATTAAGTAATCATGGACCATTACCAGATAGAATTTTACTTAAAGTATTTGAATATTTACCATTACCAACATTGATGAAACTTCGTGGTTTGAGTAGAAGATGGAGACAATTACTTTATTTTGCTCCTAACCTTTTCCAAACTTTGGACTTAACTCCTTGGAATACATCTATTGATGACGAAGCATTAATTAATATTTGTGATTTTGTTGGTTCCAGACCTCAAGTCATTGATATTTCTAATTGTTTCCATATTACTGATGAGGGGTTTAGTTATATGGTTAATGAAATTGGTATTTCGGGAAAAATTAAAATAGTACGCATGAAAAGTAACTGGGAAGTTAGTGCCATGTCGATCATGGATTTAACTGTTCCAAGTGTTGGACAACATCTAGAAGAAATTGATTTATCTAATTGCAGAAAAGTTAGGGATAATGTTTTAGAAAGATTAATTGGTTGGGATACTGATAGCAATTATGAAGATATTATACCCAATGGTTCAGAGGATTTTAATACTGAACAAATTGGATGTAAAAACTTGAAGATTTTGAATGTGGGTTATTGCAAACATTTGACTGATAATTTCATGTATCATATTGCTAATCATGCCAATAATAGATTAGAAAGTTTGGATTTAACCAGATGTACTACTATCACTGATAAAGGATTCCAATATTGGACTTACAGATCATTCCCTAACTTAAAGAAATTATCATTAAAGGATTGTACTTTCTTAACTGATAAATCAATTATATCAATTGCTAATGCTGCTACAAATCTAGAAATTTTAGATTTAAATTTTTGCTGTGCTTTATCTAATGTTGCTATTGAAGTTTTATGTTTGGGATGTCCAAATATAAGAGAACTTGATCTTTCATTTTGTGGATCTGCTGTCAGTGATTCTTCATTGGTGGCTATTTCATTGAATTTGAGGCATTTAGAAAAGTTAATTTTAACTGGTTGTATCAGAGTTACAAGAGCTGGTGTTGATGCACTTTTAAGTGGTTGCTCTCCACTCACTTATATCAACATTAGTCAATGTAAGAATGCTCATATTTATCCAGGAAGAATACCAGCTCAAAAATTAAATGTTAACCGTCAAACAAAATCTGCTTTTGTTACTGCAGGTCCTTTTCAAAATATTATTGAAATTGTTATTTGATCAATTTAGAGAAGAAAAAAAATACTAAAATCACCAATTAAATTTTTCTTTTTTTTTTTAATTTGGAAACGAACATGAAATCGAAAATTAAAACTATCAAAAAATTAGAATATCCAAAACCTCCCAAAATTATCAAAAATATCGTCATAGCTTATAAACCTCCTTTTAAGCAATTCTTATTTCAAATCTGTATTACTATATAATTATTATATTTTCTTGTATGTATTATACACGACAGCATACATTATGCAAAAATAATCAAAACATAAGAACATCCTGTAGACCAAACAATAGAAACCTATATTTCCCTTAAGTTTTATTTTTTTAACTTCTCTTCTTCTTAGACTTGGCCTTGTTTTCAAACTCAATATAAGTGTTTGGAATTCCTTTATCTCTTAACAAGTCCATAATTAATTTACCATGAGGACCTTGAACTGTAACTTCAGTGATCTTTGGGTTGGAAACCAATTGTCCAATTGTAGAAGAACCAGAACATTTAGTTCTTAATTCTTCAGCCAATACATGAGGTTTAATATGATAATTTTCAAAGTTCGATACTCTGGTAATGACTTTTCTACCTATTTTTGTTTCAGTAACAATAGAGATCTTGGGTGGTTCACCTTTGTATATGTCACCCTTTGTTTCTCCAGGTTTTAATACTTGATAATTAGGTGAAAAGTTGGTAAGAAAAGCTTTGAATACTTTATCTCTTGGAGTGGCTTGAGGTCCAAGGTTGGTCACAGCCTTTAAATCATCATCAATTCTAATAGTCTTTTTATCCTTTGGATTAACTAAATCTTGGATCTTGATGTATTTTTCAAATAAAGATCTTAATTCGGCAGTGGTGTATAAATTGGCAAACTCGGCACCAACTTTATTAAAAAACATTCTTGACTTACTAGTTGGTTTATATAATTGGACCACATTTAAATCATTGGCATTTTTGGCTGGAGTAGGGTCTTTATTGCTCTTGGAAGGCTTGGATCCTATTGTTCTATGTGTAACAAAATTTTCTATAATTGTGCTTTTAATGTCCATAAGCTTAATAACACTCAAATCTTCATCTTTCCCCTTAACTTGAAGATACTTTAATTTATCCATTGCCTTTAAAAATTTAGCAGTCTTTTTCCATGAAGTTTTCTTAACATTACAGTAGCTGGAGTCAAGAATTGGTAAGTTTTTGTAGATATATGAGGACATAAAGCTGGATGCAGAGATTGGCAATTCTATAGTTTCGGTTTTGATAGTCTGTAAGAGAGATCTGACAAAAAAGTTGTCTATATCTTCCACACTAAGCTCCAGTACTTGTTCTGCAATATCATCAATAGCATCTGCTTCATTGGACTGTTCTGATTGATCTTGAGCATCTTGCGCAGCATCACTCTCATCTTGTTGTTCTCCAGCTACTTCTTCCGCAGTTTGTTCTTCTAGTTTTGCTTCTTCCTCTTCGTAGGGCACGTTAGTGTCCAATTCTTCTGGTACGTCTATATCCACCAACTTATTTAGTTTGTACAATTGATCATTCATAGAATGCAACACCTCTACGGCCACACCGGTAGTTCCAATGACTCGGGTGTACAGACTGACATCTAATTTACAAATACCAATGGCTTTCACAACGGTAGGGTTGGCACTATCGACAATACCAGCAATTGCACCTTTAACCAATCTCTGGTCAAATTGAGGGACTGTACCTGGTAACATCAAGTCAGCACCACCCTCAAGGATCTCAATGACATGGGGATGAGTTTTGATCAATGGTAAGACATAAGGGTTCTTCCATACGGTATAAAGAGATGGATATATTTGAGAGTCTCTGGACTTGAACCAGATTGGGGTTTCATTTTCATCATAGTATATACTTCCACTGTAGCCTTGAATACTCTTGAAACTAGCCAATTTGGTTTCAGCTGGCACAAGCGAAGTCAATGCTTCTTTAGGGAGTTTTTCTTGGGGGATATCATAAACTTTGCAGACGTTCTCTAGCAACTTCCTTCTTTCGGAGTTCTTGATGTTTGCGGAGGCCTTTGGTTGAGGGTCTTTCTTGAACATGGTGATTAGTAGCTGAGCGGAAGGATGTCGGTGCTTCTGTGGAGTGACTAATAACGAGCTTTTTAGGGTTCAACTGACTGTCAATTATCAAAACTATGGCGTACCACTGGTTTCTTGTAAGTCTTGTTTTTGCTAGAGAGAAAAAACCAAAGTTCTAGCGAGAAATGACAACTTTAGTGACAGCTCTAGTGAGAAGTACACTAACTAGTGCACTGAAAAATGTCTATATGGTAGTAAAGCAAGAGAAAGCAAGAGAAAGCAAGATGAGGTTACAAAAGCCAGAATGAGTCCTGTTGCGGAAAGTATACGTCTAAATGTAGTAGTGAAATCATCATGTTGGGCTATGAGTTGAAGTTGAAGCCCTAGAATTGGGTCTATAGTGCTCTTACAAGTATTTCCGACTCTCACTGTGAAGGTTGGAACTGCATCTCCATTAAAAATCCAGTACCGTGGTATAGAACCAGTCAATCTCCACTAAACAACACTGCTATATTTCCTTAAAGTAGCCCACAGAATCCCTAAAGTAGCCCACAGAATATTTACTTTGCTCTCCAATACCGTCTTCTTACTCTAGATATTGACCACCGTAGGGGTTGCTCCTTTCATTTGTCATTTTCTCACTGTACAAGGTATACTTCACCTCTCGCTATTTCACGTCTCACTGGTCGCGGTAGTTCGCGATTTGTTGTCAAGATCAAACAGATCACATTCATAGAGTCAACACAACCTTTCCATAACATCACCACCACAATGAAGGAAAACGGCAACATCGCCTTCGTAAGAAAGCTGATTGTGGTGTTTGTGCTTGTCACCATGGTGTTCTTGGGCTATCCCATTGTGAACTATACCACCACCATCTATAGAGCTCCACTTCCATCAGAACACATCACCTCCATTGCTGATAACTTCAAGAATAATGTACATTTCAAGATCCCAGTGTATCTCGATATACCGAATGCCTTGGAACACTTCATTCCTTCTGCTCAACAACTGTTGGATCAACACTTATATGAAATGCATCCAGAATTGATCAATTTCTGGGGTTTGGATCTTCAAAGACTTCAAGGTGAAAAGAATGAAGAAGAAGATTATATCGTAAAATTTGAAATCCTTGATAACGATAAGGTTGAAGATGCCATCGAATCATTCTATATTTCTCCTTTCAGTAAGACCACCAAGTTGATCCTAACCAACACCATTATCAATGCCAATAAGGTAGATGATTTTTTGGAAATGGTTTTGATGAAGAAAGTATTCAAAGAAGAAATTGAACAATTATTAGATATCCTCAATTCCAGAGAAAGATCACTGCAAACATCCGATTTAATCATTCCTTATTCTTCCAAGTATAACATTGTTTTCAGTTTATTGACTGAAAGTGGTAAACCAATCGAATGGGATATTGAAAAGTCAATTGATTTATTAAAGCCAGCATACCAAAAACTTCAGCATTTCGCCAATTTCTCCATTAGTAGTCAAATCCAATACTATTCTAAATTAGAAACTCCTATTGAATTCAATGAAGAAAAAAATGCTTACCCTATTTCTCAAGACAGATTAGGAACTTTTATCAATTTCGGTGATTGGAATTTGTTTACTCATGATATTGTTCCAACTATCAACTTCTTATTATATTTCCCAGAATCTAATTATGATAATATTCCTATGGTTATTGACCAATCTTCAACCAATTCTTTCTTAGTTCCACAATGGGGTGGTGTTAAGATTTTGAATAAAGAACTGGCTAATGAAGAAGTGGTTTCTATTTGCCAAGAAGAATTAGTTCCAGTTATGGAGACGTTTACTTCTCAATTATTCCAATTATTAGGATTACCAGATTCTCCAAAATCTCCAAGTATTAGAATTGATATTTTATCAAGAATTATGTTTGTCAAGAATGTTAGAAAATCTTTAGATAACCTTAAATCTTTGATAAAAGTCACTGAATCATTAAAGGAAATTTCAGTCCCTGAACTTACTAAGAGCTATGTTTATAATTCTATCCAAGCTATCGAAAGATCCATTGAAGAATTGAATAATCATCAAAATTATAAATTGGCTGTGACTTTATCATCAGATGCATTAAAATTCTCCAATCAAGCTTTCTTTGAAAAGGAAATGGTTCAACAAGCATACTTTCCAGGGGAGCACAAATTGGCTGTTTTCTTACCATTGATGGGACCAGTTGGATCTATCGTGTTCCTAGGATTCTTGAAGGTTTTGAAGGATAGAAAGAAGCAACAAAATGAAGATAAAGTGGAAAAGAAAAACGAGTAAACAATATTTCACTTCAAAAACCACCACCATTAATACAAGCGGGATGGATTTAGAATTCTAAAGAGTTGAATACTCTTTAAAAAGACTGGAAATAAGTCGACCTGGCTGAACTGGCCTTGCAATTAATAGAATAATTTGTGAGTTGAGTATCAGTACAAGGATGATGGTATTTCCTTTATTCACTTCAATCAAAACAACCCTAGTGATTCCATTATAACAAGTTAATAATGGTAGATTTCTTTGATAATGCTATGACTGACTAAATTGTCATTAAATAATTCAATAAATGATAGATAAGAAAAAAGCGCAAAAATTGTAATAGTAAAGGATCAACGCATGAAAACTAGTGGTATTTCAGTTAAATTGACCCCTAGTTATAGTCTTTTATATTGCAATTTGTTGATAATTAGACAATTTTTCATAATTAGATAAATTTTGATAACAAAGAAGTTTTCCGAGACCAACTCAAAGTGTATAAAAACATATTCAACTTCTCGAAAAATTTATTAGGTGCTCTTAAGAGATATTTAACATTTTTGCAGTGGTTTGAAGGAACATTGGGGGTTTTCTTGTAGATTAATGTGTAGTGTGTATTTAAGTACCTTACCTATCTATATCTCTTAACTGTGTATAGTACAAAGAAATCCACCAATTATACTAGTTCTTCTTCCCAAGGGAGCACTCTAAACTACGGTGGAACCCTCTATATTCAAAGGATCCATTTTTGGTTATGCTTTCTTCATCTTCCCCGCTTTTTTTGTATGACACATTATCTCATAGCTCATCTCACACTCTAATCTTTAGTGGAACTGATCGAATTAGTCTCACTAACCTTACGCGAAAATCACCATCTCATCTGAGTATCAAGTAACGAGCACTACTACCCACCAACACCACCAGCACCACCAGCATGTCCAAAGTCCTCTACAACACCTTGGGTCTCGGAACTGTAGGAATCGCCTCTTTCTTCTGGGGCCGTTCATCTGCCCCAGCATCTACTGCCACTGAAACCAACGACAAGTTACCAGTTCCATACACAGGTGGACCAAATGGAGTTTCATCATTTGATCCATCAAGTGTTAGACCACAAGATTTCTTCAAGTACGGATTTCCAGGTCCAATTCATGATTTAGAAACTCGTCTGGAGTTTGTGAGTTGTTATGATCGTTCCACCAGAAACCCCTACTGGATTGTTGAACATCTCACCAAAGATTCCATTAGATCTAACAAGAGTGTAGATAGAAAAAATGCCGTTTTTAAAGAAGATGAAACCATTCCAGTCAAATTCAGAGCAAGATTAAGAGATTACTTCCGTAGTGGTTACGATAGAGGTCATAATGCACCCGCTGCTGATGCCAAGTTCACCCAAGATGCCATGAATGAAACTTTCTATTTGACCAATATCGCTCCTCAAGTAGGTGAAGGTTTTAACCGTGATTACTGGGCCCATTTTGAAGATTTTGCCAGGAGATTAACCCAAAAATATGACAGTGTAAGAATCATGACTGGTCCATTATACTTACCTAAAAAGGGAGCCGACGACAAATACAGAGTCACTTACGAAGTCATTGGATCTCCACCAAACATTGCCGTTCCAACCCATTTCTTTAAATTGATTGTTGGAGAAAAGAATGGTCAAGAAGATATCAGTGTTGGTGCATTTGTATTACCAAATGACGTCATTGACAACAACACTCCATTGACTCAATTCCAAGTTCCTGTGGAAGCTTTGGAAAGATCCAGTGGTTTGGATTTGTTGGCCAAGGTCCCTTACTTTAAGAAGAAGGATTTGTGTAGAGAAGTCAAGTGTGAAATCATAGTGAGAGAATTTCCAAAAAACCCACCAAGTCCAAAGGGATTACCAGCACCAAAGCAATAGATCAATCGAGAGAAATTAGTGGGATCAGAACTGAATAGAGAAATCTATTTTTCACTTGCATACCCCAACATTTGCTAATTATATCTATCTATCTATCTATCTATTTATATATAGTCATATATGTTGGTGATTATCTAAGCGCTGTACCACGTAATCGCACCGCATCTAAATTACTAGAAGAGAAATTATGATACTAATAAGACTAGAGATAAGTCAAAATGACGTAGAATAATGTTGGAGACAGAAAATGGACATTGCGTTCAACAAACAGGTGTTACTGAAGGGAAATTGGGATCACTTACAGATTTTTTTATTATGCTTCTTACCAGAAAGCTTCTACAAAGCCACAGAGTAGAGTTGGCTGGAATGGATGAGTTACTAGGGCCCCGAAAATTTAAAAAGCCAAAGATAATAGAGAACCATCACGAATCTATTGAACCGGAGGATAGAAACTGAGAAAAATTGTTTTATCTGGGAAAAGAACTCTTGGATCGTTTCCTATGGCGAGCTACTATCGTTGAAATGAAAGGTAATTTTCATAGTTATCCAACTTTTTCATGTGTTAATTTCATAGAAAAATAGCCAAAAAGCCAAAAAGTCAAAAAGTCAAAAAGCCAAAAAGCCAAGGAGCCAAAATAGCCAAAATAACCGCTTCACATACTGACATGAGATATATATAACCACATGAGAGCTCAATATAGGGTTATATCCAGGATTCTATTCATGGCTGAGACACAGAGACACAGGTCAAAAGTCCACTGGAAGGGACGTGAAAAAACATATCTGCATGGAGACGAAGCTGTCTCTCAATTGGGTTCGTAATTGTCTAACAATAGATTGGGAGAAATGGGTTTGAACCAAGAGAAAGAAGAACATCATTAGAATTAGAGCCCAGAATTTTCAGACGAGTCTGGGCCGAAATGGCGGGTGCTCATTTGTTGCTCAAAGGGCCTAGTTTTAATATGTGTCCAAAGGGCTGAGCACCTCCGTCTTTGTCCTCTTGTACCTTGACTCCTATTGTTGGTATCGTTATCTCTTACCTAAGCAGGACCGTTAGCCGTTGGCGGTCACGTGACCGCTCGATTCTTCAGTACAGTTGATGCCCGCCATCCGGGGATAGTGGACGGTGATAGGCACCAGGCAAGACCAGTAGCGATGGGCAGGCAGAGCCCACAGCAGATCTAAACCGCCTCCACGCCTGGACAGACCACCCAAAATCAAAAGGCCAACAAAAGGGCGGCGCGGGCTCAAAACTTTAAAGACTCGACTGATAATCCGGAGTGTATGGACAAAAAAAAAAAAAATTAAATAATGTTGGGAGTACTGCACCCGGCCCCACAGCACCAACACTATGGTGCTTTTTTGACTGGTTCTTTTTTGGCCCAGAATTCACACCAGCCATCACAAACAACCAACGTTACGGCAACCTGGTATCCTGGCAACAGCTAGACCAATTGCGTAGCGGCTTTACGTAATGTACCCCAGCAAGTGCCCTCTTCTATCTGATTTCTCTCTTCTTCTTTTGGTGCCCGTTTGGCTATGGCCTATGAATCTTGGGTAACCCTATTGTATTCCTGTACAGTGTCTCCTTTTTTTGCAACAATTCACACGTTGGGTAAGGGCATGATTTAGTGAGACCCTCTAAAAACTCGCTTGTGGTGTGTGTTCCAGGTCCTAGCCTCCCACCGTCTACAATTTCACACCACACCACACACCACCACACACCACCACACACCACACCCGACAATGTCCACTAAGAACAAATCCACCACCGTGTGTGGGTGCTGTTTCGTATATTGCTGGCCGCCCCGATCAGCCTTTTATTTTAACCAACATTAAGGAAACGATTCAGGGCCAAAAAAAAAAAATGTCCCTTTCTTCCGCTTTCTTTTTTTTTTTTTTTTTTTTGTTACTGTCTCACACTTTTGGGACCCACTTTGGGACCCACTTTGGGACCCACTTTACTCCGAGATTGTGCTGATTCAACAAAGTCAAAAAAATAAATTACACAAAAGTTTTATGCGTATTAACCCATCATTTTGATATAGGGTTGCCTACAGATATAGATATATATATATATATTGGCAAGATCCTGGGCCAACGGTGATAAACCCAGATCATCATCTTCTTTTACTAGTAGTATTCTAAGTACCACAAATTTTTTTTTGGAATACACTTACTGAGATAGTATTGAGATCAGTCCAATAATAGAAATATATACATCTACCCATATATATAATATTTATACACGCTAACATCACCAATTAGCATATACAACCCCACCCTTATAAATTTTATTAGTTTCACCAACAAAAAAACTGATAAAAAAAACAACATCATCATCTTCATCATATTAATCATATCAATAATAATAATAATTGACATATCCACTCCAACCAATTAATAGATAACATGTCCAATACTTCTTCCCATCGTCCATTTTCCCTTAATCACGGAACCATTGAACACACCTTTTTGGTGCCCAATGAATTATTCTTCAATTACTCTCAATTGAAGGAACAATTCATCAAAACTTTACCTGAAGTCACCGAAGGTTTTGCTGATGATAATGAACCATCATCTCCTGCTGAATTATCTGGTAAATTCTTAGGTTTTATTGCTTCTCTTGTTGATCCAAAGAAACAAGGTCAATTTGATCAAATCCTCAAATTATCTTTACAAGATTTTGAATCTACCTTTTTATCTGGTTGCACTGATATTCATTCATTTGCCGTTTCCTTATTAAGTGAAGAATTTTCTGCTTTCCCAACCACTCCTGCTAAAATTAAAGATAATATCGTGAAAAATTACTTCACTGCTTTAATCAATTCTAACACTAAGATTGAAAAAATTGAATCTAATTTATTGTACCACTCCAAATCTGATGCCAAAGTGGTGGCTATTTTCGGTGGTCAAGGTAATACTGATGATTACTTTGAAGAATTAAGAGAAACCTATAAATTATACCAAGGTCTTATTCATGATGATTTAGTTGTTCCAATTGCTACTAAATTAAACCTGTTAATTAAAAAGAATTCTGATAGCCTTGATAAAATTTATACTCAAGGTTTAGATATTCTTTCTTGGTTATCTAACCCAGATAAAACTCCTGATCAAGATTATCTACTTTCTGTTCCTGTTTCTTGTCCTTTGATCTGTACCATTCAATTATGTCATTATGCCATTACTTGTAAGGTCTTAGGTTTGACTCCTGGTGAATTCAGAGATTACTTGGCTGGTGGTTCTACTGGTCACTCTCAAGGTATTGTTACTGCTGTTGCTATTGCTTCTTCTGATTCCTGGGATTCTTTCTTGGAAAATGCTTTAAAAGCTGTTTCTCTTTTATTCTTTATTGGTGCTAGATGTTTAACTACTTACCCAAGAACTACTTTACCACCAACCATGTTGCAAGATTCTCTTAATAACGGTGAAGGTAGACCATCTCCTATGTTGTCTGTTAGAGATTTATCTATTGATCAAGTTAACGACTTTATTGATCAAACTAACAAACATTTACCTGAAGATAAGCATATTGCTATTTCTTTAATTAATGGTGCTAGAAACTTGGTTGTTAGTGGTCCACCTGAATCCCTTTATGGTTTCAACTTAAACTTGAGAAACAACAAGGCTGCTGCTGGTTTAGATCAATCTAGAATTCCATACTCTCAAAGAAAATTGAAATTCTCCAACAGATTTTTACCAATTTTCGCTCCTTTCCATTCTCACCTTTTAACCGATGCTACTTATTTAATTTTGGAAGATATTCAGAATGAAGATTTAACTTTCAAGAAGTCTGATATTAAGATTCCGGTTTTTGATACTTACGATGGTGGTAACTTCCAAAACTATGATGAAACTGAAGAACAAGTTACTGCTAGAGTTGTTAAATGTATCACTCAATTACCAGTTCATTGGGAAACTGCCACTAAGTTCCAATCTACTCATATTTTAGATTTCGGTCCAGGTGGTGTTTCAGGTTTAGGTGTTCTTACCCACAGAAACAAGGATGGTACTGGTTCCAGAGTTATTCTTGCTGGTACTATTGATTTCAAATCTATTGATGATGAATATGGTTTCAAACATGAAATCTTCCAAACTACTCCTTCTAAGTCTATCAAGTTTGCTCCAAACTGGTTAACTCAATTCCAACCAAAATTGATTAAGACTAATGAAGGTAAGATTTATGTTGATACTAAATTCTCTCAATTATTAGGTAGAGCTCCACTTATGATTCCAGGTATGACTCCAACTACTGTTAACCCAGAAATTGTTATTGCTTCTATTAACGCTGGTTATCATATTGAAATTGCTGGTGGTGGTTACTTTGAAGGTAAACAATTCCAAGCTGCTATTCAAAAAGTTATGGATAACATTAAACCAGGTTACGGTATCAGTATTAACCTTATTTATGTTAACCCAAGAATGTTGCAATGGGCTATTCCATTAATTAAGGAATTAAGAGAAAAGGGTTTCCCAATTCAAGCTATGACCATCGGTGCTGGTGTTCCATCTATTGAAGTTGCTTCTGAATATATCAATGATTTAGGATTAACCCACTTGGGTTTAAAGCCAGGTTCTGTTGAAGCTATTAGTCAATGTATTGCCATTGCCAAGGCCCATCCAAACTTCCCAATTGTCTTACAATGGACTGGTGGTAGAGGTGGTGGTCACCATTCTTTCGAAGATTTCCATCAACCAATCTTACAAATGTACTCCAAGATCAGAAGATGTTCCAACATTATCTTAGTTGCTGGTTCTGGTTTTGGTTCTCATGAAGATACTTACCCATACTTGACTGGTTCTTGGTCTGAAAAGTTCAACTACCCACCAATGCCTTATGATGGTGTTCTTTTCGGTTCTAGAGTTATGACTTCTAAGGAAGCTCAAACCTCTTTAGATGCTAAGAAATTGATCACTGAATGTGTTGGTGTTCCAGATGGTAAATGGGAACAAACATACAAGAAGCCAACTGGTGGTATTATCACTGTCTTGTCTGAAATGGGTGAACCAATTCACAAGATTGCTACCAGAGGTGTGATTTTCTGGAAGGAATTAGATGACACTATCTTCTCCTTACCAAAGAACAAACGTGTTGAAGCTTTAACCAACAAGAAGGATTATATCATTGAAAAGTTGAACAAGGATTCCCAAAAGCCATGGTTCGGTAAGAATGCTAGTGGTGCTTGTGATTTACAAGAAATGACTTACCAAGAAGTTGCTCTTAGATTGGTTGAATTAATGTACGTCAACAAATCTGAAAGATGGATTGATGTTACTTTAAGAAACTTCTTTGGTGATATCTTAAGAAGAATTGAAGAAAGATTCACTAATGTTCCAGGTTCCGTTTCTTTACTTCAAAACTATGCTCAATTACAATCTAAACCATATGAGTTCACTACTAAATTCTTCCAAAAGTATGAATTGGCTAAGGAACAATTGATTTCCGAAGAAGATTGTGATTTCTTCTTAACTTGTGCTTCTAATCCATTTCAAAAGCCAGTTCCTTTCGTCCCAGTCTTGGATGACAGATTCGAATTCTTCTTCAAGAAGGATTCCTTATGGCAATCTGAAGACTTGGAATCTGTTATTGATGCTGATGTCCAAAGAACCTGTATCTTACATGGTCCAGTTGCTGCTCAATTCACCAACAAGGTTAATGAACCAATTGGTGAAATTTTAGATAACATCCATGAAGGTCACATTGCTGCCTTAATCAAGGATGTTTACCACGGTAATGAATCTGAAATTCCAGTTGTTGAATACTTCGGTAGCAAGGTTCCAGTCAAGTTTGATGCTCCAATTCCAGGTGTTAAGGTTCTTGAATACTCCAAGCAAAAGGCTGTCTATGAAATTGGTTCTACTTTACCTGAAGTCAATGAATGGATTAAGTTCTTAGCCGGTGATAAACTTAACTGGTTACAAGCTTTCCTTTCTACCGACAGAGTTGTTCAAGGTTCCTTACATGTCTCTAACCCAGTTCATGACATCTTGAAGCCAGCTGTTAAGGCTATTGTTGAAATCACCAACCCTGAAGACAGATCCAAGAGTGAATTGACTCTCTTTGAACAAATCAAGGGTGACTCTAAGCCAGTTGCTACTATTAAGTTGGTCAAGAAGAACACCATCCAATGTTCTTTAATTGAACACAGAACTTATGACTCCCAACCAGTTGCTTTACCATTCTTATTTACTTACAACCCAACTGATGGTTTCGCTCCTATCTTAGAAGTTATGGGAGATAGAAACGAAAGAATCAAGGAATTCTACTGGAAATTGTGGTACGGTCACAAGGTTCCATTTGACATGGACTTCGATGCTCGTGAAACTATCATTGGTGATGAAATCTCTATTGCTGGTGAAGATATTTCTGAATTCACCCATGCTATTGGTAACAAGTGTGAAGCATTCGTTTCTAGACCAGGTAAACAAAGTTTAGCTCCAATGGATTTCGCTATTGTTGTCGGATGGAAGGCTATCATCAAGGCTATTTTCCCAAAGAGTGTTGATGGTGATTTGTTGAAGTTGGTTCACTTGTCTAATGGTTACAAGATGATTCCAGGTGCTTCTCCATTGAAACAAGGTGATGTCATTTCTTCCAAGGCTGAAATTAAGGCTGTTCTTAATCAAGCTTCTGGTAAGATGGTTGAAGTTGTTGGTACTCTTTACAGAGAAAACGAACCAGTTATGGAAGTTACTTCTCAATTCTTGTACCGTGGTGAATACAATGATTACCAAAACACTTTCCAAAAGGTTACTGAAACTCCAGCTCAAATCTCTTTGAACTCTTCTAAGGATTTGGCTATCTTGAAATCTAAGGAATGGTTCCACTTAGAAAAGGACATTGAATTACTTAACACTGTTTTGACTTTCAGATGTGAATCAACTTACCACTTCAAGTCTGCTGATATTTTTTCTTCCATTGAAACTACTGGTCAAGTCTACTTAGAATTACCAACCAAGGAAGTTGTTCAAATTGGTGTTGTTGAATATGAAGCTGGTAGATCTTACGGTAACCCAGTCACTGACTATTTGACTAGACACGGTAAGACCATTGAAGAAGCTGTTCTTTTCGAAAATGCTATTCCAATTTCTTCTGGTGAAGAATTGACCTCTAAGGCTCCAGGTACTAACGAACCTTATGCCAAGGTCTCTGGTGATTACAACCCAATTCACGTTTCCAGAGTCTTTGCTGATTACGCCAAGTTGCCAGGTACTATTACCCATGGTATGTACTCTTCTGGTTCTATCAGATCTTTGGTTGAAGAATGGGCTGCTAATAATGTTGCTGCTAGAGTTAGAGCTTTCAACTGTAGTTTCGTTGGTATGGTTTTACCAAACGATACCTTACAAACTACTTTGGAACATGTTGGTATGATTAATGGTCGTAAGATCATTAAGGTTGAAACCAGAAATGTTGAAACTGATGCTCCAGTATTGGTTGGTGAAGCTGAAATTGATCAACCAATTACTACTTATGTTTTCACTGGTCAAGGTTCTCAAGAACAAGGCATGGGTATGGACTTATACAAGACCTCTGAAGTTGCTCGTGATGTTTGGGACAGAGCCGATCGTCACTTTGTTGAAAACTATGGTTTCTCTATTCTTAACATTGTTCAAAACAATCCAAATGAATTAACTATTCACTTTGGTGGTGCTAAGGGTAGAAAGATCAGAGATAACTATATCGGTATGATGTTCGAAACTATTGGCGAAGATGGTGAAGTTAAGTCTGAAAAGATTTTCAAGGATATTGACCACACTACTACTTCTTTCTCTTTCGTTTCTCCAACTGGTTTATTATCTGCTACTCAATTCACTCAACCAGCTTTAACTTTGATGGAAAAGGCTGCTTATGAAGATATCAAATCTAAGGGTTTGGTTCCATCTGATGTTATGTTTGCTGGTCACTCTTTGGGTGAATACTCTGCTTTATCTTCCATTGCTAATGTTATGGCCATTGAATCTTTAGTTGATATTGTCTTCTACAGAGGTATGACTATGCAAGTTGCTGTTCCAAGAGATGAATTAGGAAGATCTAATTATGGTATGGTTGCTGTTAACCCAAGTAGAGTTAACCCTACTTTTAACGAACCAGCCTTAAAATTCGTTGTTGAAGAAGTTTCTAAGAAGACCACTTGGTTATTAGAAATTGTCAACTACAACGTTGAAAACCAACAATATGTCGCTGCAGGTGACTTAAGAGCTTTGGATACTTTAACCAATGTCTTGAATGTCATCAAGTTGAACAAAATTGATATTGTTAAATTACAAGAAACTTTATCTTTGGATGAAGTTAGAGGTCATTTGGAAGAAATTATTAAGGAAGTTTCCGCTCAATCATCAGCTAAACCACAACCAATTGATTTGCAAAGAGGTTTTGCTGTTATTCCATTGAAGGGTATTTCTGTTCCTTTCCACTCCTCTTATTTGATGTCTGGTGTTAAGCCATTCCAAAGATTCTTGGTTAAGAAGATTCCTCAATCTTCTGTTAAGCCAAATGATTTGATTGGAAGATACATTCCAAACTTGACTGCTAAACCTTTCGAAATTACTAAAGAATATTTCCAAGAAGTTTACGAATTAACTAAGTCTGAAAAGATCTTAGCTATTATCAACAACTGGGAAACTTATGAGTCCGCATAAACTTGAATAATTTGGTGGTACGAATTATTCATATTATGTTTTCCTACTTGTATATAATGAGGCTGGTCTTTTAATCGGTGTTTGATTTTTAATTTTAATTTTAATTGGCTAATTTTGAAAGCCTAATATGATTTCTATGAATAAAAGGTACGTGGTACTACCTTTTGTTTTACTAGATACTATATATTTAATAAATGCGTAATTAGATTAATATCAGTGTTTTGTAGTATAATTTTGTAGTATACTTTATAATCTATTCTATTGGTTTATTCTCTGGATATAAACGTCACATCATAGTGTAATTCTTTACTACGAATGGTTGAGATTCAATAATCTAATGTATAATAATTTGTTTGTCTATTATCAATATTTAATCAATATTATTACAATCTAATGAATATATAAATAGATATGCTTATTTTGGCAAAACATAATTCGTAGTTCAAAGTCCTGTAGCCAAAGGACTTGAAATATTAACTGGAGTGAATTTCTTAGGTAAAGAAACTCTGGTGAATCTGGACTTCAATCTTTGAGTTACAAGGTCCATATCCAAGTGTCTAGTCAAACTAATTCTTGGAATGCAACCAATGTAATGATCATCATCTAATTGAACATCCAAAGGATCTTGAGTATGACAACCTGGTGACAACGATAATCTAATCGAATGCTTCTTACCACCTGGGCTAGAAGCGTCACCAGCCTCATATAATTCAAAGACAATTTGAGATAAGTAATCCAATTCAGGTAATGCGTTTCTAGCAATTTTCATTGGGAATTGAGAACCATAAATAACATTCAACAAAGTGTAAATATGAGATTCTTTGGTGAAATAATTCACAACAGCAGCGGTATCATGCTTCTTCATATCTTGAATATCAGATAATATTTGCTTGGCCAATGGTAAAGAAGTCAATAAACCAATATCTAATTTTTCTTCATCTTTAATACCATATTCCTGAGGACAAATGAAATCGAATAAAACCTTAGATAATCTGTATAATTCTCTCAATCTTGCAAATGTAGGATGATCAAATGGATTGACATGACCCTTGGAATTAGTGGATTTCTTGGAGTTAACATCATTGTTAGATGATGAATCACCAACAGTAGATGAAGCACCCTTCAATACCCATCCCAAAGAACCAGCAGATGCAGGGGTATTAGAAGAAGTAATATTGGCAAGGTTACTTTGAGAATTAGAACCATTTGAACCATTGGTTGGAACGTTGATAGGAGCAGAACTGCTTTCTGGAATCTTAAAGTTATTCATAGCTAAGATATTAATTGGGTATTCACTGACTAAACCAGAAGAGTTGATAGTATCACCACAAGTTTCACCCAATTTCTTTAAAAGTTCTTCATTATTAGGATCAAATGAAAAAACTTTCTCCAAAAATTGTCTGTTATGTAAGGCATCATATTTCATGGTATCATACAATTCAGAAATCTTGGATGGATGAGTCTTTTCAACACTGACGAATTCTTGGAATAATTTATCCCACCTTTCTCTGAATAAGAATGGATCTTCTCCACAACACCAGTTTTGTTGGAATTCTTGAACATTCTTATGTTCGAAATTATATTCCATTATTTGGCGATGGAAATTCATCAATTCACAAACTCTCTTGATAACTTCAAATGGTTGAGGCATCTTTGGTGGCCATGTGAAATGAGCAGGGGCTTCAGCACCTTGTCTTAACAATGGCTTCAACTTTTTCTTGACCTTGTCCATAAGATCCTTTGCAGCATTAGAATCATCTAATAAATCCTTTCTAACAATCAAGAAATCATCTGGAAGACTTTCTTCTTCTTCAAGTCCTAATAATGCTAAAGTAGAAAGATGAGCACTAGCAATAACTCTTCTTTCAGAGGAAGTAAAAACCTTGATGTCCTTTAAAGCATCACGGTTAAGTAATTTAATGTATTGTCTTAATTGTTCACCAACATCAGTAGCTTGATGCTTAGCAGAGTGAGTTGGTTCACCACCCCACTTCAAAATTAATTGGACTTTATCAACAATTTCTGGGTTTTCACTATTAAGAGCTGGTTTCAATTGAATCTTAGTACCTGGGAAGTTCATCTTCTTTTCCAAAGCACCTCTTAATTGTTTCAATTTCTTCAAATCTTCTAATTTCTTTTCTTCAGCAATTTTAACTGTTTCTAAAACAACTTGAAGATCTGGAACGGCTCTAATGATAACTTCTTCCTTATGACCTTTAAGTAAGGAAATAAAAAGGGGTGATCTAAATGAGTATTTGAATTTTTGCTTTGGTGTACGATCAGCATGTCTAATGACAGAAACCATTCCTTTAAATACCCATTTTTGTTCCTTTTCTTCGAATTGACTCTTGTTAAGTAATTTAGATGAATGAGGAATTTGTTCCTTTAATAAATCACGACTTTTCTTAGCTTCAATGAAAAGACCTCTTAAAATGCTAGAACACGCATCATAATATTCATTATTATCTTTAACAAACGAGAAACCATTGACATCAATGACATAAGATTCACCATTGACTCTCAATAAATCGAAACCACACACAGTTTGTTTGAAAGCTTCAGACACATTTCTAGCCATGGTTTTTTCTTTCTCACTTAATTCAGTAATAAATCTTATTTCTTTACCATGAGTATTACGTCTAACAATACCATCAACCACAGGAGATTTACGAGTTTCAGCATGGCAGAAGTTAGGTCCAACAGTATAAGCTTTAACATCTTCAAAGTTATCAGTATCCATGAATTTTTCATAAATAAAAGAACCTTCAGTACGTGGAGTAGATAATTCAGGATCAAATTCAGAAGATTTGTTACCAATCTTTCTAAATAATCTTCTACCACCACCACCAGTGGATTTTGGATAATATATATAAACATTATGATCTTCACCATCCACAGGTTTTTCAACAAATGGTTTTTTTAAGATTTGATCACCAACTTGAAGGGTATCTTCATCTAACATTTTCCATTCGGGCTCTTCTTGATTGGTTAATTTTTCTAATTTTTCATCAGACATACCAGAATTCTTTAATTTTTCTCTTAATTGATCTTCAATATGAGGTCCACCATCTCTACTAATTTCTAATCTGAAAGGAGTTGGAACATTAGCATGGTTTAAGATATTCAATACCAATCTTCTGTCCCATAGGGCTTTTTGAAATACCAAATCATTAATAATATATGGTTTACGGTAGTTGACATAAGCGATTGCCTTATCTAAAGGAAAACCAGTGGAGAAAAAACTGACCAAGAAATCACAAGTTGGCCAATTTTCTATGGCTTCATCTAAAATGACTTTATCTCCAAAAATAACTGTTTCAAATTCTCCATTTTCTATTAAACGATTAAGAATACGACGACATGGTTTAGACATGACTTTAGCATCCATAGCACAAACCCCGATCTTACCAATTTTTGGAAGTCTTGGACCATAAGGTTCTTTAATAGCTGAAACTGATTTTCTGGAAGTATTGGAAGAATTTGAAACAGTTTTCAGTAATCTATGATTATCATGAGGAGTTGAAGTTGATGAAGATGAAGAATCAGATCGGAATTTTCTATCATTAAGTTTTAAGTTATCAGCAGTTAACTTATCGATTGGATCAACAGGAGATCCTTCAGTATCAAATGCACTATGGGTACCAGGTGATGTTCCAAAAGATGATCCATCTGGTACTTTGACCTGACTACCATCTTCTGCGGAGGTCTTTGGAGCAAAACTTTCCAACATTGGTGCAATAGAAGCGATGGCCTTTTCAGTGGCTGGTGAAGCCAATGGTGGGTTTCCCAACAACGAGTGTTGACGTTTAGAACTGATATTGCCTTCACCAAACTCAGTAGTATCAGATAATGATAGTGGAGACATTGGTTGATTGATCTTTTGTTGAAGTTGTTGAGTCAAGTTGGACTTTGTTGTGCCTTCGGCGCCGCTGGTAGCGCCAGGATCCGAGGGTATTGTCAACGAGTTCTCTTTCAGCATTGTTGTAAGTTAAAAGATGAAAGAAACGTGGGTTGAAAGATAAATGAATTAGACAGGCATCACGAATAATGTGGAAAAATGGAGAAGGTGGTGGTGCGACAATCGAAGTGTCGCGAAGGTTCCAACAATAGATAGGCGACATTTATTGGGAATAAGACTGAGTCATTTAGGTGATGGGGTTAAGGTACAGGACCCGCCTTGAATAATTACCTAATAGATTTATAATCGTTCGTAGAATATTCTAGATAGTAAGATAAGTATTAGAATTGACAGTTCATCATGCTTTATTATCCAACAACGCAGGCCCTCTGAAGATCAGGGTTGGCTGAAATGCTTGGTATGCGAATTTTTAGCTCGTTTCTCATTAGAGCATAATGAGCATATTTCACCAAAATCAAAAATGTAAGCTTTGCTAGTGTTTAAGAACAGCATATATTGTTAGGGTGATAAATTTGAAGAATAGCATTGGAATGATAATTTTAACTTATACCTCAGCTTTTTATAAAATTAATTGTTCATTTCTTTGTCCTCCAGTTCTCAAATACAATAAAGCACCCGTTGAATTATTTGCTAGAATCAGAGAGCATCGAATCGGTTTCTTATGGAATATAGCACCTGCTATGTAAGTCTGTTTCCTCCTTTCTTTTGTTCCATTTCACTATGGAAAAGTTTCTGTTTTAAAGATAGTGACTGGTTATAAGTCTTCAACTTTTAAACTTGATGAAGTCAATGAAAATCAAGAATACTTGTAAATAGTCTTCAAAATTTGAAAGAACACAAATATCAATTTTTTACAATCCACCATCCAAGCTTCTCTGCTAGCGTTATCAGAGAAAAATGTAACAAGTCAACTTTTTTCCTACATTTACTTGGTTGTCTGGTGTTATTCTAGTCAAATTGGGATACCTTTTAAGTGAAACTATGATTAATTATTTATGAGTTTCAGTAATTTTGAAAGTCGACCACCATGCATTGATATGTGTTATGAGGCTATAAAACCTAAAACAGTAAGAGGAATAATCTATACCAGCATTTTTAATGTACATTTTTCCAAAGTAACATTTATTACATAATAGATTATTAATATAAAATCCCATTTTCATGGATCCGACAATGTGACAATACATGGAAATAAAGCGGAAACAGGTTAAACTGAATACAATTCTAGTCATGTAAATCTTGCAGCCAGAGCGCTGGACAACGAATCCTTTTAATTTTGGCCCTGGTGCTTCGACGATGAAAGTGACGCTAATTTTATAGACTCAGAAACATATGGATCTAGACCCTCGACCCCAAACCCAAACCCAGACACCGATTCAACCCTGGAGATAACTATATACAATATCCTATACAAGTTAAACGTTTGAAAAAGTACAAAGCCAATTGGTAGTAGGGATTGAATTGTTGACGTTGTGACGCCTCAACTGGGATAAAGTATCGGGAGACAGACAATGTCAATTTAAGGTAATTTAGCCCGAGTCAAGAAATATCGCATGGCGATCTTTGACTTCTTATGGATTTCCACAAGTGTTATTAGCCTCGAATAATATTTGCTTCACAGGATAGCGGTTTTTAGTAACCTCTACAATTTTTATGGATCCCAGAAGGTGAAGAATTTTCAATTTTGCATAATTTTGCAACTGGACCCTGAAACTAATTAGACATTAGACCCTTTAATAGGTCCCACCAGAGCTTTGCAATAATAACAACCTAAACAATACGAAATAATACACATCTACAATTCAATAATTTTTTTGCTTGAATTTTATTATGCCAGCATAATCTATAGACCGTAGTAAACGCAAAAATTCACAACGTAAATATATGTATCAGTAATTCCCATTGAAAAGAGCAATAGATAGCTCAGCCAACTGAAACTACAGAAATTTGTTATACCAACGCTCCGTTAGTCCAATGATCCTATGTTCCCGTAATTAAACAGGGGATCAATGTCCTGCAACCCCTTGATTGCATCGTTGGGTACTACAAAATCACCAAACAAAATTAAAATAAATAAATAGATAATTTTTCTAAAAGGTGATGTTCGTATCAAAATGTTTATTATTTTGGGTTTTTTAAGTTTTATTTTGAAACTTATTCAACAGCAGCAAGAGAGTCAAATAAAACAGAAATTGATTCACCAAAGTGGTCTCTTCTAATACATTCAGCAAAAATAGGAGAAACATCAATGACTGTAAGTTTATCAGAATGTTTTTCAATGTTTTCTTTGGTGATTGGATAAGTGTTAGTAACGACAATCTTATCAATACATTCACTTTCCCATAAACTTTCAAGACAGTTATCACTAAAGACACCATGAGTACCAACGACATAAACAGCCTTAGCACCACAATTCATTCTTAAGTGTTCGGCAGCAGCAATGAATGAAGTTGGTTTATCTATCATATCATCTAATATTATAGCAACCTTATCTTTAACATCACCAACCAAAGTAATCAATTTTTCTTCATTAGTAGAAGTTGGTTCATCTTCATCATCGGAATTGTTGGCATCATAAGAACCACCTAAAACATCACTATCTAAAATAGCTGGTTTTTCATAAGCAGTTTGAGTAGAATCAACAGGAAGTTGTTCCTTTGCTGGGTAGTCATCATCAACAACATGACCATGAACAATTCTAGCAGTTTGAATTTCAGAAACAATGTTATCATCACCATCTTCTTCATTAATTGATTTTTTCAAAGCTTTTTTCTTTGAATATTGATCTTGAGTACGACGTCTATCAGTATGAATCATAGCAAAATTAATTTTTAAAGAATCAGCTAAAGCAGTGACCCTTTTAGTACCACCAGGGTTTTTAGAAACCACCACTGCGTTTTCCCAATCCGGAATATTATGACGAATCCATCTTGCTAAAGTTGGAGCACCAAATAAATTATCAACAGGTTTGGTGAAAAAACCTTGCATTTGTGAAGCATGTAAATCCATTGAAACCACATGATCAGCACCAGCCATAACCAATAAGTTGGCCAACATTCTGGCGGTAATAGCACCTCTATGTTTTTTCATCTTAGATTGCTTGGAGTAAGGAAATTGAGGAATAACAGCAGTAATCTTAGAAGCGGAACCTCCACGGCATGCCGATATTAAAATCAACAATTCCATAATATGATCATTGATTTGTGGTGAACCAGATTGAATGATGTAAACATCTTCATCTCTGATAGAAACACCAATTTGAACCGAGGTTTCACCATTGGAGAATTTCTTTAGAGTACAAGGAGCAGGTTCAACGCCAAGTCTATCACAAACCAACTTTCCCAATTCTGGGTGTGAAGAACCGACGAAAACCTTACACTTCCGCATAGCACTGTTGGACGTCACGATGATGTAAAGGAACTTAAATAAATAGAAGGAAGCAATTCACTTTCAAAAAACCGTGTGAATGTTCCTTATAATCCAATTATAAAAAAAGGAGGAGGAGAAAATGATAGAACAGGTCCAAGAAAGGGAGGGGCAGGGAGGCAAAAATGGAGCTTTCTGGAACTTTTAAGTAGCTTTGCAATGGTTCGGAGTGGGCGTGGAGAATTCAGCACAACTCTTTTATGAATGAACAGCAGTTAATCTTGTCAAAAACCGACTCTACCTTCTTAAGAAGAAAAGCAAAGTATTCCTTAACATAAACCACTGGTCTGAAAATTTTGGCGATGAGGGTCTGTGCAGGAGGGACATGTGGCTGGACCAATCGAAGTACTAGTAAATTGATTGGGGGCAAATAAGGGAGGGGGAGTTGTACAAGGGTGGATTAATGACTACAATTGGAAAAGAGACCAAAAATTGGGAAAAATACGACAAGCCCACGACAGACTTTATCAATTGCATGACTAGGTAAATTGTGTACCCTGTGCTTATAAACATGTGTTGGTAATTTAATCTGGAACCAGGTGGGTACCATATTGGTTAAACGACACGACCGCCCATACTGTATTGAATGGCTCTATATGGGAACGCAAATTAGATATAATATAAATCTGCCAATCGGTCTCGTGGCCCTATGGCCCGCTGCAATGAGTTGGTGGTTCAGCAGTAATACAAGCAAGTGCAGTGCAGCACAGATTAAGGTAATAGAGAGGCACGGCGACCAATTACTATTTGAAGAGCTCCTGTTGAGTCAGGTCCATGCCTCGTTTTTTGCACCATATGATATCAATGTTCTTTGAGTCATTACATAATCCAAAAGGACATTCAATGGTACCAGTAAGGCCAAGATCCTGCATACTCCCTGGTCCCATCACTGTTTCTTCCCATCACCAAAAAGATGTCTGAATACATTGAAGATCAAGAGGTTATTGGGCCCAATAAGACCGAGATAAAGCAGTTCCAAGAAGATCCCGAGGTTCAGAAAGCCATTGAAAAACTTGAAACTTTTCAAAAAGTGCTTGAATCATCTGAATTTTTCAAGGAATGTCGTGAATCACTTGACCCCATAACACCAGTCATTACCCAAATACGATGTCTTGCATTGGGATCTCCTATAGAGAGTAAGAATGCATTGTATCAACTAGCATTATTAGCCAAGCTTGGTGATCTTATAGGAAAACCCTCGGTTTCCTTGTATGATCCAATTTTCACCAAAAAAGATGTATACTTGATTGAAAACCATTTAGGTTATCAAGTGAGTTTAAAAGCTCAAAAACTGGTACTGGAGAAAACCCTTCTTTTCTTACCTCATGCTCCACTTGAACTCACAGAAGTAATTTTAAATTCCTTAAAGCCCGTCTACTTTCTTGGTAATGATATTGTGTCGCATACCGATAGATTAACCAAGAGGAAATTACATGATAAGTATGAAACCATCAGTTTATTGGTTCACTTGATTGAAACCAAATCCATTCCTAAGGCTCAATCCTCGGACGGATTTACCACAATCGTATCCAGAAGACGGAAAAAGAAGAATGTCTTTGTGGAACCAGATATTGATTACGATTATACCAAGACATATTTTACCGATTTGAAGATAGATCGATACAAGACTAGTTTCCAAAAGGATTCTGAGTGGGGATCATCATTTTCAGATTTAGCATTGCATATTTTATCTCAGAAGCAAAAATCCGAAGAACCCGAAAAACCCGCAGATTACCCCAAGTCTGAAACGATCATATAAATACAATTGGGGATAATTCTAATGGAGAGGTGAATTTTATAGATTTTATAGGTACCAGGAACGTTAAGTTCTGCTGCAGTTTTTTTTCCGTTTCATTCCATTTTTTTTTTCCATTTGGAAAACCCCATGTTGTGGATTATATTAGTCCTTTATAAGGACTGTAACGATAACATTTTATATTTTTTCAGTTACATATATAATCGAATGGGCAACTTGTTGGAAAATTACCTTTTGGTTGTCTATGAGCAAGACATATATATTTATTCCAAACCATCTAGCGAGGTGAGATGGTAAAAAGGTAACAGGAATATACGGAATATTTGGAACCAATAGATTTGCACCCAAAGTAAAAAAAAAGCACATACAATAATAATTGTTCTGGCCATATATTGAATTAATAATTTATATAATAAATATTATAATATAAAGGAATGTAATACAGGTATCAAATTAGTCTAAATGTACTACAATTGAAAGTAAAGAATAAAGAAAGGGTAATTAATATCAATTAATGGTAGATACCATAAGTTAGGTGAAATAAAAATACTATATTTTATACCTAATAATGTTACAAATTGAGCCAAAAATTATTCCGTGTTATATAGTCATATAATCATATAAGCACAAATATTTTTGGATCCTATTAACAAATCACATCTGGTAAATCTGATCAAAGGGAAATCTGAATCTAAGAATATAAAATGATCTTTTTATTCATCAATTATCATCATTTGGGTATTTTTGCAATTATTAGAAACATTTGAAATTAATGGAATTAATGATAAGATGAATTTTGAAGAGATAACATATCAGACTCGGTGTGATAGCAAGCCAGTTCCTCAAATTGAAATATTTAACCGATTATTATAAAAATTTTCGTGATTCCAGATTATTTATTTTCCTTAATTTTTTTTCTGTCTTGATCCATTTACCAAGATTCAAAAACTTTGAAGATAAAATTTCATAATATTCTATTGGTTTCTCTTTATAGAGTCTTTCAGAAAACCATTACCATTCAATTCCATATATATATATAGTGAATGGGCAAAATTCTTATTTTTCACAGCAATCGTTGTTTCTTTGCGGTTATTTCAGGATCTGTCTTAATTGTTCTTGGTAACACCATTTCCTGTGGACCAGCTCTTCCAGTATTGAGGCTTGGCGATGGTATTCCCTTCCCATCTTCTGACAAATTAGGAGTAGGATCCGAAGAACCGTTGGCATTCTTCGCCTTCATTTCATCAGTCAATAAATGTTTTGCCAAAATAGAATATAAATCATCTTTGGTAAATGGTTTGGCTAAAATATCAGACATACCGTTTTGAAGATAATTGACTAAATCATTATCTTCAATATTACCAGTCATGGCAATAATCGGAGTTTTTGTATCAAAAGATCTTATAACACTAGTTGCTGTAGCACCATCAAGGTTTGGCATAACAATATCCATTAATACCAAATCATATTTTGTATGTTCAACCGTAGAAATAGCATTTAATCCATCAGTTGCAACAGTAACTTGACAACCATATTTCACCAAGAATTTCCGACAAAGTTGTATACAAACATTGTCATCTTCTACCAATAAAACATGAAATTTAGGATTAGTTAAATTGGTGCTGAATACTTGAGGTAATTGGCCAGAAATTCCACCTAAGGGAGAGCCTGCAGTTGAAGTTCCCAAAGGAGAGTGAGCTTTTGGAGTCATAGAATCAGCTGCGGGAGGAGTTAATTTCAAATAAGCTGGATTTGTTCCCATTGGAGGACCTTGAGGAGCATTTGAAGCTGACACTTGAGTAACTCCTTGAGGCATTGGAATCCGATTAGGTGGACTGGCACTAATGTTACCAACAGATCCAGAGTGTGAATGACGTGATGGTGGTTGCTGTGGAGGTTGTGGGGGTTGTGGAGGTTGTTGAGGTTGATGTTGTTGCTGCTGCTGCTGCTGCTGTGGAGGTTGTGGTTGATGTGAAGGTTGTTGACCCATAGGAGGTTTGCCTTCTAGAGGCGGTATACTATGAGGAAGACTTACCAAGGACGGATTTGGGAAATCCAAAGGAGGTAATTTGATTCCTGCTTGAACAAGGCAGCTAACCAAAACATTCATAGACCTATGATATCTTTCATCGACAGTATTTAATGCGACGATACTTTCTATGATAGTTTTATATTTGGTTTGCAAAATACTAATTTCCTTCTGTAATGCCTTATTATCTGCTTGTAAATAATCGATTTGTTCTTTTAATTGTTGTTGATTAGCAGTGATTTGATTAATGTTTTGATTTGAATTAATTGAGATCAGATTTGACTCCACACCATTTATTGACATATTTGATTTTTTATTGATTGGACCTTTCCGCTTGATATTTTCTAACGATTCAAGATCATTTATCCTAAAATCGGGATGTTTAAATTCCCATGCATCTTCACCATAAGGATATGATTGCTTTTCTTCGGTTGGAACTTTAACTTTATGGAAATCATACTTGTTTAGTTGTCTTACAAAACTTGCAAAGTTACTATGTTTGAAATGACGAGGCAAGATTTCTTTGGTGAATTCATTAGTATTCAAAACCACAAAACTATCACCAGTCATGGTCCATCTTACCACATCTTTGTAGTCATCTTCTTGTAACATTTGAAATAGTTTCTTGACGAAATCATTTGATCCACTGAAATTAGAACTATTGGTTGCCAGCACCAGTGTCTGCGACGGCATAGCAGACATGGTGATATATAAATTAGTTTATTGTCGAATCTTTTATAAAGGTTGCCAATGAAAAGTATAGGCTTTACTTATGGGGTTATGGTAGTGTGTTAGGAATGATTCTTTGATATGTTGACGATACCTTGTTTATCCTTTGATGATCTTTTGAAGAAATCGGTGAAGAAATCGATGATAAAATCGTGATTGGGAATCCTGGTGGTTTTAAATGGAGACTATTATTCAGTTTTAGTTAAGCCAAGCGGAGTTGATTATTGATGACGATGGCAATAACGAAGATGATATAAGGTGTTAAGCGAAGATCACAATGTTTTAAATGATGAAAGAAGTTTCGTGCTTTTGAAGCGGGATCCTGGTGATTTTATGTTTCTCGTTTGTTTCTTACTAAAAGCTATTTTTGAAACTGGATTTGACGTTTTTTTTTGTTTTTTTTTTGCTTCTGTATATATCTTTTGAGTTGACTTGGTTGAGAAGGAGATATCACAGCGTTGTAGTTGGCAGTAGTGCACACACAGACACAAGACACAAAAGCCAAGGGTCACAAATGGGTAAGGAAATGGTGGGCGCAGCACAAGGGTAATCGAGACCGAGACCAAAACCGAAGTAATGATAAAACCCTTAAGTATTGGCAAAAAAAAAGGGTACTTAAAAGCTAAGAAAGGAAAAAAAAAGGTAGCGAATAATTAATTTAACTTGGTTGGAAAAGTTGAAATAAAAGAAAAGTCGGTGAGGTTTGAGATTGTTTTTAACACAAGGTTTAGTTAAAGTGTAGGCGGGAGTGCATGTAGCCAAGATGGGTCGTGTTCGTGACCCGTTGGAGGTATAGACGTTTTACCAGGAAGTCTTAGTGCTATAGAAAGCAAAAATGCGTGGGTATTGCGCACCAGGAACTAGGCACACGCGCGGCTACACAACACACAATGTACGAGAGTATGAGAAGTATGAGCAGTGAAAGAAAGAAACAAAAAGAGTACCAAAAAGAGTACCAAAAAAAGAATTAAGAAAAAGAATTAAAAAAAAAAAGAATTATAAAAAGCCCATAAAATTTGCTTTTCGAATGACGCCTTGGGACCATGGAGTCATGGAGTCTTGGGGACTTAAGTGCCTTTTGAAAAGACAAAGAAGCCCTTGCCACATCGGAAGCGTTTGTTTGGAAAAAATTACATCTATTGTATGATGTACAAGAAGGTGTCATTTCGGAAACAGAAAAAAATTTTTAGAATCAATTATTTAATTAGATAATTTTTCCGTAAATTTCATGTTTATCAAAGACTAAGTAAAATTAGGCCTATTGTTATTTTTGGGGTGGGGCAACATTTTTTTCTTCATTCCCCCTCTTCTCTGTGCTACCACCATTCGATTTGTCAGTTAGTCATTTTGTTGATCTTGTGATTGGGTGATCTTGAACTTTTGGCTTTTCACCATTTTGGTAATAGATAATAAGGTAAATTTGCGGTTTTAATCCTTTTATTATTTTTTTGGTTAATTCATTATATTGACTATCTGATCATTATTTTTTCTTAGTTCATTAAATTGACTAGGAGATAAAAAAAACCAACCAAACAAAAAAAAAAAACACTTACCAAAGTATAATGGATAGCAATAGGCACTCAACTGGCGTTAAATTGCATACCACTCCCGAGTTCTATACAGTCTATCTACTACAATCCATACCTAAGCCAAAATCTTTTTACGTAGGTTCTACACCTAATCCAGTCCGCCGTTTAAGGCAACATAATGGTGACCTAAAAACTGGAGGTGCATACCGAACTAAACGAAATGGGGCACGTCCATGGCGAATTATTGCATTGATTTATAATTTTCCGTCAAATGTGGTTGCATTACAATTTGAACATGCTCTTCAACATCCTTTTCAAACTAAACATATTTTACCTTCCAAAAGAATTACTACTTCAAAATCTTCACGTATAAGTTTGAATCATCGTTTAGGTAATATTAAATTATTAATTTCTTCAATTTTTTTCAGCCATTTCCTGTTGAAAGTATTAATTTTTGATGCCGAAATTTATCAATTATGGCTTTACAATAAATTAAAAGTACCGGAAGTTGAAGCCGAATTAAGCGACTTTCAAACTTTTTTTAATACTAAATCTAAAAAACAGCAAGAGAACCAGAATTTAATCCAGGAACTGCAACAACAGCCTGAGCTTGATCCCCAGTCCACTAATGACCCACCAACAGGAGTAATTGCAGTTCCAGTTGCAGTTCCAGTTGCAGTTCCAGTTGCAGTTGCGGCCTTGGAAGATATTGATACTACTAATGATGATAACAATAGTAAGAATGAACTAGATCAGGCACAAATAGGTTCCGACCAATCCGATATTCAAACTTTAATTTCTTCTATGACCTCATTAGTCAATTATTATAATGATTACTTTGATTTAGCAAAAAACCAGATTCTATCTGGTTCTAAGCCTTGTAAGTTATGTTTGAAAATAATTGATTATGTTCCTGACAAGATACCTAATTTAGATACCCAAGTCTTATTGGATACTTATTTAGGTGAACACATGCCTTTATTAGCAGTGTGTAATCATTGTGAAAACGTTTGTCATTTAACTTGTCTTGCTGAAAAAAGGTACCTTAAAAATAACAATAATATTATAGGTGATACTGGCCAGATTATTCCTGTTGAAGTTAGATGTACTGGATGCGAAAAATGGTTAAATTGGAATAATCTTGTCAAAGTAGCTACAAAATTGAGATATTATGCATTGAAAGATCATATCACTATGGCAACCCAGATATCATCACAAGCGGTCTAGTGCCTAATATCTGATACGCAGATGCTTACTACATCAACCCCTTGTTACTAGGTTTATTTGCCATGAAGATATACTTTAATTTTTGAAGTCGGCGTTCAAAGTTCCTTTTTTCTTCCATACATTGAAGACTATATGAAAGCCAGAGAAAGAAAAAAAAATCTACAAATAATATTATCAATTAATTTAGACCAACATAATTGGTGACTGATGTGTTGATTAGCAATGGACGGAAAAAAAGGGAAATCTGGCTTAAACAATTATTATGAAAGAAAAATAAACTTAAAAAAACCATTCATAGTTTATGTCACTTCTGTTGAAATTTGCTGGACCAAATTTTCAATGTTCCAGACCACCTGAAAAAAGAACACTCATAATCGTCTGATTAAACGACAGAAATGGAATTTAGTTTGAGGATATAATCTTCCATTCTGTCTCAAAAATCTTTGAAAGTTATCCATAGTAACTCCGCTATGTGGTGGTGGATAAATTGGGGGTTACATAAGAGATGGTCACGGGAAATACTTGAGGTATAGAAATCCGTCGAGGTATCCGCTGGATGTTTCTATAGCATAAAAATAAAGTACCTGCTTTTTCTTAATACCAATGATAAATAGTTAATGTAGTTTTCACCATTTGGTCGGCTTTCCCAATTTAATAGTTTTCTATTTTACCAACTCTACACCGTTTTTAAATGATATGTTGCCCTTGCAACTGATTTTATTGCACTATAAAACTACCAAGGATAGTTAGGAAACTGATATAAAAATCCCTATAGCAGAAGCTTTATGGCACAATTAGTGTTTGGTGCTAAGAGACGTGCAGCGAATTTCGTAGATTCGGGTTGACCTTCGATACAGCTATCTAATTTCCTAATTAACCATTAAGTTTCTTTTTATAATTTTATCTTTAACTTTGTTTTAAGATTATGGTTTTGATTTTGGTTTTGGTTTTGGTTTTGATTTTGGTTCTGATTTTGGTTATTCATAATTCATCATGTTCCACTCCCTTGGTTATATCAATTTTCCAATCTGAGACGATCTTTAATTCTGGTCTGTGAATTACCAACTTACTCTTGGAAATGTCATAGTTGCCACTCCACTCCTTTCCATTTTGTTGAATCTTGACGGAATCAATTTGAGGTGTACTTGGACTTAAGACCACAATCTTTTCAATTTCAATTTCTTGTAAAGTCTTAGCATACTCTTGATTTTCCACAAATACTGAACCGGAAAGGGAATCCTTAGAAGCTTCAAATGAGACATTAACGAATTCGTTAGAGTTCGAGTAGAGGAATGATTCTCCATCATCAATATATAAACTACCAGATGCTTCACCAACAGAGTTCAATGCAACCACGAGAGTATATGGATCATTCTTCATTAATCTAGTGGATCTTCTGTATCTGTTCTTTTGAGGAGTAATAGATCCACCAGTAAGAAGCATTGGAATATCATTCAAAGTAACCGATTTAGTGAGATATCCTGGTTTATTGAATCTATAAGTGGTGACATCATCAATGTTTCCATTGGTATAATCGTAATGAATTCCAGTATTTGGAATGTAAATTTGAATATCCTTAGCATCTTCATCAGTGACTGGTTTGACCAAGATTCCACCCAAGTAATATTGGTCATCAATAGAATAACTATCCACATTATCAAGGTTATCATAGAAAATAGGTCTGATAACTGGAACACCAGAGACCGAAGATTGATAGAAACTGGTGTAGAAAACTGGTAATAACGAGTACCTTAATCTGATAGCATCTCTCATTATAGAAGTGTATGGTTCACCAGCAACCCAAGGTTCACGTCTTCTTGAATCAATATGGGCATGAGCTCTGAAGAATGGATACCAAATACCAGTTTGGTACCATCTAGTCAATAGCTCCTTTGAAGGGTTACCAAAAAATCCACCTACATCAGCACCAGCAAATGGCATACCAGAAACACCAGAAGTTAATACCATAGGGATAGATACCTTTAAGTATTCCCATTTAGACATATTATCACCAGTCCACATAGCAGCAGTTCTTTGAGATCCAGCATAGTAAGCTCTGGTAAGAATAAATGGTCTTTCTCTGTTACTATTTCCGGTTTGACGTTTGGCCAATGAGTTATAAGTAGATTCATGGAAGGTTAAACCATAGACATTATGCACAGAACGATGTTCCCAACCTCCATAATGTAAGTTATCTCTTGGAGAAGAATCTTCAGGACCATTGAACACAGAAGGTTCATTCATATCATTCCAAAGATGAATATTATCAGATTCACCACCCATGAAATGATTCTTAGGACTCCATTGAAATTTAGAGTCCCAGTACGCTTGAGAGTTAGGGTTCATACTATCAACCCAAACCGATTCTCCTGGCCAACAGTGACCATGATAAGAAGAGTTTGAAGGATCGTTGATGGTGATTTTCTTGGCAATTAAATCGTTACTGATAGAGTAACCGGTCTTGATATGCGGATCCACAATAATCACCAAATTTCTACCAGTATGATCTAATTCACCTAACATTCTCTTTGGATCAGGGAATTTTTCATTTTGCCAAGTGAAATACTTCTTTTGGTCAGCATATTCGATATCAAGCCAAATAGTATCGTAAGGAATTTGGTGTTCATCAAACTTGGAGTTGATATCTAAAACATCCTTTTCATCGTTATAATTCCATCTACATTGGTGGTATCCCAAGGAAAATAATGGTGGTAATTGAGTGTTACCCGTGATAGAGCCATATTTTGAATTGACATCAGCTGGAGTATCACCTAAGATAATCATGAAGTCCAAAATACCATTTTCAGACATCCAATGGGCTTTAGAGTCCTTGGATCCGTTGTCCTTATCAATATCAATGAAAGTGTCGGCACTATTAACCCAAAACAAACCAGCAGAAAGATTTGGTCTCACTGCCAATAAAAATGGAATGGTTCCGTACATAGACATTCTTGAATTGGTTTCGTATTCGAAAATATCCACGTTATAAAGTCTGTAAGGTAAATCACCTTTAGTATCCTTCAATTCCAAAGAGTCTGCATGTTCAGGAATACCATACAAGTGCTTGAATCCTTTGAATGTAAAATCCAAACCAATTGACTCTGGTCCAAATGGTAAAGAGTCTGCTTTGTTACCATCAAAAGTATCTTGGAACATATCGTAATTTGTTTCTTCAGGGTACAAATGGCCAATAGAGTCGTCCGATTTGGCTCTGTAGTGTTCAATATTCAAAAGGTTATCACCATTCACCACCACCACTGGTTCTCCCTTGTTCAACACGGTAATTTGAATTGGGAAGTACTCAATTTGTACGGTATACTTATTATAATTAAGAGTGAGACTTTCATCACCAATGGTATGTTCAACATCCTTCAAATAGGGCAACTCAGGGTTGAACGCCCACTTCGATGACTCATTGTATCTTCTATGAGAGTAAATGTTTGATAACCCCACATTTTGTCTTTGTTCATCCACAGTGACTCTAACAGTACTATCTAACAAGGATATTTCAAAGGGTAAAGTGACCTTATCACCACTAGGAAGATCCTTTAAAATGTCTCCAGTAACCACAAACTTGGCCTCATCATTACCCAAGCTAACACTGGAATGACTGACATAATAATGAGGTTTATAATTGTCGTTAGCCCTAATTTCATTGGCGAAATGACGATTTCTATGACAAAAACCAGCTTGTTCACATGTCTTAAAGGTGTGTTCTTTCACGGCACTAACCACCGAAAAGACCAAGAACAAACACCACAAGGTCCAATTGGTCCAATTGGCTCTCATATCAATATTTCAAATAATTGAATGGTTTTCCCCGACTATTGTTAAGGAGATTTTTGGTGGTAGATCTATTTCAAAAGGTTATAGATTTAGGTGCTATAGTAAGAACGCGGTCGTGCGTGGCAGATCCGGGTGGGTTTGGTTACAAAAGCTAACCTAGAAAAGCCATCGCAACTGTTTTATTACAACTAGTTCATCAAATAGGCATAATGGAGTGAAATCACGTCGTTTGAGCGTGTTGTTAATATATTGAAATGATAGTTAATCCACTTAAGCTTTAGCGGGATCGTCATCACGTTTTATGGCAAAGATACAGCTATATGTGGCAAAAATCCCGACTGAAATATGGTCAAAATCGACGATTCATCTCCAAAAATTTCCAGAATGGTCGCTGTCACTGTAGTGACTTAGAGTCACTATATCGGCTTAGATCGGAGACTCGGACTTTCATTTAAACCTAGTTAACATGGTTATTATAGTTAACGGCGGTTGTGCCACTAAGGGTCGTGTGAGAGTTACAAATATACCTAAACAAATTTTTTTGAGTGGAGCGGGTGATAAAACATAACGTAACACCATAAAGTAACAAGGCAAACAATTTTTTTTTTGAAAACCAAAAGTGTCTTAAAGAGAAGGTATTATATACGTATCTAATACTATTGACTACTTGTATAATCAGCCTACTCACCTTTTGTTTATTCGATTCTGGACTATAACCCTTTTTAATAGGTCCAGTCTGATAATCCCAATCAATCAATCCTTTCTACAGCGACTTCTTGTTTATTATCGCCCCCCAGGGTACAGCATCGTTGAAAACGGTAGCTGGCTCATAAAACAAGAGTATTATGGCGGCCATAGAAGATAGAAAGCGGTCGCTTGCTGACGGTGATACTCATGAGACCAAGAAACAAAAGCCTTTAAATGTCCTTAGTGAAGAAGGTCCTTTGACTCAACAAGATGTGGTTTACTTCCAAAAGGAAGCCATATGGCGTCAAATGTCCATGTATAAAGAAAAGGCACTGATGATGTCCCGAGATTTAAAGAAATACAAACGACAGTATGAGGCTAATGAAATGAAATTAAACATTTTGGATTCCTGGTATGAACAGATTATAAATTTGTTCAAGGGTAAAATAGATAGTGATTCTGCTGAGTTGAATGAAAGTTTACTTATCCGAGTGACTAACAATGATGAATCTAAATCTATAGATGACGTGTTGGAAAGAAGAAGAGTTAACTTATTGAAATTACTTACTCCTATTGTTGAAAACTTAAAGTCATCTGCCCCTGAAGATTCAAAAGATTTAATTGACAAAGTTGAGCTTTTAAACTCGGAGTTGACCACCATTAAAGCTAATAATGAATCTTTAAGTAAAACCAAATTAGATTTGGAACAAAAAGTTGAATCTTTACAGCAGGACCTCTTAAACTTAATGAAGGAGAAAGAAAGATTTAATTCAAAAACACTTAAGAGATTAGATGGAACTCCTAAAACCGAAGAAAATGGATCCAGTGAAGTCCATGAAAACGGTCAAACCCCTGAAGTTAAAACCGAAGTGAAAAATGAAAAAGAAAAAGTGTCAGATTCAAATACTCAAGAAATCAACAAAGATGAACTTGAAGAATTAAATGGTAAAATAGAAGAATTGAAATCAACTAATGATTTACTTAATCGTCAAATCCAAGAAATAACCGATAAATACAGCAAAAATCAACGTGAACTTGTTCAGTTAGATAACAAGATTCATAATTTACAAGAATCTGATTTGGTAGAAAATATGTATTATAAGAATGTGGTCAAGAATAATAGAAGTTTGCAAGACCAAATCATGAAATTGACCAAAATTAATGATGTCAACATATCTAAATTGAATGAATTTGAAGATAAACAAAATGATATAAAACAACTTGTGAATAAAGAATTAACTGAAGAAAATGAATCATTAAAAGAACAGTTTCACAAGAGTGTTGCCGACTTGGCTCGTATAAGAGCTACCAGAGATGAATTAATATCCAAACAATCGATTTTGAAATCTCAATTAGAAAATCAAAAAACTAATGGTGATTTAAATAAATTAAATCAAGTATTAAGTACTAGACTTGAAGAATTGGAATCAAAACATTTGCAAGAATTATCTGAAGAAGATAATAATAAATTGAATGAATTATCAAAAGAAGACTTAATTAATAGAGTGAATCTTTTAAGTAATGAGATGAAAGAAATCGAATTAGCTTTCAAAGAAACCAGAGAAGTATCACTTAAGAAATTAACTAGTGCAATTGATCAAGAAAATTTAATCAAAAAATTGACTATAGAAAAGACCAAAGCCGACCAAAAATATTTTGCTTCTATGAGATTAAAAGATTCCATTCAAAGTGAAAATAAGGTATTAAAAACTCAAGTTAATAAATCACAAGATTTAATTAAGAATTTAAATGATTTAGAAAAAAATTATCTTAATAAGGTTGAAATTTTAACTAAATCTATTAATGATTATAAGACTATCAAAGAAAATTCATTACAAGAGAATGCCCAATTACAAGATAGTGTTAAATCATTAAAGAATAGTAAAGAATCATTAGAGAATGAAGTGAAGAAACTTAGTAGATCAATTGAAGAAAAAACCGATGAAGTTACCCAATTAAATTCAGAAGTATCTCAACATAAAATCACCATTAATAAATTGGAAAAGAATTTAAAGTCTAGTGAAAGTTTACTTAAAAAGTATAAACAAAACAATACTTCATTAATTCTTCAAGAAGACGAACAACAGCTTGAAGCGTTAAGATCCATTGCTAAATGTTCTGTTTGTTCCAAAAATTGGAAAGATACCGTTATTACTGTATGTGGTCATGTCTTTTGTCATAAGTGTACTCAAGAGAGGTTAGCAGCCCGTCTTAGACGTTGTCCTTCATGTAATAAAGGATTTTCTGCTAATGATCTTTTAACTATTCACTTATAATCCTGTTTAATAACCCCTTTTTCTCTTTTCTCTTTCATGTGTTAGTATATATATATATATGTATACAATGTAAATTAGTGATAATGCACCCATATGTAGGGTACCAGTGACGAGAAGGTTCAAACAATAGAGAAAGATGTGGGAAAATACCAGGTATGCAAACTTGCAGTTCTGTTATCTTATCAGGTTGTGGCTGGAGACGTGGACAGGGATGGTCATCACCTGAGACCTGAGTACCATGATGGGAAATGATAACCTATAGACAGTTACTAGTTCAGACCCCATAAGTTATTTCTAAACAAAATTGACCTATGAAGCTTGGGGGCTGGCAGACACGTCTAACCTGTAATTCAGGCTGGCTTGCAGAAGAAAACATGAGGTTGGACCAGATTGGGCCGCGCACATCCAGACTGACCACAAAACCCCCACCAGTATTACCCGGACACAACTGGTGGCAACCCGTAACGACACGTCCGCATTGCCCGACAAGCCAGCACTCACTGCTGGATCCCCTATTCTTGTGAACAACCATGGTTCTTTTTTGGGGCAGTGAATCAAGCACTCTTTTCCAGATTACATTGGTTAGAGCAAAGAGACAGCCCCTCGTCGTCCTCCATATCGTCCTCCCCTTCACTGGGCTTGGTCATGATGAATAAGTTGCCACGACCAACCATGAGGTGGTTTACTTTGAACGGGTGTGTGGTTTTCTCGTAGAACAGCAACTGAAAATCCAGAGTTGCCGAAATTCATAAGAGGAAAATTAGGGAAGAGGTCGTGCTCTTGCTCAACGAAAATGGGATACGTATTTGAAAAAAAAAAACCCCCTGCAGCGAGTGGAACCAGTATAAATTAAGAGAAATCCCCAAATGATTCTTGGAAGTTGAATTCTGTAAAAAATCTGGAAAAAAACCTGGTAAAGGCGATGCGATTGGTCATTTGCATGGTCTAAAATTTCTTTTTCATCAGATTTTATTGTTGCCGCCGCATCTACATTACAGGTTATCCCTTGAACGCACTGCCATACAGGTTGGTCTTTACAGATTGACTGCCACTCGAGTTTTTTACGGTTTAGATCGTGCGACCCACGCGATTTCTATATAAAAAACATTTTTGCACTTTTCTCGTGTCAACCCATAAAAAAAGCCAGAAAAAAAAAACCATTTGTGTTTGCGCGACTTGCCAATTGCCACTTGCCACCGCTCCTGCATAAATTATCCCTAATCTCCCAATCATTAATTTTTTATTCAACAGGTGATAAATAGTTGGCTGCAAATTCCAATTCCAATTGAAACGTTAATAATATCTTCCTTTTTTTTTTCTTCTTCTTCACACACAATGTCTGAGGTTGTCCCTGATACAAATACTCCGGTTCAGACTCCTTCATCGGACAATACCTTTTTCCATAAGTCGGATGATGATTCATCTAGTGCCATTCCAAAGTCTCAATATGCTAAAGGTTCAGAACCTGAAAAGCCATTATCTCCTCCCAACCCATCTCCAAGTCCCGAAAAGCATAAATTGGATGATGAAGAAGAAGATATTCAAGAACATGAATCAAAGAGAGTTAAGATAGATGAAGACCCAACACCGGCTGCCATAAGTACTGAAGAACATAATAGTAATGATAATAACGATGATGAAGCCAATGCCGATTCATCTGTAAATGTTGATGCTGACAACAGTATGAATGGTGAAGCTGATGGTGAAGGCGAAGCTGGTCATTCTGAATCCACACCAACGCCTACTCAAGCACCAGCTAGTTCTGTTCCACAATACACCGAACCAGCCCCAAAACCACCACAAGAACCAGATATGGACAATCTTCCTGCAAACCCAATACCTGCACATCAAAGCAAATTCGCTCTCAACACCATAAAAGCTATAAAAAGATTAAGAGATGCCGGTCCTTTCATCCACCCAGTCGATACTGTTAAGCTCAATATTCCATTTTACTATAATCATATTCCAAGGCCAATGGATTTATCAACTATAGAAAGAAAGATCACTCTGAATGCCTATGAAGAATCTAATCAAATAGTTGATGATTTTGATTTAATGGTTGCGAACTGTAAAAAGTTTAATGGTGAAGCTGCTGGTATTTCTAAAATGGCAGACAATATACAAGCCCATTTTGAAAAGCACATGCTTAACTTCCCTCCAAAAGTTCTTCCATCTATCGCCTCTACCAAGAAGAGTGCTAGCAAAGCTGCAGGCGGCTCTCCACTGGCAGCCTCATCAGTTCCTGTTACTTCGAAAAGAAAGGCTGCCGTAGACACAGAGTTAACTAAACGTGACTCTGTTGCTGCTCAAAGGCCGAAGAGAACTATTCATCCTCCAAAATCAAAAGAATTACCGTATGACGTGAGACCACGTAAAAAGAAATATGCTGCTGAATTAAGATTCTGTAATCAAACTATCAAGGAACTTGTGTCTAAAAAGCATGTCAATTATAATTTTCCATTCTTAGCTCCTGTTGATACAGTTGCTTTAAATATTCCTAATTATAATGAAATTGTTAAGGAACCAATGGATTTGGGTACTATTCAAACGAAACTTGCTAATAATCAGTACGAAAACGGTGATCAATTCGCCAATGATGTTCGTTTGGTTTTTAAGAATTGTTATGCTTTCAACCCAGAAGGTACTGATGTCAATATGATGGGTCATCGTTTGGAATCCGTTTTTGAAAAGAAATGGGCCAACAGACCAGTTCCTGAACCAACTCCACCAAACTCAGATTACGATTCTAGTGGAGGTGAATTTGAAGAAGAAGATGAACCAGAAATTAATGAAGCTATGTTATCTGACGTTCCAGCCATTCAATTCTTGGAAAATCAATTAATTAGAATGAAGAAGGAATTGGATGAATTAAAGAAGGAACATTTGAAGAAATTGAAAGAACAACAAGCTGCTAGAAAAAAGAAGAAGAAGGCCAAGAAGGTTACCAAGAGAAAGAATTCTACAGTCAATGGAACCGTTAGTGCCGCTGGACCAGTAGTTACCTACGAAATGAAGAAACAAGTCAGTGAAATGGTTCCAAATCTTTCAGATAAGAAATTACAATCGCTTATCAAGATCATTAAAGATGATGTTGAAATCAGTAATGAAGATGAAGTGGAATTAGATATGGATATGTTGGAAGATCGAACCGTATTGAAATTGCACAATTTCCTTTTTGGTAAAAAGGCAGCTGCCAGTTTACAAAAGAAGAAGAAGAAACCAATTTTGGGAACCGCAGATGATGAATTGGCTCATTTAAGAAGTCAATTAGCATTATTTGATGAAGACCAAGTTGGTATTTCTAATCCTGCATTTATGAATATTGGTAATGACCAAGAATCTTCTGAAGACGATGTTTCATCTGAAAGTTCTGAAGAAGAATGAGCTAGTTATATTTTTTCTACCTCCCTCCTGTATAAACAAAATCAAAAATATATTTGGTTTTATAATGAAGTCGACTATTTAAGTCTTATGGTTTCTATGTACTATAGCAGTTTTAAACTATCTTCTCTTAATGTATAATTATTATGAATAAAATCGTAGAAAATTATCGTTGAAATTACTATTCAAATTATCAGACCATAATTAGCAATATCAAGGGGTCTTTTGTGTAGATTGATAGTGTTTACAGCTTAAGCCATTCCTGACCATAACACTTCATAATTATACGATGCTATGCAGTCCGCGAAGATGCAATTATTTTAAGGTATTTTTAATCATCGCATCTTACAACCAAATCATTGTAGAATCTTTAGTCACTTTTCTTAGCTTCAACACCAAGCAACCATGTCAGAAATCGAATCACGACTCGAAAAGCTCAAAATTGACACGGATCTCGGAGAAAGCGTGTCACGTATCCTGAAACTGGCATCACCAAACACATCAACTCTTCCACCAAGAAACCCAAATCACAATCCACTTCATATCATCAAGAATAGTAAGGCCACTAAGAACAGACCAGCGTTTATTGCTGGTCCCATGGTGCGATACTCAAAACTTCCATTCAGAGAGCTTTTAAGACACTATAATACCGATATAGTCTACACCCCAATGATCCTTGCAAGAGAGTTTGTTAGAAATGACATAGCCCGTATTTCTGATTTTACTACCAACTCTGAAGATAGATCGGTAATAGTTCAAGTGGGGTGTAATAATGTTGAAGATTTACTTAAATTTGTGGAAATGATACACCCATATGTTGATGGAATAGGTATTAACTGTGGATGTCCTATTAAAGAACAAGTTAGAGAAGGTATTGGAGCAGCATTAATGAGTGAACCAGACTTGGTGTCGTCCATGGTGAAGGCAGTCAAAGACAAATATGGTGACAAAGTATGCATCGAAACCAAGATCCGGATCCATGCCGATATTAACCAGACCTTGGAATTCGTCAAGAAAGTAGAAGCCAGTGGGGTTGATTTCATTACCGTACACGGTAGAACCAAAAATACCCGTTCATCAATTCCAGTCAATTTAGAGGCCATTAAAGCGGTGAAAGCCACTGTTGGTGTCCCAGTTGTGGCAAATGGAGACTGTTTTTCACTTAAAGATGCCTATAAAATCGCCGAATACACTGGTGTAGACGGGGTTATGGCCGTCAGAGGAATTTTAACCAACCCAGCACTTTTTGCAGGTTTTGAAAAGAGTCCTTGGGGTGCTATTGAAATCTTCTGGGATTTGGCTACCAGTTATGGATTACCATTTAGAATTACACAACATCATTTATCTGAAATGTTAGATAAAGTGGTTACTCGTAAGGTATTGAAAGAAATGAACGAAACCACTTGTTTGGTTGATATGATCGACTGGTTTGATGATAATTTTGTTTTAAGAAGAAAAGGTGAAGAAGGCTTTGGTGAGACTGTTGAGCCAATATGGAAAAAACCAAGGGTTAACGAAAATAACGAACCAGCACATATTTAGTTTTAACAGGAAAATAAGATCATGAGTACATTTGATCGAATTAACAGAATACTTGAAGCTAGAGCTAATCATAACTTCCAGTTACATTTCTTGTTGATCATACTTATAGAATAATAGACCGTATAGATTACATTGACTTCTAATGTAAGTATAGACTGCCAGTACTTACTGTATTATCATGTGTTAATTACAACTAATATACAAAACAACATACACGAAAAGCTCCCAGTATTCAGCTATTAACATTCGGGGTTTCCATTGATTATTTGTTCTGGATTATTCATTACCCAAAAGATCCTTATTCTGTATAGAAACACTATTGGTCTTGTTGTTGACCTTATAAATACCCACCAATTGTTGAGCCAACTCAAACATGTTATTACGCAAAGAGATAACAATAAATTGAGCATTCTTGGTTCTTTCCTTGATATAATTGGCCACAATAGAAACGTTTCTGAAATCCAAAGCAGCATCGATTTCATCCATAACATATAATGGTGTAGGTTTATATTGATGAAGAGCAAAAACCAAAGCCAAAGAACTCAATGTTTTTTCACCACCAGATAAATTAGAAATATTCTTCCATGATTTCTTGGGTGGCATAACACTGAATAAAATACCTTCAGAAAAAGGATCTAAACTATCCACTAATTCTAACTCAGCATTACCACCCATAGTAATCATACGGTACATATCCTTCAAGGTCATGGAAATAACATTAAAACCTTCCATAAATTCGTCTAATCTCTTTCTCTTCAACTCTTCACTATAATTCTTAATCTTATCTCTTTGTTGAACAGAAGTATTCAAATCAGTACGACGAGATTCATACTCTATTTTCTTAGTACCATATTCTTTAAGAACTTCAATATCAACCTTAATGTTATCCAACACATTTTGCAATCCTTCTATTTCAGAATTAATTTCTTCAATATCGGAATCTCTAATTTTGGAAGGATCTATTTCATCTAAAATAGTACCATTATATCTCTTCTGTTCTTCTTCATCCATCCATGAAATATATTCAGTTGGATCACGTAATACCAATGCTTCCAAACTCTCTTTATCACTTTCAATATGACGGTGTGCTTTCTTGAGAATAGCATTGTACTTTTCCAATTTATTCTGTATTTCAATCTCGGTAGACTTGAACTTGTTGATTTGCTCATTCTTTTCTTCCAATTCAGCATGGAGTTTTTCCAATTCACTTTCATGGTCATTACGAGTGTTTTCTAATGAATATAAATCATTTTGAATTTCCTTCAATACTTCAGATTTTTCAGTGAATTGTACTTGAATAACCTTGAGTTCCTCTTCAGCTGAACTTAATTCAGCAGTAGATTGTTCTATCACCTTGGCAAATCTTTTAATATCATTCTCCAACTTTCTGATGGTCATTCTGTCACCCGCAGTTTTTTCTGTAATAATTTCAATTTGCTGCTTGATGGAATCAACCTTGGAGTTTTGTACCTTCAATTCAACACCACCAGCATCCATGATCGTTTCTTCCAATTCCTTTATTTGAGATTCCAAATCTCTCATTTCTGACTTCAAACTAGTTTTCTCAGTTTCCAATTTTTCTATTTCAGAAGTCTTTTGACCAATTTGTTGATCATATTGTTTACTGGCATTATTATTTTCATTCTCAGCAATAAGATTTTTGCACACTAACAGGACTTCTTTCTTCTCTGTACTTAAAGACTCAATATCTAATTTCAATCTTGATATAGCAAATTCTGTTTCTGGTTTAAGATCTTGTAACTTTTTAAGCATGGTTTCTTTTTTTTTATAATCGTTTTCACTGATTTCGAATTTGGATTCTAAAGCAGCCAAATCATTCTTCATGAGATCAATATCATCAGCGCTAATATCCATAGCATCACCACTGGTAGAATTAGATAATCTCATCCCACCTTTAGCGAAATGGTTACCACCACCAGACATTGTACCGGAAGTATCAACCACTTTACCATCTAAAGTAACCACCTTCCATCTCTTGGCACCATATGCTACCTTTTTGGCTTCCTTTAAGTCAGGTGCAACCAAGGTATTATATAATTTACTGTAAAATGCTGGTGCAAATTTTGGACTTTGAGGACGAATTAAATCGAACAATCTCTTAATCCTACTTGGATCACCAGGTGTTTGAATTGGTGATAAATTGAATTGACGCAATTTATTCAAACAAATAAAATTAGCATATCCCAATTTGTTCTTTCTCAAGTAATCAATACAAGCTTGGGCTGTTTCGACTGTTTCAACCACAACCGAGTCCAAACCTGGACAAGCGGTAGAAATAGCAATATCATAAACATCGTCAATGACACCTAAGTCACCTAATCTTCCATAAAATCCTTCAATACGACCAGATTTGGCTAATCTCATTAAACTGGTAAGAACCTTATTTTGATTTTGGTGCTTACTCAATGAATTGATTGCATCTTGAGTCTTTTGTCTTACCCCTTGAAGGTGTGATCTTTTGGCTTCTAATTCTCTTTGATCAGAAGAACACTGTTCTTCACCTAAAGATATTTGCTCTATAACTTGAGCTAATTTGTCTTGGGATTCCATATACTCCGCTTCTTTTTGTTTACCTTCTTTCTTGATGGCTGCTAGTCTTTCTTTGGCTTGGTCGAGTTGCTTAGATATATTTACTTTTTGTGATTGAAGCATTTCAAGTTCAGATTTAGCTAAAGAAAGAGAATTCCCGTTTTCTTTAAGCTTATCATTCCATGGTTGTAATTTTGTTTGTAAGGCTTCAATCTCTTTGGTAAATTTGGATGTCTTGGCAGTTAAACTCTTTCTTATATCATCAAGCTTGGCCTTTTCTTCCTCCAAATTGTTATTCAATTGTTCCATTTCGGCTTTGAATTGCGAAGCAGCATCATTACTGTTGTTAAGCTTCGATTTGGATGAATTGAGAGAATGCTCCAGTTGTTCTATATTTTTGGTGATTTTCTTGATTTTATTGGTCAAGTTTTTATTCTTTTCTTCTAGGGCAACTGTTTGTTTATTTATATCCTTCTGCTTCTTGGAAAGATGGGTAATCTTGTTGTTAATACTGGTAATTGCTTCTTTTGCAGCGTCTTGTTGATTTAGAAATTCATCCATCCCGCTCATTAATTCTGCATTTTTAGATTTTTCTTCTTCTAATTCCTCGTTTAATTTTCCAACCACCTTTTCATTCTCTTGAATAATTGTTTCATTTTCAAAAATACTGACTTGAAATTGAACAGATTGTTTGTTGATCAAATTCTTTTCCACTTCCAAAAACTTCAATGCTTCATTTTTCTTATCTTCTAACAGATCTTTATCCTTTTCAACCAATTCAAACCGGTTTTCCTTCTCAACACAAACTTCATTAAGTTCTTCAACTTTATTAAGATTTTCTTCAATTAATTGTTTGTAGTGAGAAGTACCAATAATATCTTCCAAATATTCAAGTAAACCATCATCATTTTCACGTTCAGCTTTAGCTTTCATTTGGGCAATGGATTCAACTTCACCTTGTAAAATTAAAAATCTTTTATGGTCAAGATCAATTCCCTTTCCACGAAGATAAGTTGTTACTTCAGTATAGTTACTTGAAGAGCCATTTATATAGTACAGAGATTGGTTATTTTTGGTGGCTTTTCTAGAGATAACAATTTCAGTTTCGGGTATAATATCAGCTTTTGCATCATCTTCACTATCATCCAAAACATGATGGAAATGAATATCAACTTGACAAAAATCGAGTTTTTCACCACCAGAAGAATTATGGATCAATTCAGAAAGTTTTCCTTGTCTCATTTTCAGGGCTCTAAAACCAAAAACAAATAATAAAGAATCAATAACGTTGGATTTACCACTACCATTAGGCCCAACAACTGCCGAGAAAGAGGCATTAAATGGACCAATAGTCTTGGTTCCGGCATAAGACTTGAAGTTAGTAAGAACAAGCTTATCAATGACCAATCTAGGCTCATTTTTCTTGACTGCCATAGTGGCTATATCACGACGTTTGGATGGCGATTGTAACAAAATAGTAGACAGTTGTTGTGAGAAACTAAGGGTATCCTTGATATCTTTGTGTGCAAGTAATGGTGCCACTGGAGGCAATGACATCTGTGCTGGCGGTTCCACTTTAATTGTTGATGTGTTTTCTTTAGCAGTATCAGATTCTACTGAGGTATCACTCTTGGGGTGCTGATGATCAGCTTCCTCAAACACCTCTGCTTCAGCTTCTGCTTCCTTGTCATCTTCCTTATCTTGTTTTAGAGATTCGACTGGTGTTTCAGCTGTAACTTCTTCTTGCTTCTTCTGTATACTTGGAACTCTGAATCCGCCTAGTTCTTCCTTGCCTTCATTCTCATTATCAGACATAAAAGGGTTGTCTGGATCATCCACCATGGACTTGTTGTTGAAGGAGATATCGTGTTCTGATGCCGATTGGAAGTCGCTGTTGTTGATGAACGTGTCGTCATCCTCGCTGGACGGCCCTATACGACGAGAGTTCCTTGCTCGTTTGATCCCCATGCTTTGACACCCTAAAACACGTTTGATGACTTAGATCGATATAAACATTGATGTTGGTGGGGCACGACTACGCGCTTCAGTGATGGCTTTGATAAGAGCCAGAGACTGGTGTGGAAAGGAGATGGATAGGGGAGTTTATAGAGGGGCTGAGAAATACGATAGTTGTCGAGGTGGTGGGCGAAGAGCTTTGGGGATGGGGGTCAATTGTGGCTAATGCTAACCTCATCCAACCCTTTGCAAGTCGTTTTCAATGTTATACTTGCAATCCTCTTATTGATATCCGGGCATTTCACGTGGAAAACTGACTTCCAGTCACCTACCTCAACAACATGGACCCGTACGATTTCCCCACATAATTAGTTCAAACGACTTCCTTCTGGAACCAGACGATTCATTCCATTTAGAGTAACACCGTGGTGCTTGAATCATACTGCTATTGAATTTTCTTCTCAAGTTACTTTGTACTTCTAGAGGGTGAAAATTGAGTCACGTGAATATCTCAAATTAGCCCATTTCCATCTATTCTATCATCAGAAAACCTACAATGCTTATTCATTAATATATATTTCTATGTTACAGTATGAGTGAGAATTATAAACTACCTCGATGCAAATGGCCCATATATCTAGGCGTCTTCCTTAGACTTTTTCTTGTCCTTCTTCTCCTTCTTGTGCTTTTTGTCCTTCTTTTCCTTCTTTTCTTTCTTTTCCTTCTTTTCTTCTTTTTCTTCCTTCTCTTCTTCTACTTCTTCATCGTCTTGCTTCTTTTCTTCTTCCTCTTCTTCTTCCTCTTCTTCTTCTTCTTCTTCTTCTTCTTCTACATCTTCTTCAGCTTCTTCTTCTTCTTCTACATCTTCTTCAGCTTCTTCTTCTTTTTCTTCAGCTTCCTTTTCTTCGTCATCATCAAACTTGATCTTCTTGTTTGGGGCTTCGTCTTCAAACTTAATTCTCTTGTTTTGACCAGAAGTGGTCTCCGTTGATACAGGTTCGGTAGCCATTGGGGGTAATCCTCTCAAGTCTCTTTGCACTCTACGCAACTGACTCAACACAGCACTGGCAGCAGAAACATTGGATAATCCAGTAGAACCAGATTCTTGTTCTTCAGTAATAGAACCCGGAATGGCACTAGCAGTAGCTTCACTGGCACTGATAAATTCAGTTAGTATAGATTCAGCTTCGTCCTTTTTTATAGAAGCAGTCTTGACCACGTGTATTTCGGTAGGAGTGTTCACGGCCGAAAGAACGGCTCTTCTGGTACGAGTAGCGGTGGACATAGTATATGAGTTGGTATAATATATGATGTATGATCTTAGTAACTAAGAGAGCATCGCCAAAATTTTGAGATGGCTATTGACATGCACTGTACTGAGAAATACGCTGTGCCAAGTACTTTGTGGACCACTCTCGATTTTTCACCTTTGGAAAATTGATACTATCAAAAAGGTCCACTACTGAAACAATACCTACCAAACCCCCTTTACATCATGTGGTCCTTAACTAGTACTTTCAGATCCAGCGTGGCCATGAGCATGAGATCCTCTGTCCGTAGCTTCTCCTTGTTGACCCAGCCAACCTCCACCATGACTTCCAGAATCATCACCCAAACTCACAATGAAATAACACCAATAGCTGGACAACCAACCACTGCATTCCAATCCTTACTTGGTCTCATACAAAGACGTTTCAAGTCTAGAGGTAACACTTACCAGCCATCCACTTTGAAGAGAAAAAGAACCTTCGGATTTTTGGCCAGATTAAGATCAAAGAACGGAAGAAAGATCTTGTCCAGAAGAAAGGCCAAGGGAAGATGGTACTTGACCCATTAAGAGTGAAGGCCCAGTCTCCGTCCCGTCACCACTTAAAGAAAAAGAAGACAAAGAAAGTTTACTGAACATCAACTTTTCATCATCCTTAGAAGTAAGAGGTTCATCAATCAAACCAACTGGATGGACAGATATATGACGACTTGAATATTGACTATTGACCAGTACCAAGATCCATCTACATACCCACCCATCCGTGATCCTCGATCCTCGATCCTCTGTCATCCCCTCCTCATAAGGATCTACACCATGCGTAGCCATCGCTACTTGCTCTTACGTAAATAGACCCGGTGTTCTATTTTGTACATACTACATAGCTAACATAACGAACCGTTTAATAATAACATGTAGAAATACCAACTGTGTTGGTGACTATGAAAGAAATAAAAAATTCCTAGAGTTTGTTGCTTCAACAGACCGATTTATTTTTTTAAATTATATTTTAAGCTTTTCCAAGAATCTTGGAGTATTGAAGCTCCACTTCATGCATCAACTTTTGTAACGTTACAATACCCAATTGATGGGTAACATTAGGAAACTTATTCCGGTGTAAACCGAACCATTCCAATGGAGGAGTGGCATTTCCCAATTCCTTCAACTGCGGTGCTTCAATAATAGCAGGTGCAATGGGTTTATAAGTGTATTTGGAACCACTAGAAACCTTGTTCAATGTCTCATTAATGGCTTGGTCAATTTCTTCAGTAGGATCTTCATTTTCTAATTGTTGTTTCAAGATAGTAGTTGCATTAGGATCCTGGTTCTTGAAAATATCTTCATTAAATTTGACATCAAGGGCATTAGCATTCTTTCTGTATTCCATACGAGAATTCAAGGCTCTGGAATGAATAGAGTACATCTCTCTGATAAAATTAACAGAGCCAAGGTTCCATCTAATATCAACAGTACCTCCAAATGATGATTGATAAAGGTAATCAATGACGTTCTTTTCATACTCTTGGTACGTCTTCATAGAAATCTTAAATGATGGGAAAACAAAAATGGTTCCTCCTCTTGCCTTGTGAGCATATTCAACAAATTCATCAACACTACATTGAGTAATGAAGTCCTCCAGAACTGTGGATGTCATCGATAATGAGACATTCAAATCATTAAATTGGATTTCCAAATCGTTAGAAATACCACTTCTGAATTCATTTTGTTGGAAATTAGCCTTGGATTCATCTAAATTAACCACTAATACCTTGGAATCATCAAAAGAAGATGGATAAACTTGGATATGGATTCTTCCTGCAATAACTTCAATTTTGGCCTCTAATTTCTTGACTGTTTCTAAAATATCAGTCCCCGAAATTGGATTGAGACTTCTGGACAGTGGTTTCTTTGATACACTCTTTCCTCTAGAAGATTCACGAAGTGTTTCCTTATAAGACTTCTTGTTTTCTTGCATCATTCTGGATACAGTATTAGCAATATCCAAACAGTTGGAAGCAGTTAAAGAAGTCATATACACTTCAGCAGAGTCCAACCTGGTGGAGACAAACAAGTGATCCTTGGAAATACTGATTTCATTCTTTTGATTGAAAACATCGATGGAGAATCTTTCAATATTAGCAATAGCAAAGACGTGATAATCAAAGGACATTTTAAGTGTAAGTTTTTCAACTCCACCGGAAAGCAAAATCAACGGAACATCAAGAGTCATACCATTTTCAAGGTTCCAACTGATAGCAGTATGAACATTGATATTCTGGACATCAAATGATCCACCCAATCTACCTTCAGATTCCAAGCTGATGACATCAACACCCATCTTCAAATCTTGGGCCCAATCAGTAGACTTCTTAGAAACAGCCCATACTTTACCCAATCTCAACTTGAAATTACCTAAAGCAGGACCAAAATCGACACGAAGGTTGATATCGGAGATGATAAGAGTAAGAACCCATGGAATGGCATAAGAAGTAGACACTTCTTTGAATCTAGAAGAGATATTTTTATTGGAAGCAAGATCTGGTGGAGAAAGAGATTTGTGGTCCAAATCCGGAGACTTTGAGAATCCGTTGTAGATATCAGAGTATTGTTTAGGAAACCAAATATCCTTGAACAACTCCACATCTTGGAATTGTTTCACATTAACATAACCATCCACGTCCACAAAAGAGCCCGAGGTTAAAACATTAGCAACTTCGTCAAATTCAACAGAACTAGAAAGCATAACGCTCTTGATACCCACGGTACCACTGATTTCTCTGGAATAAACATGTTGCAACGAAGCAGAAACAGAGTCAAACAATACTGACAACATTACACTAGGAAGTTGGGAGGAGCCAGTATTTAATTGAATATAAATACCTTCTAATCCCACTATAGCGGCGACTTTTGCTGTAGGAGCACAGCTAAGAGTAAGAGCTTGTTTTTCGATTCTAAGTCCAAAATGGACATCGATATTCTTTAACACATTAGCAAAATCGAAACTCTTCGAATCTGAGGTCTTTGGTTCCATTTCTTTGGTCACCGTAGCTGTTGGAGCTCTATCATTATTTTGCATCATATCTTTAATTCCTTCAACAATATCAAAAATCACCGGTATACATGCTGGATATAGAATGTTATCCGAACTTGTTGTCAAGATTTCACCCTTGATGATATGTTTCTTTGCTGCCAGGTTTTTGTGTTTGTAAATAGCAGCAATTTTAACAGCAGGGGAATGTAAAGATAATGAAGGTGCAGATTCTGATGTCGTATCACTGAGTCTGTAGATAAAACAGTTAGAACCTTCATATGTGGCGATCAACTCAATCGAGTCAAAGGTCAGATTAATAGTATTGATATATTCAAGACCAGGTTCATTGTCCTTAGGAACTTGTCTCTCTGGAGAATGAGGAGCTTCCTTTTGACGGATAGAAAAGAACTTTTGTAATTGGGAGACTGAGTTCACAAAGTATCCCAAAAGAACAATAGAATTGGATAAGAATTTGACATCCAATTCATCACCATGGATGGAGATTCTCATATTCTTGGAATCCTCGATTTCTTCAATAGTGTATACCAATTGCATAGTAGGCAAAAATGCTCTATTCAAATTACTCTTCTCTGACAGGACACTGTAGAAATTGGAGGATCTTGAACCATTTGCAACTGAAAGATAAGCTTCCATCAAAGTTAATTTACCAACCTTGGCTTCGGTAATAGCAAAGAACCTTTCAGCTCCAATAATTACACCAGGATAATCCTTTGGTGAGTCTTCGAAAAGCCACCCAAAACAGAAGTTGTATGAAAGTAAATGGACAGACTTGAACCTGTTAAGGAAAGAATATGGCCTATCATTAGAATTGTCCGATGGAGTACCTGAAGTTGAACACTCAAGAACAGTAGCAATTTGAGTATCCGGGTTTTTGACACATTTATCTTGAAGTGGTGCCAAAGTTTCTTTCACCATGTCCACAAATGAGATGATCTTGATCAATACTGGAGAACTCAAACAAACCCTACAGTATTGGGATTCCACTTGCAAACATTGTGAATCAGGTGAGCTTTCCTTATTATTATAAAGCTTGACAGCAACGTTGACATCCAAAAGATTCGATAAACCAACGGGAATGTTTCTATCAATGACACTGAATCTGGCAGTAGGAATCTCAAAGTTACCAAACAATGGAACCCTTTGGTGGTTATCTTCAGAACTACTAACATTAAAGACTCCCAACATGATATTTTCCACTTCAAATGAGAGCTTTGTCTTTTTATCCATGGTTGATATTCCCACATAATCATTACTCAACTTGGCTTGCAATGCAATCAGATCGAACATATTACCTGATTTTTTCTCTGGTACTTTTTCTGGTACTTCAGTGTCATCACTTTTGAAAAGGTCTTCCAAGAAGTGGACTCTCTTCTTCAATTTATCAAGATTGTTTAAAGCAATCAGTATTGAATGACCTGTTTGAGGGACAAAGAGCTTAGTGTAGCCCGTGGTAGAATTAAATGAAATCAAATTCAAACCTTCGAAATGGCTCAATCTCACTGTATTTTGAATCTGGAAGTTCTGGATCTCCACAATTGTATTCTTTTCTATACTGGTAACAAAATCTACCTTTTGGATAACAGACTCCATTAAGAGAATTCCTCCAAAGCTTTCGACACTCAATTTTGTATCCATCACAGCACCACTTAATACCAATGGATTCAACAATTCAAGCAACCATGAGAATTCCTTCACTCTAATTTTAACTGCAAAATCTCCTAATACATGTAACAAATGGGGACTTCCTGAAGCAACCAATTTCTTCAGGGAAGGGGTAGAAGCTCCACTCTTTGGTACCATACTCTGTAAGTATGGAATATCTGTATGTACAATTTGGTACAAAAATTTGACAAGTGCACCATCCTTCTTTTCGAATCCTTTTACTGCAAATTTATCAATTCTCAAGTCTGCAATTCTAGAACCATATTTAACACCCCCAGCGTTGGTTAGCAAAATATTGAAGTCCAATAATGTCATGCTTGCAAGCTTAGTATCGCTGTTCAATAATGAAAGGTCAAAGAATCCCACTTTATGAATTAACGAGAATAAAATAATATCCTCAAACTTGACAAAGAGTGAAGATTCCAATGCTGTGCTGACTCTCTCCGATACAAACTGAATTCTGGTTGCATGTAGTTGAATGTGTTGTTGGAAACTATCCATGTTAAAGATAATGGAGAAACGAGAGTTCTCTGTTCTTTGGCTGGAGTCTTGACTACTAACATCATCAACTGAAACTTCAGGGGAAGCAGGCTTGCACTTTTTGTCATCAGCAAACTTCAATGCTTTCTTTATCATATCAAAAGTCAAAGTAGATAACTGACTCTTATAGGAAGTCAGATTGACAATCATATCATAATTGCAAATATTCAATAAAACACCCAAACCAATCGAGGTCTTATCCCATCTAGATTCATTAAAAATGTGACCTATTAAACTGACACTTTTAACATCAAGGTAATCAAATACTTTGAAATCACTTGAAATATTCATTAAAGTATTCGCAATATTGAATTGCAAATGAATACCTTGTTTCTTATCCGATTTCTGTTGTTTCTTCAGCAACACATAATTAAAGAAGAATGTTCTCTGTTCATGATTGGCTTCCCAACTTCTCCATCTAGAAAAAATATCGGTGATCTCTTCAATAGCACGGTTAGGAAGCTGCCATTCAGTGTCTTTGATTAATTTATTTTCTTCATCATGCCATGAACTTGGTAAATTATCTAAAATATGTCTCAATCTAGAAACAATCTTCCAACTATCAATAAATCTGACATGATCTTCGGTATATCTTAAAATATTGGCTGGCTTCGTCAACACATCTGAATCATTATCAATAGAAAAATCGACAGATGCGATACTCAATTTATAGACCAATTCTGCTAATGCTTGATTTTCTGAGATTCTTGGTTTAGAAAATTCAGTGATTGCCGGAGAAATTTGTTGGTATACATCAAAGGAGTAATCAAGTAACCACTCGAATTCTTCTTCTTGGATCTCAAATTCAATTTGGTCAAAATTAGTAGAGGTAACAATATCCTCTTTGACCGGTACTTCTACCCAGTTCTCGATATCCTTCATACTTAACGAGACAGGCAGTTTAAAACTGGTTGGACTGTACACTGAAACAATTAATTCTTTCAAATGTACTGCCAGAGCGATTTCTGTTTCTGCTTGCATCAGCTTCAATCTTTCGAGTTTCTCTGTTTTCAAAGATAATGCTAAAGATAGCTCTAGAATAAGAACATTGGTATAAGGAATCTTAGCTGATTTTTCAAGAACATCCAGAGAGTATTCCGCTTCAAATGAACCAAATTTTAACGATACCTCCTGGCAAACAACCCTAAAGTTTGTCATGGAGTGGAATGCTAAGAAATAAGAATGAACACCAATGACAACTTCGTGCTCCAATTGATCCATTAATAAATCCAAGGTGAAATGGTTCAATTCGTCCACCATCTTGGCAATTGGAAGCAAACCACACGGGGTAAGAAACGATTGTACATCACCCAAATCGAGAATTAAATTATCATATTCAAACTTGGGATCTGGCTCATATGATGGTACATTTTCTTCTGGGTTATAATGTTGAGTAGGATAAAGATCTTCTTCGCTGAAAAAGGAATCCTTGTCTATATCGTCATCATTATGGAATGGATTCTTGGTCTTTGGCAGGGTATCAGGAGACTCTTTAAAGGTGGCAGATTTGGGGCTTTCTACCTGGGTAGACATGCTAGAGCTATCAGAATCTAATGGTCCCATTGAATTTTCATTTAATGGATAACTAACATCAGGCAATGGAATATTGTAAAGGAAACAACCATAACCACGGTTGTATTGTTCATCACGATTTTCTTCATATAACATAAATGGTGCTCTATGGAATGGGGTGTCACTTTCCTTCATATGGTCTTGTTGGTTTTTTCTATGTTCCAACATGTTCTTCTTTTGACAGAAGTTATTGAAAATTAATGAAGTTTTTAAAGCACCTAAAACCTTTCTTGATGTTTCTGTTTCATTTATGATTTCAGCACTAATTTGGGGAACAGAAGCACTCACGCGAAGGGAGTATCTCTTGTTGGCAATATCATTGAAAGAGAGTATGATTGGCCATAACCGAACTAAGAAATAGACGTTACCATACTCTCCACATTCTCCAATAGTCATTTTAATCAGTACATCTTCACATCTGAATGAAAAATTAAGGGCATCAAACACAACAGGTTCAGGAAGACCCATAGAATTTTCAATATCTTTAAAGCCAAAAACAAATCCTTTTATAGCTGTACCCAAAGTTTTGACTGCTTGTATTTCAGAATCAATAAATATTTTACCAGCTTCAAAATCCCATTTGACATAGTAAGTTATTTCATCAGGTGGTAAACCAAACATTCTATGTGCATGAATTGATAAACCTTCGATACTAATTTCTGGAGATTCCCTTAAGTAACGTTGCTTATAATTAGGAATATTAAAGATAAGATCATTGATATCTTCAATTTCTTTAGACCGACTTTCAGTTATGAATACCCCCCCTATAGGACTAATATCTGCTTGTAAATCCATATAATAGTTGGTAAATCTGATATCAACATCAATCGACTCAAAAGAAAGACCAATATGAGATTTAGAGTCATATAAATTGACAGGCAAAATAATTAATCCATGTCTTACTTGGAAAGTGAACAAAATGTCCACATCGTTATCAGTTTTTATTATTTTCCAGAAGTCAAAGTCAGGAGGACTAACGGTATTTGACAGTTCCACGCTGATTGAATCAGTTTCTTTGTTACTAGAAAATTCTTCAAAGGTTTTGAAATGGATATGGTCACCAAAATAATTTTCTCTAATCATGAACAAATACTTGATCAAGAAACCGTAAAATTTCAAAGTAACAAAATCACCCATCATTCTAATTTCAATATAATCAGAAGTATTGATTTCCACAGAACTAAAGAAATTGTAACACCCATCAACAGTAAAATTGTTACTTCTACCAACGACATTGGAGTCTTTTAAAAAAGTCTTCGCAGTGTGCCATGGAGGTGTATCCAAAATAAGATCAAAGAATGATGTTTTAACACTATAAGTAATATTACTTGACTTGGAAAACTCACCATATAATGGGACCGAAATATCACATACCAATGAGTCACCTTGAAATGACAAATACTTATTCACATTGAAATCAAGAGGGTTATCGATAATATTGGCATCATTAACGTTAAGGTATAACTTATAATTTTGAAGCAGCCATTTGAAATTATAAATAAATGGTCTGAACTCTTCGTATGGAGTTGGTGCGCCAGATGAAAAGTCTCCGAACATATCCGAGAATAATAAAGTATGTTCTCTAAGGAAAAAGATTCTTGCATTTTCACTAATAAAATCAAAGTGCCATTCACATTTCCCGTTCCATTCTAATGGGAATCCGACCCTTGCATCGATTTCGTGCGAATCAGCAATGAATAAAATATCGTGGTTTACAGACGTTCTAATTTCAGGGTCAATAAAGAGCATATTTAACCGGTTATCCCAACCATTAACCTTATCTGCAACATATGAAGTGAAGAATGAGATTTGGGATCCTTGGTTCATTTTCAACTCTAGCCATCCGAATGGTCTGGAGATCTTATTTTGTTGAGGAAGTACCTGTTGTTGAACCTGTTGTGCTTTTTGTTTTAGGATTTCTTTATCTTTACTGGCTTCTCTCATAGGAACTCTGAAAATGATTTCGTCTCTTGCAGTTGTGGTGATTTTAAATCCAGCATATTCTCTTACTACTCCAATTTCATGGGGTAATTCAGATGGAGGAGAATCTCTGGCCAATGATGGGAAAAATACAGATTGTAAAGGTAATCTTTGTTTATCGGTCCAAGGACCATAGTGAATGGTGGCCATGGATAGTTCCATTTCTACACCGTGCTCTGGAGCAGACACATTGGAAAATCCTGGCTCGATCACACCCGGATCATCGAAGTAATAAATAATTCTGGTGGAAACTGAATCCAATATAAGGGTGTATTTTGCATATTGTTCATCAGACGGTACTAGAGAAGTTAGTTTTGCATCTTCTTCAGCATACCGCCTTAAACCTTTCCATTGTTCCGTATCTAAAGTAGGCAATTCTAAGCTTTGCTTTTTGCGTACTTGGGCTTTTTGGAATAATTTCTGAATTTTCTCCATTGATCTTTGGAATTTGAACCATTGACTGTATTTTTTCAAATGACTTAAATTTTGAGGTCCGATTTCTATATCATGATCTTCAGAATTGGCATATCTAGACCTTTGATAATCCATATTTGGTTTCATCCATATTTGGAAAGTTTCGAAGTTTAAGTCATGCAAAAATCTATAAGTATCCAATGGGTTTGGAGACTTAGAAAGATCTATGGCTCCATTTGCAGACTTGAATGAACCTACCAAGATAGATGGAGTGGATATGTTACCCATTACTATGGCTCCTTTTTTTATTCTTATTTTAAGTGGTAATATCGCAAGAAATGATGGGATTGGTTTAGGTTTAATATTGGTTTTGTAAGTATTTTCGGAAGATGAAGACATAGATTTGGTGTGACGGAATCTTAAATTGGATTCATTTTTGGTTTCATTAGAGGTGGTTTCACTATTCACCTCAGGTTTTTGTCCCAAGGCTTCAAGGATTCCATCGTATGCAAATGTTCGATTATAATAAAAAATTTCAAACCCATCCAAACTTAACAAAAATCGGAATGGAAGCTTCAGATTCTCTTCGCTGGAATTTATATCACCTTCATTACTCCTTTCAAAGAAAAACTCTGACAACCGAGTAAGTTTGAATAACCAATATCTCCACGTAAAATTGAGTTTAATCACTGATATAGTATAATCTTTAGTTATTATCGTAAGGTTCTTGGCAACCACGCGACCTCCTAATGGTGAAACGCTAAGTGCTTGAATATGAATTTTTATTCCATATGTCTTCTGGAAGAAAAGGTTGAAAATATGTGATAGCATAAACCCCACAAGTCGATTGAAATAAAATACAAACGCTATACCCAAAATAAGGGCTAAGATCCAGTCCAGCAAATAGACCCAACTGGAGTTCTGTTCCACCGAGTTGGAAACCACCATGACATGCTGCTTACTAAACCCCATGGCGTATGGAGATGTGAGGGCGGATATCGAGAAGTTTCGGAAACGGCAGGTGTGTGGGTGGTGGTTGACTGGGGTTTGTAAAGGTGGGGGTGTGGTTAGAAGTTACGGAACGTTTGGTTGAATTAGATATAGCATCCCAGGCAGCCAAGCCCGTTAGATATTGCGTCACGTGCGCGGAGTGTTGGTCACGTTTGGATGCACGTGATGTTTACTACAATTACAAAAAGTGTAAACAAACAATAATCAACTACAATTTAACTACTATTGCTGCATTTCCAGCCACAATCATACATTATTGATATATAAACGAACAATCAGACACTTCTTTCCATTAAGTACTATACCGAGAACCAACACATGCCGCCAAAACATCTACTATATTCAGACAAAGAGAATATCACCAAGAATGCCCCTGTTGCAAAGGGACTTGGTACCAGGCCAATTAACCAGAACTCGGAAAACCTGTTCAACATCAAGAAAAAGGCCACTATTCAGTCACAAAGAAGAGTTCCGTTGGCCAGAGTGCCAATGGCCAGGGTTCCTTTGGGAGGAAAAGACCAGAATCAGCTCATGCCTAGTTTGAGTAGGTCGCAATCCACAATACAAACAAAACAACAAAGACCAAAGTCATTTTTCCCAAGACCACCTGTATTATCGAAAGCCAACTCGTCGTTGGGTTTCACTCACTCTAAACCTGCTAATACCATCAAGCCAATTGAAAAAGAGGCTTCTAATCATGCTCCTATTGATGAAGCACCTATTCCAGTAACAGTTCCTGAACCTAAAATACAACTTAAATCATCCAATTCTACCGAACTAGGTCCTGACAGGGCTAAAAGACAGATGTCCTTGATTCCTTCTATTGTCACAGATGACCTCATCAAAAATGAATCCAGTACTATTTTATCAGATATCCAACCATTATCATCTACTTTTTCCAGTAAAACTCGTGCATTACATGCTTCCAATATACCCGTTCATGACATTAACTACAATAATGTTGACCCTGTCAAGAGACGTAAAAGAAGCCCAGCCAGTGACCTTTTCACCAGCAACAAAGTCCCGAAAACAGCTAATGACATTAGAATGAACAGAATTAATCAGGAATTAATTGACAATGATTATGAATTGGAATACGTTCCAAAGCCAGAATCCCCTATTCCTTATGTTCCAATTGATATGGAAGAATTAAACAATGATGACATGGACTTCTTCTCCATTCCAAACAAGAGAATTGTTGAACATCCAGATACTCATCAATCAATTGGTTTAAATATCAAAGAAATTGATCTTGATAGCAACCTTTCATTTGATCTTGAAGATACTGAACAGGCCAACAATCGAGAGGAACCGGAATTGGGATTGGGATTAAGTGTTGATGAGCTTAACGACTTACTCGATTGAGGGTGTATTACCAAAAATAATACCATCGATTCATTAGATAGATATTGTTAAGCTCTCATGAAACTTAATCTCTATTACTGTTAACCAATTCTCCAATGGAAAACAATATCTATTTCCATTACTACATTTATTTGTGAAAAATACTCAAACTATTCAGTTCTTGTGTTTGAATACCATCTTTTTTATATTTTAAACCCCATTTTATTATACCATTAATTTAACAAGGCATAATCATGACGCTTCAGTCGTCACACTACTATCGTTCAAATTCATTACATTTATGCCCATCTCAATTCCCCCTCGTCATTCATTTAATCCAAATCATGTCTATTTACATTATGCATTTCTCTATATACATATTTGCTAATATATCATTGTTGTTGACATTCAGGTTGTGCTGAACCGTAACTTTCTTCAAAATGGGTATGTTCATATTCTGGTTGAGGTTTATCTTCTTCATATTGAGGTAAAGCATCCGCTTTAGCAATAGTAAAATCAGTAACTGTTTCAATATTAGCTTCAGGTAATGAATCACTATCAACCGATTGCTTTTTAATATCATATTTACTTTGCAATTCATTTGGTAATAAGTTCTGCATTTTAATAATATCATTCTTTTCCAAGTACCAATTGTCACGAGGAAATTCGATTTCTATTTCAATAAAAAGATCACCTCTTTTAGAGTTTGAACTGCCAAACCAACTTTTCAGAGCATTTTTTATAGGCATACCTTCGTTTTTAATTTTAATAAAATCACCTGGTCTTATCACTTTACCAGGAGGAGTAGATATTTTAATACCTCTACCATCCAAATGTTGAGCCACCACTTTTGAAAAGCCACATAAAGATTCAAATAATGGAATTTTAAATTTAGAAAATAAGTCATCACCTTTTCTTTTAAATACTGGATGATCTTTAGCAGTAAATGTAAGTTTAACATCACCAGTTTCTTTACCAGGATACTGATCTGATTCACCCTTCAAAACAATGGTTTCCCCTGATTTAGAACCTTTAACAATATCAAATTCTAAAATCTTGGTTTCTTCTATCACCTTTTTACCTGTGCATTTTTTACATCTATCTTTAGTACGGTATACGGATCCTGTACCATCACAAGTAGCACATGTAACATATTCTTGAGTAACCAAACCTGGTCCAACTCTTCTAATCTTACGTACCGTACCTTCTCCATCACAAACACCACATTTCTTCGGTACGGCTGATTTCTTGGCTCCAGTACCTTTACAATGGGTACAAACGATATTTCTGGTAGATGTAGTACGGATCACTTTACCCTTGTATAGGTCTTCTAAAGTCACTTCGATATCCATATCTGCATCTTCGGTTCTATTTGATCTTCTTTGTCCTTGTTGGCCTCCTGGTCCTCCGCCATTCATATTATTAAAGAAGTTATAGAAATCATTGGCTCCATATTCTCCTCTGGCACCTCCGCCATAGAAATTATCAAATGGATTTCCTCCAAAATCATCTGGAACTCCTCCATTCAGATCGGTACTCCCATAAGTATCATAATGTTGTCTTTTTGATTCATCTATTAAGATCTCATAGGCGTGAGAGATTTCTTTGAATTTATTTTCGGCATATTCACGGTCTTCCTCCGATACTTTGTCTGGGTGATAACGTAATGCCAATTTGCGATAAGCCTTTTTGATTTCGGCTGACGTGGCAGTGGTTTCTACCTCTAGCACTTCGTATAGTTCTGTCATGGAATGGTGATGGGTTTTAAGATAATTGACAATTCAATTCGCATGTTGATTTGGTTAGCTTTTTTTTATACAGGACGAATGTGGTTCCTAATGAAAGGTGATTCAGTGGAACAAATATAGGAAAAATAATACAAAAAATAAATCAAAGGTTATTGGACTAACTGAGGACTTTGTGGGAGTATGGTAGGTTTCATCGAATTTTAGCTGGTCAATTGGCTTTTCAAGCAAGCTATTTGGCTGAGCAGGAGGCAAAAAGAAGAGTTTTCTGGCCCTATTGAATTACAGTCAATACTGAGAGATGGAAAAACTTCCCTCTTTATGTTTCACTAATTTTTTTACCTGATGAGAGTGAGTAGATTAAGCCTTGTATTAATTTTTCTCTGTTCTTTGTCGCCCCCGGATTGGTAGTCATAAGGTATTCAAAACCAACCAAAATCGACTGCGAAAAACACTACTGACATTTAATAAGATTTAAAGATCTAGATAATTTCTGAAAGTACATTTGCATACGGTTGGCTTCGATCCCAGCAAATATAAAGGATTATTGAATTGGTACCAGTAAATTCTACAGAGTTCAACTACCACCCAGATTGAACCAATATAAATAGATGCACTCACTCTATTAGAAATGACAATTGTCTCACTAAAAAATACATAAAGCTCCTTCTCATGTGTCTCGGTAACTCGACTGGCAAAAGCTATCAGTGACATACGTTATCACTGGCACCACCTGAAGTTTTTCCTTCCATCATAACCTGATTCAAAAAATATCGACACGAGCAGGGTTCGAACCTGCGCGGGCAGAGCCCAGAGGAACCTGCATCCCCCGCCTTAACCACTCGGCCATCGTATCTTTTTCACAAAAGCGAGAGAAAAAATGTCCTACCGCTCCAGGCTTATAAATGCCTGTTTTTGACACTTTTTCTACCTGAATGATGCATTATCGTTAATGTTTTTGTCTCATTCTATAATTTCTTGGTTTTTATCATAGCCAGTTAATCATACAAAACCATTCATCCAAGTGTACATATAGCATAACAGCAAGCAAATAATGTCGCTACTAGAATGTCAACCTCAACTATATCAAGACTCTAATCGTCATTCAAGAACTGATGATTTATATAATCAAAATCTGAATAATACAAATGAGTCACAAATATCTAGAAGAAGAACAGCTGAAAATGACCTTCGGGAACTAGATAGAGAGGCGTATTCTCGTGATTTACCAGAGGGTTTCAAGACTGATGAGTTTCCTCAAGAGAAAACTCGACCAGTTTATAAGGAAAAGAGTCAAAAATACTTTCCAATTATTATGAATATTGTTAATGGTGCCATATGGGGAGTTCTTGCAAGAAAGGGACTTCAAACACTTACTTTATATAATGATAAATTTATTGGAGGTGTTGTTTGGGCTAATTTCGGTTCATGTATAATAATGGGTATGGCTGTTGATAGTGAAAGATTATGGTCTGGTTTATTAAGTTCTGATTATGCTAATAAAGGTACCATTCCTCTATATACTGGTATCACTACTGGATTCTGTGGTACATTTTCATCTTTCTCATCCTTTATCTTAGAAGTATACCTTGAAGCTGTGGGTTATCCAGCAGGTATTCCAAAGAGTAATTATCCAAATCATGCTTATGGTGTGATGCAAGTTTTATCAGCAGTTATTGCCCATATAGCGATTCCAGTCGCTGGTTTTACTTTTGGTAAACATTTAATTCAACTCATTGATGATTATAGTCCTGTTTTATCCATAAGATCATACAAAATATTAGAAACTCTTTCTATTGCAATTGGTATTATTGCAATGATTGTGGATTGTGTGTTAATTGGTGTTAAAAATCATGGCCATTGGAGATCTTGGACTTTCTCGGTTTTATTCGCACCATTTGGAGCCATCCTTAGATTTTACCTCTCTAAGTTTTTTAATTCAAAAATTCCGAACTTTCCCTTAGGTACCTTCATGGCTAATATCTTGGGTACAATAATTCTTGCAATTTTAACATTATTGCTCAGAGGTAAAAGTTCATCTTCAGGTCATATTGTGACCCATATTTTGACCTGTCATGTTATTACAGGTTTAGAAGATGGTTTTTGTGGAGCTTTCACAACCGTCAGTACTTTCGTGGTTGAAATTTCTGGTTTAAAAACTTTGCAGTCTTACAGATATGCTTTAGCATCCATTGCTACCAGTTTTATTCTAGCATTGTTAATTATTGGACCTTATCAATGGTCCCATTGGGAGTTGACTCTGCCCATTTGTACATGAAGAATTCAAGTCTTACCCCTTCGCTTAAAGAAAAGTACTCACATTCGTCTATGCGTGGGATTTATTGCGCTGTTAATTTGAAATCAATTGACTGAAGTGAACTTTGAAACGGTGTCTCATACCAAAGACTAATATTGTTCATCTTTTAAGAACAAGTCTTTCCGTTATATTTGCTTCAGTCTTTTGTCCCGTTACAATATTCACTTCAATTTTAAACTAATTTTAATAATTAATTTGCATCCTGAAAAAACCATTATTAAAACAAAAAAAAAATTATCATAAAACAAAAAATACATCTAAAAAATTTGCTAGACTCATTTAAAGAAATAGAATCATATTGATAGAGATTTTTATTTCCTTTTCCTTTTTTTTTTCTTTTTTTTTCTTTTTTTTTATTTTCTTTTATTAGAATAAACAATTATTCTGTAAGCCATGTAACTTGTGTACAAAGGAATTGTAAATGGGGATTGGCAACACGTTCATATAATTGAAATTATTGCGAAATTACAAAAATATGAACTCTTCGAGTTTTTTTTAAGCATTATCAAAATTATAGAAACTCACAATCAAAATGTGAAAACAGTTGTTATGTTTTTCTAAGGTTTCTACCATTTCTACCGTTTTGTTATGCTTTCTCTAATCGATTTCATCCTCTATATATGTATATAGTTTATGAATTAAAAATTTCAGGTTTAACCATGAAACCAGTATTGATAGTTTAGCCTGACTAAAGAAGAATCTATAATATTAACCGTGGCTATTAGATCAGATTCGTTTATTGGAATCTCCACACAACCTTTTGGGCGCTAACCTTGTTGTTCCTCAACATTTGTAAAGCTTCTCTACCACTTTCCAAACCTGGGGGTAACACAACTAAGTTAGGAGTCTTTAATTGAGAAATAACTTCCGGGACTTTAGTCTTCCAGAACACATTGAAATTTTCAACCAATTCCTTGCTAGGAGAGAATGGAAATCCAGCCATGACATGGTCTTCACCATTGGCGAGGTATCCAGCAGTTCTGTCAAAATGAATATTTCTTTCAGAGTTGATTTTTAAGACGTCTGGTGGTAAAAATGATAAGTTATCAACCCAAGCTTCTTTGGAATCAGCAAGAGAATCATAAAGTTGTTGGAAAGTTTCAGTAGTGGCAACGGTATCATAAGCATAAGTGATTTGGCCGTTTCCAATCTTCTTGATTTCTTCAACAATGTTGGAATCGTTGTAATTGAGAACATGGTCAGAACTTAAGGACTTTAAAAATTCATGGTTTTTTGGAGAGGCAGTAGTGATGACCTTCAAACCATAAACAATTTTGGCGATTTGAATGGCAAGAATACCAGCACTGGTAGCGCCACCCCAGATTAAAATGAATTTTTCAGCGTTCTCTTGTTTATTGTAAGAAACTTTGAGAGCATTGGAGAAGGTAAGACCAACAGTAGCCAAACTTAAAGTGGTGGCAGCAGCAGCTTCGAAAGTGTTGATTGGACCAGATTGAGTATTTCCCAATGGAAGTGCAGATTCCATAAACAAGTCTTTGTTGTACTTTATGGCGGTTTCTGGATCAGCCACCACGTATTCAGCCCAAGCACCTCTATTTTCATGGTAGTTACCACGGATGAAAGAAGAGACGATATCGCCTACTTCAAATCCCTTGACATCTTCACCAACAGCAACGACCACGCCAGAAGAATCTGATCCAGAAATAGAGCCAGGATTAGCCCAGCCAGGACCACGATGCTTCCAATCGCATGGGTTGGCTGCGTAGGCCATGGCCTTTAATAGAATCTTGTTGCCAGCAATTGTAGGGTATGGGCCTTCTACCACTTTGATAAAGTTCTGTGGTTCTTTTTCCTCGAAGAGGACTGCTTGCTTGATAGTGGTCATTATGATATTTGAATACTATGAGGAGCTTGATACTTTGGTCTTCTAAAGATGAGATGGTTATGCGATGCTCATACAGGAATTGAACAGGAACCGGTAGTGATAAATCAAGACTGTGCGAATCAATAGCTCGTAAAGTGATATAGAAGGAATTAGTGTAGGTGTGATCTTAGATCATCCTGCAATTACTCAATTGGTTAATACTATTTTGTATGAATCCCTTTGTGAAAGAATGCAATTTCGATAATGAAAGAGCACCAAGGGATTGCCACTTTAATCCCCCAATTGTTAACCTCATACAATCAAGACTAACCAAAGATCTGTACAGATTCAAATTGAGTCTACAGTTTATTCGTATGCCACGTTGGTGTTCTTGAGGGGGCTGTACAACCATTGAGTAGTTCTCAATCAGAAACACTAGTTATAATGAGCAATTGTCGCTCTGACAAGCAACTGACAAATACGACGACCAGTGGCACCAAAATGAGTGGCAAATATATATGAGATTTCTAACTTCCCAACACCAAACCGACCTTCTTTCCAAGGCCAAGAACAGAATTCAGAGGGCAAATCAAGTGTTTGGTTGGATTTTTGCACCCATTCGCACAATAATGTAACCAAGTGTCACGAGAGTGAGGAGAGCAATAAAGATGACACAGTAAATGCGGAGATCTAGGGGTTCCAAAAGGGGATAAAAATATCAGAGTCAGGGTGGTAGAAACCAATTAGCGGACAACCGAGAACCGAAACCAAAAAGTATGTCTCGGTATCCCCCTGTCTCAATAGATCTGCCCCTATTAACACTTAATTTATATCCCTTAATTGGCAATTGGTCATCCAATCAAAAGAGACTTTGAACAAATTGTAGTTAATACATAACATTACACATGGTCATCCAAGAAGATTGATAGTAATATTTAATCCAAGGAATGTTTAGGGAATTCAATGCCATATACTATAGGAGATGTATATGATAAAGCGTATAATTCAAGTCGCATTATCATCTCGGAGTAGACGGCATTTTCGGACTTGTCATTTGCTGTAAGGTCCGAATGCCCCCAATTGTTTGTTGAAAATAAAAAATTGCACCCATGTTTCTGTGGGAGCAACAGTCATGAAAATTGGCTATAAAAGAACGCCAGTGGCAGAATTAAAAATTCACTTACCCAAAATTAATCAATTGACAAAATTAATTTGATATTGCCTAATCAGTAATAATAATAATCCATACAATGTCTCTTTCTTCCGGTGATAGTTTCCCAACACACATCAAATTGGCATACATTCCATCCAAAGGATCAGGCCCAACCAGTTTGGACTTAACTACTCAATTGCCAAACAAAAAAGTAGTGTTAACTTCTGCAATTGGTGCTTTTACCCCACCATGTTCTCAAGACCATTTACCTAGTTACCTTACTAAAATCAAGGAATTTAAGAAGAAGGGTATTGATAGAATTGTTGTCTTGACTGTCAATGATCCGTTTGTCAACAGTGCTTGGTCCAAATCTTTAGGATACGATGATGAAGACGATTATGTGGTTTTCGCAACCGACCCTGACGCTGCCTTATCCAGAGAATTAGGTGAGAACTTTGTGGCAGATGTATCTTCTGAAGGTCTCGGTGAAAGAACCAGTAGATACGCAGCAATTGTCGATAACGGCCACATCGTATACTTGGAAAGTGAAAACGGAGGTGATTTCACTGAAAGATCCGATGCTGCTTCCTTGTTGGAAAGACTCTAAACTTAGCCATCCAAGAATGTATCGAATATAGGGTGAATCAATGACGCAATGATTACGTAAACGCGAAGTATGCTAATGTAGATAACATTACTGGTGAAACCAACGTAGCAGGAAGGATTGTAGCAGATCCAAAATACAGCCCGGAATGTGTTTTAGTGCTGGCGTTCCCATCCACGTACTCACCCTAATAGCAAAGCCTATAGTAAAAAGACAACCCTCCTTATACAGGATGTAGATAATTAATCGGCTCAGTGCACTGTTCAAACACCTTTTGTGTAATCTTTTCGCTCGACCAACCCACAGCAAAACAGCCCGAAAAAGACACCATATCTTTTCTTGTCAGCTTTATTAGTTAGAAATATCCAAAATGGTATGTACCTACAATCAAAAACAGGATTTACTCACGGGGCTAACGTGGACGGTTGGAGATGGATTGAATTGACAATTTGTTTGATTCGATTGATACCACCCATTGAAATATCATGATAGGTTCCATTGATGAGAAAGTGAGCCAAAGTGAGACAACCAGTTCTAATAGTGGCCTAAAGGTGGCACCGTTAAACAGCGGTGAGAATCGATCCAATTTCTATCAACAACACAGAATACTAACATCAATAGTCTAGATCTGGGTAAGTTTAATATGAACTAAAACATTGGGGAGGATTAACTAGTGTTTTTGATTGTTTTTGATTGTTTAATTGAAGTACTAACCGATTTTTTTTTCTAGTGTTGCCGTTGCCGATGAATCCTTAACTGTCTTCAACGACTTGAAGTTAGGTAAGAAGTACAAGTTTATTATTTTCACTCTTAACGATTCCAAGACCGAAATTGTCGTTGAGGAAACCTCTACCAGCACTGATTACGACGCCTTCTTGGAAAAATTACCAGAAAACGAATGTAAATACGCTATCTACGATTTCGAATATGAAATCGGTGGTGGTGAAGGTAAGAGAAACAAGATTATTTTCTACACCTGGTCTCCAGACACTGCTCCAATCAGATCCAAGATGGTTTACGCCTCTTCCAAGGATGCTTTAAGAAGAGCTTTGAACGGTATTTCTACTGATATTCAAGGTACTGACTTCTCTGAAGTTGCTTACGAGACCGTCTTGGAAAAGGTTAGCAGAGGTGCAGGTTCCCACTAGATGTATGGTTTTTTTTAATACATGAACAATTATGATTTATCAAAAAGTTAGAAAAGTATACCATTGAAACGATTCGAGAAAGAAACAACTTCAAGTTTACTAATATATCCAGCTCACTTTTGGTGTTTTTGTAGTGTACAGGTCTGTTATCAACACTGGCACTCCTCAATTGTAAGGAAAGCAGAATTATGTCACTCGTAGTACCTCACCACCACTCATGATAGGTAGTGCGTTTCCTCAAACATTAATCTTTCTAGATCCTGCCCCCCCCTTCCCGGTTATTGATAAGTAACCCTCGTTACTCATATAAGGGTCTGTTTTCGGGTAAGAAATTGAAAAGTCGGAAGGTTTTGCGTTTTGTCACACACCAATAAGATAATCTCCTCCCAAAAAAACAATCAACAAAAAGCAAACCAGCCTCAAATCCTCAAATCACCGAGTTTTTTCACCCGCACACTAACCCACTACACGTAGATCATCTTTTGGTTGCTTGATCAAGGTCCTCCTGGCTCCTCAGCCCCTCATCGATTTTGGGCTAATTCTCGACCCTTCATTATTGCACTACACTTACCCATTTTCCCTGTCTCTGTCCTTCTCTATCTCATTCTCTCTATCTCTCTCTATCTCTCTCTATCTCATTCTCTCTATCTCTCTCTGTCTCTCTCTATCTCTCTCTATCTCTCTCTATCTCTCTCTATCTCTCTCTATCTCTCTCTATCTCTCTCTATCTCTCTCTATCTCTGTAGGTCCATATCACCCCATCGTCACTTTTCACGTTACAGTTCCATCATCCCGAGTTTCCCGGTAATCACCCACCACTTTAATCTTTGTAGAACAACCCACAATTCCCCACTTGATGGGCCTGAATTGTCACGTTTATCTTGGTCCTCCTCATATCATCTTTTGTACAGCCTTGGCCTGTATGAACTTCAGTACTAATTTTTCTTTGCGTTGTCCTAGGCCCACTCTCACTGTCTTCCAGTGTCTCTTCTCAAATCATTATAGGTAGGAGCTTTTCACAAGGAGTCACATTTAATAACCCTAAGACCTGGACCTTGCCATACAGATTTTAGTAGTAACGCAGCTACCAACCACTTCCTCACTTCCACACTTCCCCTTCGGCCCTACCATCTCATCCCCCCTTCAGAATTGGGTTAACTTCTTTCCACAGTCTCGTGATAAATATCATTTTTGGCACACAGACAGTGGTGGAATTTTTCGAACTTATCGGCTCTGAACTTTTGCTAACTTTACAACCACCACCAAAAAAAAAAAAAAGAAAATAAGTTAGATATATTTATATTTATTATTCTCTTATAATATTGTTGGGTGTTTCTACTGTCTTCCAAAACAGCATTGAATAAGAGTATTCCGTGTGGCTAACAAAGAAGTAGCTTTAGTCAATTGTGGAAATCATCCAAAGTTGCCATAATGCCGCCCACAAAGCTTCCTAGGGCTACCTTGGAGCAGAAGATTCAAGTTCTTGACTTTTATCATCAATCCAATCGGCCTCAACTGGAAACAGTGGATAGGTATAAAAATGATATATCTATATCGACATCATCGTTTAGTGAATGGCTTAAAAATGAAGATGAACTTCGTCAAAGATTGAATCAAGCAGGGGCTTCCAACTTTAAGCATAGTAGAAGAAGAGTCAAATTCAAATATGAAAAGATCAACCATGCTATGGACCTTTTAGTACAACAAAGAATGGAAAGAAATGAACCTATTAATGAACCTATATTACGGGAACACTGGTCTATTTATGCTCATCAATTTGGTGTAGATGATCCAAAACGTCTCACCAGTTTTAGTCATGGTTGGTTATCCCAATTCAAGAAAAGACACGGGCTAAATAAAACAAGAATGAGTGGGAATGCTTCTTCGGCTACTACTGGCTCATTATCAACTGGATCACAAGATTCTTCGGTTTCTGGCTCTCCGTCGGTGGTCCCCGTGTCATCAACCGACTTAAATGGTAATACCAATCCTCAAAATTATCAAAACTTTAATAGGTCTGATCAACCATTCAATGGTACCAGTGGATCCGCTGAAGACCCAATTAATAAATATAAATCACTAAATGAACCAACTGTGGACCGAAATCAAGATACTTTCCCGAATGGATCATCCAATCCAAATAATCCTTCTGCTACAACGAATGGATCGAGTACTCAACAGCAACAGCAGCAGCAGCAACAGCAACAAACTTCCACATCTAATTCGCCATATGATTTAATGAATCCCCATTCTTCTTCAGCTCCAGGAAATACCTCTTCTACAACTACAGCTGGAAATCAATTTCATCCTCAACAAGGTCTCAGCTTTTCGACCAATACTCCGAATCTTAACCTTTCTAACTTTGCATTATATCAGCCGCAACCACAGAAACTTAGCCAATCTCCTCTGCATCATCAAAATAAACCGCAATCACAACCTCAACAAGCACATGAACGACAATATAATGGAAATAAGCGTCCACTACCAAAACAACTGATACCAGGTGATCAAACTGATAATTCTTATGATTATCAACATCAGCTTAGAGCTCATTATGAAAAACATAAACAGCAATTTGAGCAACATCAACACCAACAACAAGCCCAACAACAACAACAACAGCAGCAGCAGCAGCAGCAGCAGCAACAACAAAGATTGACCAGATCAAGTACAAGAAATAATGCCAAACACAAAAATAATGGGCACTTACATACTCCAATCACAGCTGCTTCTAGTCTTGTGAATAATCTGTCTGGCTCACTTACTCCTAATATCCCTCCTCCAACCCAACCAACACCTCCTCCACAACAACAGCAACAGCAGCAACAGCAACAGCAGCATGACGGTCTTGATGCTGCAACTGCAGCTGCAGTTTCTGCAGCGGCCTCTTCGACTACAGGGCCTTCAACTACAGGAGGTACTTCGGCAGGCCCAATTAATGGAGATTCTGAACCGGTTGGAAATATGGGAATTAATGCCACAGATATTGAAAGATTTATTTATATATTTGCCGATAGATTTTTTCATGACCATCAATATGAATATCCACAAACGGTCAAAATCTTCCAAGAATTTAAAAACTCGTTTTTTAATGAAAGAATTATTAACATAAGATCTATCAAGCAACAACAAATCATGCAAGCTACTAATGTTGATAGTATGTCACAAATGCATGCTAGACAACAAGCTCAACAGATTCAAGCAGTTGCTCAACAACAGCAACAACAGCAACAGCAACAAATGTCAGGAATTGATGATTTTTTCCTAAGGGCAGCCGTAGGGCATGACTCGCCAACCACGGCTAATCCACTTCCCACTAATGCCAATATCATTTCAGCTAATAATGGAAACACCAATAACAACAGCAACAACAATAGTAATAACAACAGTAACAATTCCGATAGCGTACCGTCAAATACTACCAATCCTAGTGGAAGTTATACCAATAATCGGGGTGGTACTCCAGGTGCTAGTAATGTAGCACCAGCCAATAATAGTTATCTTCCTGGAAACACTGGTCATAGTCAACACTACCAAGGACATATTCATCATAGATCGACTAATAGTGGATCTATGGATCCAATGATGGCAAGTGCCAATATGGGAAGAGTCCTGAGAAGTAGTGCATCGGTACCTTCAGGCGTAGCACCCAATTTGAGTAATGGGAACAAGAGGTATAAATTGGATAGGTAATTGCTAGCTCTATTGCTAATTATGTATTATTTATGTATTATATGAGAAACAAGAAATAATAGGGTAAAACACCAATAACGGAATCAACTTACAAGATTTTGAAAGGTAAAAAAAAAATGATTGGACAGTTTGATCCTTTTTTGGTACTTAACATTATAGGATTCAGTGGTAAATATGGTAATGCTAGTACAAGCTACATAGCGGCGAAGGCTATGTCACTAGATGATGGTGAACACCAAGTGACGCGACATGCAATGGCAACACGCGACATTTTTGCAGTATTCCCAATCGAGCATCGGCAAAATTGTCCTTCTGGGAACCAAAAAGCGCCAACCCCACACTATAAAGACAGAAAAGGTCCAAGCAGGTTCATTCATATCAATTACATCAATATGACTAGAATTCTTTGCATTGGAATGGGCGGCGTTGGTGTCATCGTAAGTTACGGTCTTCTGCTTAATCCGGGGGTGGAGATTGTGGCTGTTGTGAGATCAGCTTATGATAAAGTCACCAAGGATGGATACACCATCAGTTCAGTCGATTATGGTGGAAGAAGAAAGAATAATGATCCCAATGAAGCTGACAATTGTATCAAGGGATATAAGCCAACGAAGGTGGTGAAGTCCTTGGGTGAATTGAAAGATGATAAACCTTTTGATTATATTGTTATCTCTACTAAGGCAATTCCTCAAAAGCACAATATTTGGGATGAAGTCGAAGAGATGAAGCATAGTCTTGTTAAACCAGATCGACAAACCAGCATTGTATTGATTCAAAATGGAATTGATATTGAAAAGTATTGGAAGGGAGTAGCTGATGATGTTAATTTGATTAGTGGTGTATCATATATCAGTTCTACCAACGATAATTCTTTGGTTACTCAATATGGAACTGATAGAACCCTCTATGGATTATTTGATTTTGAAAGATTGAATGATGCACAAGCTCAAAATTCACTTGCAAAGTTTGTTGATTTATTAAGTAACCCTTATAATAGCATCTCAATTGATCACAATACTAGATTGACTAGATGGAGAAAGCTTCTCTACAATGCTACTTTTAATTCTGTTTGTTGTTTAACTAGCAGAGACATGGGTAATATTTTCAAAGATGAAACTTTTGTTCAAGAAATTGTCTTACCAATGATGGAACAAGTTCAATTTGCAGCAAATGACGATTTAAAGAATTTTGATTATGGCGAATATAATGGATCCGTTTCAAAGGAAAACATAGACATTTTGATAGCTGCTTGCAGAAAAACAGATGCCATTAATCATTATAAGCCTTCTATGTTAGTCGACTCTCTCAATGGGCGTCCTATTGAATTGGAGGTTATTTTAGGCAATCTTATCAAGATTTTCGAGAAAAATAATCCAAATTCTGGATATGATAAAATATCCTCATTACATATGATGTACAAGATATTGCATATGAAGAGTACTACTGTGTTGGGAGAGTAAGGAGGATGCTTGGGGCGTGTAGTCACTTAATTGTCAAGTAATTTGCAACTCCAAAATTTCTACCATAGCCATACCAATATTAAAAAAATGAATACTGGGTATACATTAAATTTAAGATTAAAAGAAGAAAAAAAAACCATTTGAAATCACCAGAATATTTATTGTAAAACAATAATAATTATATATTGTGTCGCTATACGTTTGAAGAACTAAAATCTAAAGAGGAGTATGAGAACTGAATATGAAATGACTCGGTATGAAGGAAAATGAATTTGTAGGATTAAATTCTCATGGATATGGGAGGATCGTAACTCGTAATGGCCAGTTGGGAAACATGAATAATGATTTCTTAGCATAATTAACAGCGTAATTAAAAGTATTATACTTAAATGGCAAAACTAATGGCATAATAAGGAGTGGTAAGTATCAATTAATAAAGGCCCATCCTAATATTAGATACTGCCAATGTGAAGTGTGTTATTTTGTCATGAGTATGTTGGATGTTGGATGCTTCAAAAACTATGTATATATTTTTATTATGAGAAGGTTATGTAATCTTGTGTTCTCTAACATCCTCACATCCCCACATTAGTGAAGTCGATCTCTCTTACTTGTTCACGAATTTGTAAATGACCAATCCTATTAGAGATTTCATCACTATTCACTTCAATGGCCACTCTTGGACGAGCATCTTTTATATCTAATTTCTTAGGACAATCAGGACAGTTACGGCACTTCTTAGTACCATCTTCAAGAATTAGTTGTCGAGAACTATCACATCCAGCAGATTTTTCTTTGCTAGGTTCTACTTTGTTGATCTTAGCACTGGTGGTAACATCACCGTGTTTAGCGTATAAATAGTTTCTTAAAGCCATAATGGTTTATAAACTTCTCCCCCTGTTTGTTCTGTTTATTTGTGATTTAATAAGAGGGATCGTTCATTATATATACCTAAATTATTGGCTCTACAACCATAGGCTAAAATATTGCAGCTATTAAAAAAAGATGCGAGCTGCAAACCATCAAAATTAAGGGCAAATATAAGTAAAAATGCACTAAAAATAAGCGAATTTGTAGTACCACAACTGGCCATCAACACGCCGATTATCTTAGAAAAAAGGTGATTCTTACCAAGTGATCAGGTCACTTTGGCTCTAGTGGTACCACTTTTCTGATATCATGATTTGCTAGATCGGAAATCTGTGCGTATCCCATTGGGTAAGATTCCCCTTTTGGGATATGCCGCACCGGAAAAGGTGACGCCTCAACTCCATACGCTTATACCTTCTTAGCATGTAATTACAATTACCACAATACTGGCTTCCAGCACATCCATGTACAAGTCTCTCCTCCTGACATAGCCTTCAATCTTCACTTGACACATACACATTCTCTCTTCCTCCTTCTCTTTTCGGTCCACTTGATCCGTACCAAATTTCTTAACTCCTAACACCTCTAAGCACCTCTTATCACCTTCCATCCGAGTGATTTATTTGAGAGATCAAAAGGTATGGGGTTTCGAAATATCATAACCTGTTTTTTTTAATCTATATCTCCAGGTTATGTTATCTCTACGGTTATAATCCCGTAATTCCTTCGGTAGGTCAATCTACAGTATTGGGGGTTAATCTTAACTTCCGTTCCGATAATAATTGTATTCGTTTATTTACTCTAAATGTCTATCATGGTTTAGCGAGAAGAATTGGTTTGATGAGATAATTTCAATCCAAGTATCATAATTCCTAATGTAATACTAAGAAACTTCAATTTCAAGCCATCATCAACTAATTGTTGTTGTTCACGTCTTTTCTTAGCATTTTTCAGTTTGATTGCACTTGAACCTAATATTAAATATTTGATCTGGGTTAACATACCCATTTCTTCATCTGATGTGGGAGTACCATCACTATCCCATTCTGTGGATTTTCCAACTGCAAAATCAGAAAGTTCCTCTTCCTCATCATCTTCTTCTTCTTCGTTATCTTCTTCTCCTCCATCACTGAATTGTAAAAGTCCTTTTTGAACAAGGAACAGTTGTGATTTATACTTCTTAATATTCCGTTCATTTTCTGATTCATATGAATCATTAATCACTGCTTCAGTATCATCCAATTCTTCACAATTCAAATATGCTTGTAATCCACTAGAGAAGATTCTCTTGCTAAATTTATCGTTATGTCTTAAGAATCCATAATCATCATCCTCTCCTTCGTCTTCAAAAAGTTCATTATCAATGGTATCATTCAAATTATTATATGGCATTATTCCCTTATTGATGATTCCAAGTTGTGATCCTTTATTATTGTTGCCGTAATTCTTTGATAATATTGGATTTATAGAAACTGATCTTAAAACCCGCTTCTTATGAATTAACATATCCTTAGAATGTTCAATTAATTTGGCATCTGAATATTCAATATGTTTAGTGACATTATTAAGAGCCTTTAATGTTCTTGCTGACTGTTTACTTGAAAGTTTCTTGATGCTGTTCTTTTGTTTTTGTAATTCAAATCCAATATAGGAAAGTAATTTTTCATTATGCAATTTCAAAGATTGTAATTCGAACTTCAACTTCATGATTTCTTGTTTAGTAAGATCTTGTGAAGCTGGTTCTTTAATCATACTCGATCTCTTTGATGAAGTGGTGGTAGTAATTGAATTTCTATTTGATGGAACATCTGGATCATAACCATTTAAGGTATAAAATGCATTGTTTCTCACTGATGATTTGGTGGAAGATCTGTTGTATAATTCAGGGGTTTCATTAATTATATCAAATCTATTCTTTTGATGTTCTTTCTCGGGTACTGAAGTACTTCTAATAGAATTTTCCAAAGGCTCAAATTCAACCTTAATTGGTACAATATCATGACTATTATAACGTGAATGAGTAGGTTTGGATGATGAATATCGTTCGATGGTGGAATTAGGAGTATCAAAATAATTATGACCTGAGCTATTGGCTAACTTCAAAGGTGATAACACAAATTCTTCACCTTCAATAAGCGGAGAACTACGTATTTTAACCGGTAATGATTGTCTTTTGTTGTCTCTAGATGCAGCATCTGGTGAAGGTGGGAATGGTGATTTTTTAAGAGGTGAAGGAGGTAATTTAGCTGGACCAGCAGGTGGAAATTGAAAACCTTGTGAAACTTCGATTGATTCATCATTTTGATATTGATTCTTGATAGGAGAAGAATGCTTAATTTGCAGATTATCTGCGAGATAATTCAACACACTTGAGTTATTTAAATCTTCATTTGAATCATCAATGCTAGGGTAATTATTAGAATGTTCTTCTTGTTGTTGTTCTTGATCATCAACGTCATTAGTTTCATCCTCATCAGTCAACTCATTCATGGTATGTATAGTTGCTGTGAAATCATTTATTATACTATTATGTATTTCATCAATACCATCAAGCACATCATTTTCATTCTTTAAGGAGTTTTTACTTGAGTTTTGATTTGATAAAAGTTCATTTTCTTTAGTTAAGAATTCAATTTGATCAATCAATACCAATTTGGAGTTTCTTTCCAATTCAAAATTACTTTGCAATACTTTGAAATCTTTTAATAATCGATTAAATTTTTCAGAAATTTCAAGAATATCTTGAAGATCTTCTGATTGTACGTTTTCCTTTGAAGATTTTGATTTTAATTCATGTTCATGTTCTTGTTCTTGTTTCTTGTAAGTCTCTACCTCATTGGTCAACTTTTTGATTTTGGATTGTGATTCTTCAATTAATTCTTTATAGAAATAGATTTCTTTGTTGAGTAAATCTTCATTTTTAGTATAATCGTCTTGGATGGATCTGACAAATGATTCATAGTTGGATATTCTTTCTTTCTGATCTTTTATGGTTGTTTCCTTGGTGAGTAAGTTGGCTTCAAGCTGAGCATACTCATAAGTTATTTCATTGTTTTTCAATAATAAATCGGTATATTTTCTTTCCAACTTAGTGTATTCTTTTTGAACATTTGCCAAAGTACTACCAGTGGCGTTATGATTAATATTATTAGTATTATTATGATTATTATTTGAATCCATCTTTGTTCTTCTTGTTGGAGAATGATCTAATTTTCTTGAAGGAGAATTAATGGGGGAATTTAGATTGTTTAAAGATCTGTTTAAAGATCTTTGAGATTTCAAGGGTTTAATAGGAGAATTTAAGTGAGGTTCCTCTATAGTTTGGGATATCACACTGGTACACTCATTCTCTTTATTGAACAAGGTCGAAGTTTCCATAATTGGACTTTAAAGGAATGAATCAAGTTGGGTTGTTTTTGTTTTTTTAAATCAGTAAAAAAACAAAAAATTAATTTAATGAGTGAATAAAAGTAAACAGATTGAAATGATGATATTGATAAACAGAAATGACGAGAAGATTGAAGGGTTTCTTCTTTGGTGTCAATCCGAGGCGGAACAGGCAAAGTGACTAAACGTTTCCTTTCCTTTAGCTTGTCAACTTAATCTGGTACAACAATGGTTGGCCGGAGTTTGGTATGGAACGTCTCCAATAGATCTTTTTCTTTAATAGTTTACAGACAAATCAATGCCCGATAAGGTAATGAGTACTAATAGTGGCAATAGAAACCAGTGGCCAAAAGGTTTGTGTGTTATAGAAAAGCAGGTGAATTTAAAAGATACCACACGAATGAAATTCAGGAACGATCAATTAAACAAGGTCTGGTTCGCCAGCTCAGCGGTTAAGGAGAATAATTAGTGTTATTGGAGAGATTTTTGTTTGGATGGGAGTCTTTGTGAATGTTTTTGTTGCCTGATTAGGGTGCGACATTCTGGTGTGTCACGTGGCGCGGCTTGGTTTTGTTGAGACATAATATTACCGAGATCCAAATCTCGGGGCCGGGGGAGGTTAAGATCGGCCAGATACTGAAGATGTTATTTGATATTTATTGCTTCTACTACTGCTAAGTATTTGGTGTTTGGATTGTCTTTTATTTGGGTCTAATGTCGTGGTGGTTCGGCCCACTCGTCATGACCTGATAGCTGAAACATCTGATTCGCACCCGATGACAATTAACGTCTTAGACACACACACACACACCAGTGTGAAACAATCAGTTATAGTGCGCGTATATACAGGTGCTAGCCCGATGCACTCAATTAGTACTTCTCTACATCAATCGATGCAGGGTATCACCACTGTACAACAGAAACACCCCAGACAATAGGCCTGGGCGCGGGGATACGTTCTATTGAGATGTCTCGAGTTAGCAACCCGTATGTCGGGCCATTGCCTCATGGCCCTGGTGGGCTTGGTGCTTGTTTATACTCTTTTTTGTCCGCAATTTTTCACTTATTCCATCACTATAGAGAATCAATATCTTGTAATATTATATAGTGTTAACCTAGATAAATGGTATATATTAGATGAGAGCCGAAATCTGGACTCTGTGTAGGATGAGCTATTTCTCCAGCTGGTTTTGTTATTTTTTGAATTTAATTAGTTGGCAATATTTCTTATTGGTTGACAATAGCTACAGCATTGTAGCAGTGAAATTTGCCAAGTAAGACTTAGACAAAACTTATAGGAGAACTAGAACAAAAATAAACCGGTTTCTTGTTAATTATCAAGCACTAAGCTCTTTTTCCTGTCACTTTCAATCAACAAGATCCCACTATCATCCAAAAAAGAACAATACAGATAAAACTCCAAGCTGATCCCTTTCATATGCTATTTTGGCAATACTGCAAACCCGTTCACACATACTCGAAACCTTCCACATCATCTCCACTTCAAACAGCTCAAGAAAATCCCACATTATCTCCTTCTTTAACCTAAATAACCTGGATCCATACCTCAACCCACTAGATGATGGGGGGCCGATCTACACCTTCTAACGTATCACCTTTATTACTATATACACGAATACTCCCCTATTAGATCTTTTGGACAGAATTTAATGCTTGTTGCACCGAAGAACCGGTGTTTAATGATTTGTTCATTGGATGCTTAAGAATGTTAGCTCTCAAGATTCTTGGATCACTTCTTAAAGTTCTCAAAAGTTGTGCTTGCACATTGGAGGAAACGTCGAAGTTCATAAGGAAATGGTAACCTTGGAAATGCTTTTCTTGTTCTTTGGACATAATCTTTGGTAATGGTCTGGCACCTAAACTGGTTATATCTCTGATCACACCTCTGTTATTAAGAATTAATTTTCCAATAGTGGAAACAATCTTGACGGCTTCTTTGCTGGTATGCACTGGATCGGCAATACGCGCTATAGCGAATAATTCGTAATGCATTATGTGCTTATGTATATGTTGATAATAGGGTTATAGAGGTTAAGTTCAATGGTGATCAAAAGTGAAAAAAATCATGGAAGAGGTCACATGACCACAAATACAAGTGCGACACGCGACATTAAAGGTTGGCCCTTTGTTGCTTACTCCATTTTTCGTGTGCATTTGATAAGTTATCATTAGATATAATCACGTGCTATGACATATAGGTTCCAAATTTCTTCAGACTTCTTATTTAAAATTACAATCAAATATTTGGCATTGGCTCTTTTTCTAGATCTTTTCAAGCATTGATTTAAAAGACGTTGATTTATCTATATCAAATTTTTTTAGCTTTAAAAAAAAAAAACATTATCATTTAATTTCATCATACTTCAATAAAGATGGCTACTAACATCACTTGGCACGAAAACTTAACTCACCAAGAACGTTCTGAATTCAGAAAGCAAAAAGGTGTGACTGTTTGGTTAACTGGATTATCTGCCAGTGGTAAATCTACCATTGCTTGTGCTTTGGAACAATCTATCTTGAAGCGTGGATTAAATGCTTATAGATTAGATGGTGATAATGTTAGGTTTGGGTTGAACAAAGATTTAGGATTTAGTGAAAGTGATAGAAATGAAAATATTAGAAGAATATCGGAAGTTGCTAAATTATTTAATGACTCATGTTGTGTTGCTGTTACTAGTTTCATTAGTCCTTATGAAAAGGATCGTGAATTGGCTAGGCAATTACATGCTAAAGATAATTTGCCATTTGTGGAAGTTTACGTTGACGTTCCAGTTGAAGTGGCAGAAAGTAGAGATCCAAAGGGTTTGTACAAAAAGGCAAGGGAAGGTCTTATCAAGGAATTCACTGGTATCAGTGCTCCTTATGAAGCCCCAAAAAACCCAGAAATTCACTTGAAAAATTATCAAGGTGCTTCTATTGAAGATTCTGCATCCAAGATCATTGACTACTTGGTTGAAAAAAATTATATTTAGAGAATATATATAGCCATGGAACCCATCAATGCCATCGAATCCATGCATTGGTCGTTTTGGATAATAGACTTGATGTTTTGGAAAGGTGACTTGATATATGTATTTATTTATTTCATAAAAGCGAATTTATTTGAAGAAGCAAGTGTATTAAAAGATTGACCATTGAAAAAAAAAAAAAATATGATTTGCTTTATTGAGGACATTGATAAAATCACTGAGTTTTTGATTCCTCGGCTCTCACTTCTTCAAACTATCCAAACGGGCTTGTAAATCATCTTCATCCAGGCCCCCTCCACCAATCTTTTCAGCAACCCTTTCGTTTCTTTCTTCTGTAGGAACATTAATAGTATTGGGAGTATCTTTCAAATTGGTATTCAAATCCACTCCAATTTCGTCCATTACCTTACCCAAAATCTCATCAATTTGTTCATCTTCTCCAAGCTCTTCATCATCCATCATTACATCATCTATTGATTCATCCATAAATTCTTGCTTTTGATCCATCAAATCATTCTCTTTGGCAAATTCTTGCGCTATTCTAGAAAGTTGAGGTAAATTCATTGACCGATTCATTCCATTTAATAATCTAGTAGCATCCTTCATGGAAGAAACCATCTGTTGATTCGATCTAATCGACTGTATTCTAAGGGATATGGCTTGTAATTGTGCTTTCATAGAATTGAACTTAACAATATAATTTCTTGTCCTTATCAAATCCTTAGCTTGAATCTTAGAACTGGCCAATTGACCTTGTTTAACCGATTTCTTAATCTCTCCGATAAGCTTCTTTTCTTGTTGCTGTAACTTGGTGGTTTCTCTTGTAAGTTCTCTTTGGGTCTTTTCAAGAGACCGTTGGTTCTTTCGGAGCCTTTCTTGAGGCGTGAGCTTCTTCCCGAATGCCCATTCGAATAATTGGGACATTTGTGGATTATGATGTGTGGGGCATTAGTGGGTGCTGGTGTAATCTCGATAAGTTTCTCCTGGTGTGGTGCGGGCACGACCTGGTGATATAGTAATGATAGTGTGACTGAATGAAGAAGCTATGCTTTGGGTGCATTGACGGTGGCTTTTGGGTGGGTGTTGTTTATAAGTGGGTGGTTGTTGTGTTATAGGGGCTTTTTTTTTAATTTCGATATTTTTGAAATTTTACAAAATAATATAAAGTTGAAAATCTCTCCTGACCATTCAAATAAAATAGTGTAGAATTACAAGTTAATATCAGATAACATACAAGTTTAATTGATCAATAGTATTGAAAATGTCCTTATAATTAGCTTATAATTACATGTAGTTAATCTGCTCATTTTTAATTGCAAAATATTCAATATATTTATGGTTAATTAAAGTGTCATTTAATAATTATAGACCAACACTTGGGACTGTTCTTATGTGTGTCTTTGGTACTTATATTTTTGAGTCATTAACCAAAGCTAATCTAACAGCTTCATTGGCCATCCCTAAACCAGCTTGGTACCCGTACCCACTAGCACCGTAATTATGAACCAAAACTTTATTGTGATCCACAAATTCTCTCTCAATTCTTACTCCTCCATGTCTACTTGGTCTAAGACCAGAAGCAGTACGAATAATCTCTAGGTCATCAAAACTGTTACCGTTAGGATTTCTCAGGAGAATCTCAGGAAACAATTCGGTGGTTCTTTTGAAAATATCTAAGGTTTGTTCTCTAAAAGTGTCACCAGTCCAGTTGTCTTTATGCATGAACCCACCCAAAATCAATTGATCATTGGAGTAGGGTCTCTTAATTACATAGGTAGCATAGTCTTCACCCCATTTCGTTCTATTCTCAGTGATATGTGGGGCCTTGATCACCACCACTTGTCCTCTTGTTGGGTACATTGCCTTGTCATTGACTCCACCCAACTTATGGGCTCCCAATCCAGTACAATTAAACACATACTTGGTACCTACCAAGTAAGCTTGAGCTATATGGGTCAATTGCCTTCTAGAGAACTTGACACCCTTGTTTTCGAGATAAATCTTGAAATTCAAAAGGAAAAAAGGACAGTTGAAATTCCAGGACTTGAACTTGATCCCGTATGTAGCACTATCCAAGATCTCAAAATCTTCCAAGTAAGATTGCAAAGAGTCAATTTTGTTTTGGGATGGTTTTTTTTCCCAGTATTCGGTAGATACATAGCGGTCCAACCCACAAGCAGGTCCTCCCAAATCTTGTTGAAGTTTTTGAAGATTGGTGTAGGTGAATTTATCATAGGCCAAAGTCTGGGGATCATCATCAGTGATACATGAAAAGTTGCCACCAGCATAAGGGGAAGTATACTTGATAGACTCATCTCCCGGTAAGTATTCGGCTATGATGGTGATATCCTCGGGTGATATCTTCTTAAGGAGGAGGGAATACGTGGTATATAAACCAATTATCCCAGCGCTAACATTATGTTAATAAAAGAGCTAGAACCTTTAACGTCCACAAGAACTCGAAGAACTGGTATATCCCCAAGATCACATCCAGACATCCAAAACCCCCCAGAAGGTTCCATTGACCTTCCTGGTAAAAGCACTTACCCTACAACCACGTATTTAGTCATTAGTCCGTGGGTTTTCCAGTAATCGATGTGGAGACTCAAAGCAACCAAGTGTGGATTTTGGAGATCGTGCGCTTAATTAATACAATTCGTGAGATGATAAGATTAAGGGGCGAATTAAATCCCGGGATTTACAGTGAGAGTTAGGGCTGTGGGCGGGGGAGTGGAATAGTGGGCTTGAATTGAGCAGAGTCATCAAACTAGCTTATGAGTGTAAATTCCGGTTATAGGTGCTGGAAGTACTCGAATAATAGCGGTTGGGTGCACTGGATACTTGGTCAGAGTCACTAAACTAGTACTACTAATAAGCACCTTAACTAGTCCTACTATCTCTCAAGAATATTTCTATATAATTATTAAATAATGTATTGCTAGAAAATGAGCTATATTTTTGTTGCTAGATGATAAATTCTTGTGAACATCGTGAAATAAATATCGTGATCATGAATAAATTCTTCTTGTTTAAGATAGAAGAAATGTCATCTTCACCAAGTTATTATTTTATTCACGTCCAGTACTGCGACCGTTTTCTTCCAAAATTCTGTACAATTTTCCCATCATAACCTCAACATCTTCAGAGTTAACATCCTCGATACCGTATCTGTAAATAGTACAAACACCGTAGAGTGCCACCAATGTACAAATGGCTAATGCAATGTATCCTTTGGTAGTAAATCCTTCAGGCAATGGGTTTGGTTGGACATTTTCACCTTCCAAGTTGAACCATTCTTCGTGGGTACCTGAACGTCCAGCTGCATTACCATGGTAGGACATGTTACCAGCATCACAAGCTTCCCAATGACTCTTTAAAGAAGGATTAAATGCTTGGTTCTTAATTTCTTCTGGTGCTTCAACGAGAGTAATGGCCAAACCTTGTTCCAAGTGCCAGTCGACGTGACAATGGAAAAACCAAACACCTGGATTATCAGCAGTGAATCTAAGAATCAAGAACCCATTGGATTCGACTTGAACAGTATCACGAATCAATGGGTATTCTGGAAACTTGGTCCATTCTGGATTGGATGGATCGTAGACAATTGGATTATCATCATCTTCCCCTTCTTCAGACTTGAAAACAACTTGGAAATTGTGTCCATGTAAGTGGAATGGATGCTTACCTGGATCCATGTTATTAACCACAATTTCAACCACTTCATCTTGTTGCAATACAAATGTGTTGGTGTTTGAGCCATAAACTTGTTGGTTGGTAGCATAAGGTGAAGAGAAAACAGTATACAACGTAGGTACCTTTGGTGGAACATAAGTGATGTTGTTGAAAAATGCATAAGTAACACCATCACCTAATTGTTCCATGGTGAAATTAAGAATGATTTGGTAATCTGGATCGGGTAATAATGGGATCTTATCAGCATTTGTCAATATTTGGTCATCAACAGGGTCAAGTTTATCAATCAATTTTTCAAAGGTATGCTTTCCGTTTATTAAAGGTTTTGGTAATTCTTTATTAGAATCATAAACCATCCAGTTGGTAGAAATCACTTGTAAGTCTTCAGGTAAGACATCCAACATTTCTTGGTCAATGACATTAACGAATCTGAAATTTTTGTGAGCCGATTTCTTGGTCTTTACTAAAACAGAGTATCTTTGAGCAACGGACATGTAAAGAGAATTGACCTTGGTTGGCTTAACTTGGACACCGTCAGCCTCCACAATAATAAGATCATGATCTTCAATGTATAAGTATTGAGAAGTGAACAAACCCATATTAACTATTCTCAATAAATAAGTCTTTTCTGGTTCCACTGACCAGGTGACATTTTTGGTATCATTAAATAAGGAATTTTGTGGAATAGGTTCAGCACCAGTTGGATTGTATCTACTGAGGAACTTGTTCATGATTACACCAGATTCTTCATGATAATAGTCACTTACCGATAACAAGACTTCTTCATCATATTCATAAGGTAAAGGCTCGTCATCTTCAATAATGAACATACCACGAAGACCATCAGCGTACTGAGATCCAGAGTGGGAATGGTACCAGTAAGTACCTGCTTGGTCGGACACAGTAAAGTCATATAAGAATGTTTGACCAGGAGGAACTGGACATTGGGTAACCATTTCAGGACCATCCATACCATTGGTACCTTTTTGAAATAAACCATGAAAATGAAGAGATGATGAATGATCCGGAAGTAAGTTGGTGAAATGGATTCTGACTCGATCTTTCTTGGTGACCCTTATAGTTGGGATTGGCCACTGGCCATTTATACCTATTATTCTTCTTTCAAGGGTACCATCAGGGTTATGGTTGATATAAGTAGCGTTGAAGTAAAAATCATGAGTCTTGGCGATGACTGCCGTTATGAAAAGGAGGAAAGCAAAGAGCATGGTACACCAAACACAGTTACCAGCTCGATGGTTTTAAGATATGATAATATGGAACTCTAAACCAATAGTAGCACCTGGCTTATATCACTTTTGACTAATAGTAAAGCAGCAGTGTCGTCTAAAGAAAGAGTATGAAGAGTATCAGAGAGCGTGTATTTAGAGATGGTCGTGGATGGTGGATCGCGAGTAGGAAGAAATACGAGTACCAAAAGGAAGAGAAGGAATAAGAGGGAAAAGGAAGTAAGAAAAGGACAGGAAGAAAAAAGACCAGAAGAGATGGTTTGAAGGTTACTATTGGAGAATATTTCTGGATTAATGGTTGTGATTTTTTTTTTCTCTTTTAATTTGCAGCTTTTGGGGTATTATGGTACACAGTAGCGAGATCTCAGTATGATCGCGCGCTTTGGTTTAAGGCCTAGGCAGCCCACCAATGAAGACCAGTCAATAGTAATATCAGAAGCTCAAGTAGAATGAAAGTAAAAACTAGAGTAGACACCAGATAGGATGAAGGTATGAGGTTGCAAAGTCAGCGAATGTAGCTAGCAGCTTTATTGGCCATTCTCTTGATGGGCATATCAGAGTATTAGTGTAGTCTCTGTATTCTCACTAAAGAATTTTTCAGAGATACAATGTCCCTTAGTCCAACCACTTAACCATTAACTTGGCTCGCTAGCAATTCCTGGTTTTTAAACGAGCTAGCTCTGGCGTGGCCAGTGATTAGTCAGAAATTCAATCTACTCATTGACCAGTTATTACTGACTGGTCTTTTCACTGACCTGACTGTCCACGAGCCTTACCTAATTGGGACTTTGAACCCACACTCCAAGGGTCCAACGGATCTACACCTCAGCACAAATATCGATTAATATCCCAGATAAATTGTAAATTGTAAATACATAATGTAACAACCAGACCATTACTATTGGTAAGCAACTCTCTCGCTTCTTGGTTATGATCTCAGACTAAAAATAGCCGGCTTCATGACTATGCACATGAGCAATCACATTGGTGAGATGGACGAAATCTTCTGCCAAGTGAGCCATGTAACATTTTGTAGTGGAGATGTTTTTTCAATCTTTTTCGTTTGTTGATAAAGCTTTTTTATACGAGTCTACATATTAAAGATTGTGAATGTTTTATGGTTTAAAATTAAGAATCTGAATCTCATTATTTTCAATTACTCAGAAACATCTATAGCAATTGATGAGCATATCTAATTAGTCACGCCAATGACACATCGTTATGGGCCATTGACCAAAGAAAATCAATCAAAATCACCACATCAATATTGCAAATGATAAATTGTAAATGGAAAAAAAAAATGATGGAATTGGAAAGGTTACAAAAAAGTTGAATCTAACTATAAAAACATGGTATTTGTAGAATCATAGAATGGTACTATGATGCGCTATTATGATTTGATGCATCTATTTGTTGGAAAAGGTTCTTGGAGCTTCACCTTCTGGACCAACGTATTGAGGATCTCTCCAAGGACCGAAATCATTCAAGTACAATTCATCATCAGTGTAATTAGAAGCACCACCAAACTTAGATGGTAAGTTTTGAGGAGGGATTTGTTTCAATAATTCCTTTGGATAAGAAGTACCTAAGATATGAATCTTAGAAACAGTGACTGGATCTAAAAATGGTTTAAATAATTTGAAAGCAGTAGAAAATCCAAATGGAGAATTGATGCAGTAAAACTTACCCATTCTTTCAGGATAATAGTTTTGACCAATGTAACTAGCTTCTCTAACGTAGTTAAGAACTTGAGAAGCAGCAGAAAGAGAAATACCTTTCAAATCTAAAACAGTACAAGAAGTTTCAATAAGGTAGCCTCTTTCTCTAGAGCAAGCAGGTAATCTATATTGTGTAAAAGATTCATATTCCCAAACCAAATTCTTCAACATTCTTTCTTGAGTAGTAATCTTTAACATTTCAGTCAAATTAACTTTACCTAATTCTTCAAAATAAACTGGTCTACCATCTTTATCAGTCTTATGGTAATATTGTGGGTACAACTTGGCAACAAGTGGTTTTTCATCATACTTGAAATCGGTTAGAATAGTATTGGTTCCAAATTCTTCTCTCCATTTTTCACATTTAATAAACATGTCCTTAGCTTTAGCAACATCAAACTTTCTAGCTCTAAGGAATCTAAGAAGTGATGCATCATCAAGTCTATCCTTATAACCTTGAGCAGTCAACTCGTCGTAGATCTGCTTCAATTTAGCCTTTTGTTCTTCAGTTAAGTTAGAAGTATATCCAGTTTGATCACTTGGAGCAGTCTTTTGTGGATAAGATGCAAGGATCTCTTCAATAGTGGCCTTAGCTGGCTCTTGAGTGGTTGGTTCTGATGACATTTTTAAAAGGGTCCAGCAGAATGTTCGGAGAGTGAAATATTAAGAAACACACTTGAATATGTCACAATGTCTATAAAATAGGTTTTAAAAGAACACCACACTAAATTATAGATAGAAAACAATCACGAATTTAACAGATATTTCACTACGAGTATGTTGTGTTTTGTTGGTACTTGTGTGCAGTACGGGTAAACTTTGGGCTACCACGGATGAATTCAATAATCACGGTGGGTTCGGGTGCGAAAATAATTGAAGGACTTATACACTAGGATCTTAAAGGAGTATACAAACACGTGGAATGTTTTCAGGGTGACTTCCGGCAGCCTTCCTTATAGATGGATTTTGATTGCTGGGAGGCTTTACTCCGAGCACGTGAATGTCACGTTCCCACCCTTCGGTTCTACGCGCCTCAATAAATTGACTTGATACCCGTGATAACGCCTTTAAGTCAACCCTGACCCAGGTTGGGTGGAAGCCGGCACATTCTAAGCCCCAAAAATGAAGCTTCGGTAAAGCAGCCTAAAGTGTAGAATATCCGTCCCGTGATCTTCACCAATTCAAAACTGGATGTACCATTTTAACCGATGATGGTATTGGTGCTGGATGAGGTAAGCGATTAGTAAGACAAAAAAATAATTGTGTGTGGTAATTTTTTGTTGAGATAAAAGAATAAGCTGCAAATTAAAAGAATAAGCTGCAAATATTTTTATACGGTTTTTGAAGTATACATTTTGATACCATTTATTAATACAACTAATTATTTTTACGGATCCATTTCTTGAATGGATTTTTGGAAGTGGATTTAACAATACTACCTAAACTTCCATTACTGAATGACAGAGACATTGAGCTATTGGTGCCAGTATTTTCACTAGTGGCAGTTCCATTAGAACCATTGGAGTTTTTTGTACCCAGGACTCCATCTTCAGATGAAAACTTCAATTTGAATCCATTGAATGCATTTGGATCAATCACCTTACGGTATCCACTAGGTGGTAAATGATCCTTATCCAACAACACCAAACAGTTACGTGCAACATCAATGTATGATCTAGTAATGACATCAAGAACAAATGCTTCCCAGAGAATAGAAGTCTTTTCGGCGTTTGAAATGTTCCCACCTTGAGTAATTGTTGGAGAGCCAGCTGTTCCAACATTGGTACTATTGATACTAGAAGGATGGTGATAATTGCATGGTAAAAAATTATTTGGATATTCACAATTTTCCAAATATACTTCTAATTCATCAATTTTGGTCTTCAATTTAGTACTTTGCTTTTGAAGATCCTTTAATGTGATATTAGAAGTGATAAATGAGAAAATATTTTCATTACTTCTGCATAAAGATTTGAGAAATCCTTCGGTCTCATTATCACCGGCCAAATCAAGGAATTCAGACTTTTCGAATTCCAATGATCCAATTTGATAAACATTTCTTTCATCATTGATTTGTAATATGTCAACAGTACTATCTCTTGAATTATTTCTTTCATGCTCATACTGAGCATGTAGTTGATTCGCTGGCAGTTGTGAGTTTGGGATACCAGAACCAGAGATGGCAGTTATAATGGAAGATCTAGAAGTTAAAGCTTCGTTGACTGGAGATTGTTGAGTGGAAGATCTTGGAGATGCAAATTTCAGGTATTTACTGAAATCCAACAAATGAATAAATTCAGTTAATCTCAAATATTTATCAATTAAATATGGAGTAGTAGGTAATTCATTAGATGTAGAATCACCACTTAAACCTAAATCAAATCTTTTAACTTCATGACTTAAATCTAAGATTTTTTCATTGAAATCATTCTTTCTACCAGTGATCTTATCATAATAATCATAAATATCTTGATTATGCTTTTCCAAGAAAACATTCATTTTAACCAAATGAGGTTCTTTATGAGGAGAAAATTCTTGACGATTAGCCAAGTTCAACAAGATTTTAGCGATCAAAGTCAAGGTTCTTTGAGTAGATCCAGTTTGATGGTTCTTGGTCAAGTAGAACAATTTAGGGTTCAAAATAGCTGGACAAAAAAATCTTAAGAACACGAATGCACTAAGACAGTTCAATGCAGTAACCTTGTCATCGGGATCACAAGCTAATTCAACTTTAGTTCTAAAATTTTTCATTTGAATTTTAATTTGCAGAGGTAAATCATTAGAAGTGATATAAATCTTATTCCAAATTTCTTCAGCATATCCATATAAGTTATTAAAATTTTCTTGAACCATTGCCTTAATTCTATCATCAATTTCCTTTTCAACATCAGAGTCATAACCATCACTGTCATCATCATCGTCATCATCATCATTTTCATCATCAATAGATTTTCCTTTTCTGAGTAATTTTTCTTGAATTCTCACATATCTTGGATCAACTTCACAATTCTTCTTTTCAGCTGCAATCTTGGCAAAGAAGTCACCAAATACTTTTTCCAAATACTCTTGACCAATTCTAAGGTTATATTTTTCCAAAGATTTAGAGAAAATAGATGAACCACGAAATAAAGTATTGAAAACATTGTTCAGTGAAGAAGTGGCTCCACCATTAGTTGGATTAATTGGGCCTTGTTCACTATTACGCTTGTTGGTAACATAATTCTTTCTTGTCATTTTGTCAACATTAACCAATTCACTTTCCATCAAGGATCTAAACCATTGATCTTCCACTCCCAAACTTTGAAAAATATCCAACATAATTAAACTGACATATTCAAAATCAGAAGTTGGGACATTTTCATTGCAGAATTTAATTAAATCTTTCATAGGAGCATTTGTCAACATCTTTTCCAATGGTTTAAAGTAGTTTGGTGATAAAATATGATATTCCTTGAGTCTGACATTAAGTAACAATTTACCTATTGGAAGGTTTGAAGAATCATAAATTGATAATCGAACAATTTCATTATTGAAGTGGGGGTTTATACCTGATCCAGCTGGTACATTATTATGATTATTAGTATGATTGTTATTATTATTATTATTATTATTATTATTATTGTTGTTGTTGTTGTTGGCGGTGTTATTGTTCAAGGTTGAAATAGACATATTGTTACTATTGTGAGTGAATCCATTAACGTTAATACCATTTCCTGAGTTTGCACCACCTATCATCATTGTCGAATTCGTACTGATTTGTTTGGTTAAAATATCTGGAGTCACATAAACGGTACCGATGACCTTATCATTTGGCAGATAAGTTGAATCACTAAAAGAACACTGTTTAATTAAGATATGAATCATTTGAGTCAGAATAGGTAAATCAGTAGAAAATTCTTCTTTCCAGAATGGGTTACTGGTATGGTTAACAATAGCTGTTCTCGACCAAGGTAAACCCCACATTCTGACTTCAGTGTAAATCTTTCCTTGAGGTAATTTGTTGGAAGCTGGCGGCATATTATCGAATTTAGCCTCTATAATGTCAATGGATACCTTTTTAGATACTCTAAAATTATCACGATTAAAGTCAGAAAGACTTCGCATGGATGAAGCATGAGTATGATTGGACGAACCATTACTGGTGCTTCTATAATTGTTTGTATCTTTCTGTTGGGCTTCCTCCGGGAAGTGATATAATTTCAGAGCTGGACTAAAGGATCCAATATATTCTCTCTTTGCAAAATAGTTTAATCCCACAAACCAGTCTTCAAGATCAATGTGTAATGGGAATTCAACTAAAATTCTTTGATTGTTGGGTATAACTTTTCCTTCACGTACAAGGAATGGGGTAGTGTATTGATCACTTGAAAGAGTGGATGATGTTCTAATGGTATTATTGTATCTTAATTCTTTCAATTGACCAATGAATAATACGTTGGAACTGTTGAAAAGAGAGTGATGAACTTCTCTAATTTCTGAGGATAAAATTGATTTGATATCAATTGAATAAAGTAAAGTACCATCCAATTCAGAAATTAAATTAAGATACCCATTAGATTTCAATACACCCATGGTGTAGAACCATCCTTCATTGATATTATTATCATGAGCACCACCATATTGAGTGTGAGTAGTACCATCACTATTTAAGAATTCTTGCAGGGCCAGTTTTGGTTGATAAGCAGGAGCCTTGGGACCAGGAACAATTTTTAAATTCTTTGATTTGGCAGGGATTGGACCATATACTTTGAAGCGACATACCAAAAGCTCATGGGGTTCCAGAGAAGCATTTGAATACTCGACTTTATTTTCACTATACCATTTTTTAACCAAACCTTGAGGTTTTAAAGCTTGCCACACAAGTAAGGAACTAATTAAGCCCCCGAAATTATTTTTGGAAGGTACTTTAATGTATAGTTTTTCATTTTCGTAAGTTTTGATGAATATTACAGGAGGTTCATCTTGATCGCCATTACTAGCTAAAACTTCAGAAGTACCAGCTTTCTTAATGATTCTTCTAGTTTGACGAGCCTGCTGCTGTTGATTATTGGCAGCGTTAAGATTGGCATAGATCTGGACCGAACAAGATTGTAAGGATTGAAGGAGAAGGTAATGATTATCATTTTCATCGGAGGAATAAAGTTGACCATGCTCAGTGATAGCTAAAGCATGCAGGTGGATCCAATTGATGGAATCAGTGGATATAAGGAAGTTCTTTCCATTGAACACACCCTTGTCCCTAGTTATGGACTTATAGTAGAGTGATTGTTTCAGCATCGCGCCTTAGAACGGTTAAATTTATGACAGGATAGTAGTTGGTTAGTTAGTGGCGATATTGATTCAAATAACAATAAAAATGATTAGAACGGTGGATAGTCAATTTAACATGTAGAAAGAAACAAATTCTCGAGTTGGAGCGGTAAAAAGCTAGTGTGACTTTAGTGGTAGAGAGACGTGGAAGCCAGGTGATCTGATTAAGTAGAGGATACCAGTTTTCTTTTAAAGGATTGCCAACACGAAAATAAAAGAACCAATTAAATAAATAAATAAAAAAAAAACAGTACAACAACAACGAAGGAGGGGCGTCGGTTATAGGTGGTGATGGAGGTGGGAGGCGAAATCAAGTAGATTTGAGGGTGGGTGAGATGTCAACGGTGTTTATTAAAGAAAAACTAATAGAAAAGGTTCCTAATGATTTGAAACCCTCTCTCGCACCCCGGTTGCATTTTTTTTTTGGATGGACGCGTTGCGACATTTGTGTAATTTCGTCTAATTGAGGTTGTCAGGCAAAGGGGAAGAAAAAGATGAGGAGACGGGAAGCAGACAGTTGTGATCGGCAGTGTACAGGAAGTCAGACCGAAGAGGAATTGACTACGGTGACAGGAGGGTATGAAAGAAGCGTGAAAGGTGTAAAGTGAGTAAATGTGAATTTGAACAGAAGCGGTGGTACAGCGAGAGAGAGAGTGTGTGTGTGTGTGAGAAAGGTAGGTTTTGGCGATAGAGAGGCTGACTGTCGCTATTTTGTAGTGAAGAATGAAGCGAGGCGGTAATCCCACCGAGAAATATTAATTATTATCGATATGGACCTGAGAGAGAAAAATATATCGAAAACATCAACGCTTGGCAGCGGGTGCAATTCAATTTATGGGTCGAGTGGTGGAATGAATATCAGGGCAGATGAATCCACAAATCACATGGAGTTAGCTAATTTGTATATTGGGAGAATAAAAGGAAAGTACTAATGGCGTTACACTATTGATTTAGTAGTTATATATTGCTATTTGATAGTAGTAAGTAAGAGCGTAAGTTAGCGAGGGGCAATATGTCACTATAAAGTGGTGCTGGAATAGGATAAATTAACTAACGCGTGGTTGGCAGCGATGTGCCTGGGGAGGTGGGTCAAAAAGCGAAAATTATGGGCATAAGGGGGCAAAAATGTCCCATCGCCCAATCAGGTTGACAGGTTGCCTTGTGACTTCCACAAATTCTCATCTCGTGTGTAAAAATCTGTTCAGGTACAGTCACATATTGATTATGGTCGTTTACGGTACCGGACTGAGACATATCAATAGGATGAAATGGTGTTAGTTATGATATCTTATTGTTTGAACTAGGCGAGGACTCGAAGTAGTTATATACAAGGTCTCATTTTGGAGGTAATATAGGTGGGGTCTATGCAGGGATGGGTGCAAAGAATAGGACAGAATAGTGAACCGTTATCACCGAAATACCAATATGCCAAAGCAAGTAGATACATAACGCACCGCAGTGAATCAAAGGATGAGATTAGCGAGCCAAACGATGGAACGTTCTGGCTCCGATTCGGTTTCGTTTTAAGTCTCTTTTTTATTTTTCACACCCACACTTTGCAGTTGAAATCATAAGTGGCTTGTCGCCTATATGGTGTCGCACATACACAGTGATATACAATCCAAAACGTTCATACACACGGTCGCCCCTATTCAGGAGATCAGAGGAGCCTGAAATGGAAAGCTAATGAAAGACTTATGACTTGGGATGACCTGGTTGATCTGGTTGATCTTGACCCGGTCAAATTTCACTTCTGACACTACTTTTCCTTAACTGAAATTTTACTGGTATCTGTGGAGGTTCAGTGCAATAAAAAGACCATCACAACTAGAAATAATCACCACCAATGGTCCAAAATCACAGAAACTGCCAAAGCCGACCTGCCAACTAAGCCACGATAAGCCATAAATTCTACAGGCCCACTGAAATCCAACCCAAAAAAGATATGTACTGCCCCAAAATAGCATATCAGGGCCCCCCAGAACAGAGCCAATTTCCAGCCGATAAGAGCTTAGACACCACATTATGCTCATATCCACGCATAGCCCTTACAATACACGATTTTAGAGTCTTTCCATACATTTCAAACGGGTTTCCCTCTATCTCATCCCACCACTATAAAGCACAACTATACTAATCGCAGCATCAGGTGATCAGTCACACAGCATCGTGTACGCACCATGATTATTTCTTCACAATTTCGACTAGACAAACAGACTGTAACAACAATTTGATTAATGTTGCGATAGATCCAAGGCTCATTACACTTAGAACTCCGTCCAGTCCGTTCGTAGAACATGAGTAACTTACTATTCCAGAACTTTGACCCGTCCCGGGCCGAGGAAGCCGCCGATTTGGTGCAAATTCCTCAATTTGTGGCAGATACCAAACCATTTGATTTATCAGAAACTAGCATAAATTTGGCCACTGATAATCAATCTCAAGCTTCAGAGATCAAGTCCGAAGATTTTGACTTGGAAGTAATTCACCAGTTGGTTGATGATGACTTGGAACATCAAGAACTTCAAGATTTAATAGATGCCGCCGATGGCCATGATCATGAACATCTCCCAGATTATGCATGTGCTTATTGTGGAATCTATTCCACCAATTCTGTGGTCAAGTGTAATGCATGTAACAAATGGTTCTGTAATTCTAGTGCCAACTCCAATAGTTCACATATTGTTACCCATTTGGTGATGTCAAGACATAATCAAGTATCATTACATGAAGAATCTGATCTTGGTAATACGACATTAGAATGTTATAACTGTGGTAATAGAAATGTATTTATTTTAGGATTTGTTAGTGCAAAGCAAGACTCAGTGGTGGTGATTCTATGTCGTTTACCATGTGCACAATCTAAAGATATTATGTGGGATACAACCCATTGGCAATCATTAATAGAAAATAGACAATTTTTATCTTGGGTGGCTGCAGTGCCTATTGATGGTGAACTTATTGATGCCAAACTTATTACCCATCAACAAATTGCCAAGCTTGAAGCTCAATGGAGATTAAATCGTCATGCCACCATTGAAGATATTGAAAATAAAGATAACGAAGAAGAAGAAGTATTACCAATTCTAATGAGATATAATGATGCTTTCCAATACCAAAGATCATTTGCTCCCCTTATTAAAATAGAAGGTGACTATGATAAAAATTTAAAAGAATCTCAAGCTTTAGAGCATATCCAAGTCAAATGGGCTTTAGCCTTAAATAACAAGCATTTAGCTTCTTTTACATTATCCACATTCGAAACTAAATCTTTGAAGGTGGCTGTGGGTGACGAAATTATTTTACGTTACTCTGACATTAACCATGAACCATGGGAAGGTCGTGGTTTCATCATAAGACTTCCTAACTCTCACTCCGAAGACTTCACATTGGAATTGAATAATCAAAATATTAATCCTCCAACGCATTTAACCACTGGGTTCACTGCGGAATTTGTATGGAAAGGAATTTCTTATGATAGAATGCAACAAGCAATGAAAGTATTTGCTGTGGATAAAGAATCCGTCTCTGGTTATATTTACCACAAAATATTAGGACATGAAGTTGAACCGGTTGAATTCGATATTCGTATGCCTGAAAAATTTTCCCATCCTGCAATTACTGAATTAAATGCTTCCCAAACCAATGCCGTAAGCTCTGTTTTGAAGAGACCCCTTTCTTTGATTCAAGGTCCTCCAGGTACTGGTAAAACAGTCACTTCTGCTACTATTATTTACCACTTATCTAAAATTAATAAGGGAAAGATCTTGGTTTGTGCTCCTTCAAACGTTGCAGTAGATCATTTGGCGGAAAAATTATCTTTGTTAGGATTGAATGTGGTTAGATTAACAGCTAGATCTCGTGAAGATGTTGAAACTTCGGTCAGTGAATTAGCTCTCCATAATGTTGTCAACAAGAGTGCTAAAGGAGAATTGAAAAAATTAATTAAATTAAGGACCAAGTTAGGAGAATTATCTGCCAGTGATTCTGTCAGTTTAATTAAAGAAATCAAAAAGGCTGAACGTAAGATTCTTGATAAATGTGATGTTGTTTGTTGTACTTGTGTTGGTGCTGGTGATAGGAGATTAGAAAAAATCAGTTTTAGAACCGTTTTAATTGATGAAAGTACACAAGCTTCCGAACCAGAAGTATTGATTCCTATTGTCAAGGGTGCCAAACAAGTCATTTTGGTTGGTGATCATCAACAATTGGGACCTGTGATTTTGAACAATAAGGCTGCGGATGCCGGGTTAAAACAATCATTATTCGAAAGATTGGTAGTCTTAGGTCATGTTCCTATTAGATTGGAAGTTCAATATAGAATGAACCCATGCTTATCAGAATTTCCAAGTAATATGTTCTATGAAGGATCATTACAGAATGGTGTTACATCTCAACAAAGATTGATTGCTGATAGTACATTCCCATGGCCAGTTCTTGATACTCCAATGATGTTCTGGGCCAATTATGGACGAGAAGAAATCAGTGGAAGTGGTAACTCATTTTTAAATAGAGTTGAAGCTATGAATGTGGAAAAAATTATTACTAGATTATTCAAAGATGGAATAAAACTGGAACAAATTGGTGTTATTACTCCGTATGAAGGTCAAAGAGCATTCATTGTACAGTATATGTCGATGAATAATACACTTGTTGATAGAAAGCAAGATTACCTTGATGTTGAAGTAACTAGTGTTGATGCGTTCCAAGGCAGAGAAAAAGATTTTATTATTTTAAGTTGTGTTAGAGCTAATGATAATCAAATTATTGGATTCTTGAGTGATCCTAGAAGAATGAATGTTGCTATTACCAGAGCCAAATATGGATTAATTATTTTAGGTAATCCAAGGGCATTATGCCGTAACACTTTATGGAATCATTTATTGATTCATTTTAGAGAAAAGGGGTGCCTCGTTGACGGTCCATTGGATAATTTGCAGTTATCTATTGTTCAATTGCATCATCTGACACGCGGTAGTGGACAAAAAAATATTAGTGGTAAACGCGGGATTCCATTTGGAAAGCCATCTACATACGCAGGAACATCGACGGATTTCGATTCACATAGTGTATTATCATATAATCCAAGTAATTTGCAAGGAGCAGGATCAAAGAGAGAAGATTTTGATCAAGAACACTGGCCGGTACTTGGAAATAAAATTGATGATAATACTTATAAAGGTCCAGCACCACTTAATTCTAATTTCTTTAGTAAATTGGAACAAATGAATCGAGAATATGAAAATAGTTATAAAGTTGAGGAAGATATCCGCAGTATCACAAGTTCATTTGCAGCCGGACTTAATCTTTAGTTAAGCCACCCTCCTCCTTACTTGTATACATGTACTGATGCACCCATTTTACTCGATACAGTACTATTGATTAGGTAGACAACTACAACACACACCATCACCATATTCAGGATATATATGAAGAAAAAAAAAAGACATTGACTGTCTGCGACAAAGAAATTTTGTACTTGATATATCAGGCTAGGTTTCATTTGACCCAGTAGCCATTGATATAAAAAAGTTGACACTCATGGGATGAAAATACCTTTTATATTGAATAGGGGGAGTGTATGAAATGAAAGTGAAAAAAAAAAAAAAAAAAATTTTTTTAAGAATAAAAATAAAAAAAGAATCTGTCTCAACGAAAAAAGAGTATCGAAATTTGTCACGAGAAGGAATGCAAGGCTGCAACGGGTGTCAAAACGACCCCTAAACTTTGCATCAGGGATGGTTTTATTTGAACAACGTCTATTGGTCCTTAAAACCTTCTTTCTAACTGTATATAGGTACCATCACAATTTAGAGTTTTAACACGCGTTTCACCCCCAAATTAATCTGAGACAAAATGTAAACGGCATTCTTTTTCCACCGCCAGTGTGGTGTGTCATTAAAGAAAACAATAGTAGAAGAACAATAGTAACTGGTTTGAGATCCACTCCCGCCGCAAACAATTCAGTTTTTAAGGTCTCAGTATAATTGTACCTGTCACTTACACCCTGAAGGAACAAAGTAACAGGCGACTCAAAAAAGAATCCACTTTGTTATGAACATTTAAAACCAAAAAATATAAATAATTTCTTTCTACGCTACGCTCATGAGCCTCAATTTATTCAAAGGCGGGAGCCTTGAAATGTTAAATGTGTGAATCAGTTGGAGGCATTAAGAAACCTGAATCTGCAATTTGTAGTCCCCCGATCCCACCTCCTGGCGCGGTACTAAGGGCCCTCTGATCGGCGTTTTTTAGGGTGGACATTTCTCATCTATTCGCTTAAAACTTCTGTTTGGCTTTTTTTTTATTATTTTTGTTTTTTTGACTTTACTTTATCCTGATCTTGTTTCTATTTCTGGTGGTGTTTAAGCGTGTGGGTGTGTGTGTATATTTATCTCTGTGTCTCTTTCCCTCCTGTCAGGTGCCTTTTTTTTTTCCTCGAAACAGGCAATTGAGATTCTAGAACTTTGCATAAGACACTTGGCTCTGTATATGATTAGTTCAACACATTTTTTTGGTAACATTCAAAACATCTACAGTGTTAGCAAAAGCAGAAAAAATAATACAAAAAGAACAATCTCTTTGATACCTTCCTTAGTGTTACAACCGCGGTCAATCTTACACCTTATCAGATTTCGTCCATTGTATAGTTTGGTCCATCGCTGACTGTTACCATTTTCATTTCACAGCAATCTTAGTGTTAAGATCGAAAAAGTTCTTCTGTACCATAATCAACACTTTTTTCTCTCTCTCTCTCTCTATCTAGGAAGAATTTACTGGTTATCAAAAAATCATCCAATTCACACTCACAACTCCACTTTATTCCCCCATCCACCGACAACCTTCAACCATTGAAGTGTCAAATCATCAAGCCAATTGTGTGCTGAATCATTCACTGTCTATTCATCTGGGGGTCTTTTAATTATAGAAATTTCATCGTATTTCTGTTTTGACTCAAACAATATAAAATACCATTCTTTTTTTATTCAATAATCAACGGAATCAAACATGGATTATTCAACACCAGAACGAGCCAAATTTGATCCCATGAACATCACATCAACTAGTTCTACTGATAACCCGGTAGGAACACAGATCGGTGAGGATCCTATAAATACATCTTCTCTACGGAATCATCGGACCAAACTTTCATCTCAGGATATTAAACTTATCCTATATTTAATATCTTCGATCAAACCGTTCAAGTATATTGGAGATCGATCACTAAGCCAGACAAAGAAATGGGAAACCATTCAAGAAAAGTATGGTCAACTTAAAAAATCACAAGGTGAATCAATTGAAACGGTAGTAATTCCAACCATTCGAACTCTTCAAAGACAACTATCAAATGCTATAAGAAAAGCTCTGTTGAAAAGGCAAGAAAATAGACGTTTAGGTAAAATAATATATCAACAAGACAACGATATCGAAGCTGAAGAAACGCGAATTGACCTGCTGATAAGTATGGATAGTCTGTTGACAGAATTAGAAACAGCATTATTGGAATTAAATGATTTAAGTGATAGATATAGATCGGGTAAAGATGGAAAGATCCCTAAGGTGGATTCTCCTAAACCTTCAGAATCTAGTATGAAAATTAGACAAGAGCAAGAAGCTATACATCAACAACAACAAGATAATAATCTTCAAATAATACGCTCAGAAATGGAAAAGATCTTACCGAAAGAGAATGAAAAATCAACAAATGTCCTTAAATCTATAGATATTATCCAATCATTTTTGGATGAATCGTTCAAAATGCAATCAAAATTAAATCTCGAAAATGCTGTGATTCTCGAAGAAACTGAACGTCTCATAAAAGCCCAACAAGCTTATGGTAGAAAAGTTAGAGAGTTCAATCATAATTATGATAAGAACTTAGCACAATTAAGAAACTCGGTTATCTCCAATGCAGTAGATTACTTGGTAGGAGCTGATGAAGATAATGATGCAGTAAGAAAAACGTTGATCGGTTTAAAAGACACATTAAGTGGTGGTAATGATAATTACTCCGAAATTGATAATGAGAACGACCAAACCAACGAACGTGCCGATGAACTGACGAACGATGTGGGTTTGTAAAAGTTTTTTTTTATTTTTCACCATACACCTTTTTAAAAAAAAGAATAATTTTCAACCACATTACATTAACCAATATCATTTAAAAAAAATATAATCAGTCAACTTGATATTGTGGCAATTGGTTCACCAACAGACATATGTACAGAGTTGCATGAAGTGAACCACAAATAATTCAATCGAGTTTCCGAAAATACCACACTTACGTTAGGGCATTCTTCTACACTGGAAGAGAGCCATTCGACCGGACTTATGCAGTAATCAATTACACTGTATAAGTGGCTAATAACTGGCTAAACGAAAAATACTATCAACACACATCAAAGAAAAAGATGTCTTGGCTTTTTGGAAGGTGGAGTGGGAGAACCAATCCACTATTAATGGTATTTAAACTTTTCTGGTTAAGATAGGGCAACTGCAATTCCGATAACTCCGATTTCAAAAGCTTAAAATGAATGCTACTAGTGACTCTCTGATATAACTATCAGATTACTTTGGCAGTGTACTATATGTTTATTAATCCAATCAATACAAAAGTTACACTTTTTGTTTTGTATCTATGTTACATACATATCAAATATCACACAAATACGACCGGTAGGACCGAACGATGAAATCTGGTAAATCCGTAGAATAAAATCATACATAAAAAGTATCGCAAAATAAAGTGAGCCCCTAAAGTGAATCCTCAGCTTTTTACAAAACCACCACATATAATCCTCACATAGAAGAATAAACAAGATGATGATAATTGCTCTGGGCCAAGTTACCGCCAACAACGAAGTGGAGAATCTCAATTCTGAGAATGCCAGAATTTTTAAAATTTCAGATGTTTTTGAAACGTCCTAATGTAAATGTAAGAAGAGGGTTTCAACATGTTATCATCATCGGCTTAACCCGTCTAGTCCATGACTGTCCAAGAAGGACATACAATTAGTTAAAAATAAACGGTTCCGGTGGAGCGATGACTTTATTTTTACCAATTGGGATAATAAATAGTGGGGTAGAGAGCCCATTTGTTCCCTTTCTCACTTAGATCAATAAACGAAGCCGAATAATGTGGAGAAAAAGTCCCTCAGCAACAGTTTCCAATTTGAGCACACATGCGAAAAATATTGATTGGTTCCCCCATTGGGAAAAAATTTTGCGGCCCTAAAGACTAAATATTTGTAGATCATTTAAAGTTTAAGGCGAGATTGACGCATAATAATAGGGTCATTAAACAGGGTTAACAGTGTCTAGTTAGGAAATGTCCACAGCTCCATTAGTCGTATACTGAGCCCTAATCAATATGACAACCTGACAAATCCGGGGCTACAACCAGTTTCGATAATTAGGTGCATTTGCAGGCTCGGCTCCTGCAGGTAACTGTATACCCCAGAATTTCAAACTTCACCTCATCACCAATACCTACTTTACCCTAAAATTACTGGGAGTTCTGAATCCCCCCTCCAAAACCTGGTAATTTGATATTTGACCAGTTTCTACAAGTGTGTTAATTAATATTTGTAACCTTTTATTATGTATATACCAATAATTAACCCCCCATGGCAATTGCCAGCCGAAAACGTCCTTTAGACGATTAATCATGTAGAGGTGGACATGTAACAAACACGAGAAAGCACGCGAGACGAAATGAATTAAATGTTTTTGAATGCCAAACGCAAACCGAAAAAAATGTGTAAGATATCGAAAAGAAGATAATATTATAACGAAATAATGGAAACGAAACAATTGAGTGAAAACATCGAAAATAATGAAACCAAATTGGTACGAAATGCAAAGTATGAGACCAGACACAACCTGGACAGAAATAATTGTGGTAAGACCGAAAGGAATAGGTGTTTTGCCGAAGTGGCCGAAAAATGTAACCGAAATAATAGTAAGATCGAAATGCAAAAATAGTGGGAATATTGGGGTATTGTAGTAGAAGACCAAAGTGGTCAATAAATAGGGTATCAATGGATTAATGTACAACCGAAAGGGTATCGAAAAAGTCATAACAGCGTAAAAAATACAAACAAGCTTTGCCAGTTTGCTCATAATCAGGATCTAAAGTCATTTAAAGGACAAAGTTGGAGTAGTCAACTTCGTCTTGCTTTTGTAATAAGAATTGGTCAATGCCGCATCCCATAACTTCAGTTTTGGTTAAGAATTCATCTTCGTATTCAGAAACTGGAGTATAGGAGTCATATTGTTGCTGTGCAGGCACGGCATCCTTGTAGTTTAAGAACTGTTCACTGAACATCATAAAGTCTTCTAACCCGGCTGGCTTGCCATTGACTTCTGGAGAAGCTGGCGCCGTGACAGGTGAGACAATAGGAGCAGTAGCAACCTTAGTAGAAGTAGTAACGACAGTACTCTTTCTGGATGGTTCAGAAACAGATCTAGTAAGCTTGATAGGCTTCATTTTCTTAGGGCCGGTGTATGACTTGAATTGGAATTGACCACTACTTCTTCTCTTTGGGTTCTCAATAGAAGCAGTAGATTTAGATCTTTTGTGTAAGTTTTCCAAAGGAGCATTTGGTTGAGCGGATTGAGCGGATTGAGCTTTTTCTTGTAATTGCTGTTTTAAGTATTGGATTTGCTTGTGTTGTTCCATCATAGCATGTTGGTAACCATATAATTGTTGGTTCAATGCATGAGTATCAATAGGAGCAGGAGCAGCAGCAGCAGGAGCAGGTCTGAAGGATTGGGGTTGTTCCCAGTTTTGGATTTCCAAACCCATTATTCCTAAACCCATTTCAGATTGTGGTTCTTGCATTGTAGTGGCTTCCGGCATGTAGTGCTCGTTCGTACTACATCTGTCAAAAGCAGAAAAAATTGAGTCAGTGTCGCTCAATGAACTGAAAGAATCGTTCAATTGAGGTAAGTCGAACATTGATTTGTCAGTGAAGCTCGAGGAAGGTGGAGTTTCAAGTGGAGATTGAGTTGGAGAAGAACCAACAGAATTTTGACCTTCAGAACCGGAAAAGGTTTCAGATTCTTCACCTTTAACTGGTGATAAATCAACAAACACAAAATCCTTTGGCTTACCAGGTCTGTTCTTTGGTCTCTTCAAAGGAGGTCTGCGGATGGAAAACTTGGAAGCAGCAGCAGAGATCTTCAAGGAATTGTTCAAGCATTCCAATGAACTAAGTGATGGTGAATCAGTATTGACATTACCAGTAGATACTGATCTTTTAACTCTCCAGAGTTTTTTTCCATTAGCTGGAGGTAAGACTTGAGAATTCATTTTTGTATTGTATATTGTAGAATTATAGAAAAGGAAAAGGTAACCTTGGGGGGGATTTGAACCGGTATTTATTTCAAACTTCATCTTTCATAGGCATTTCTTCAGGGCCATTCCAGACCCAAGGCATTGTGTGAGTTCTCTTAGAAGGCAGAGGGGATATTGACTTGCAGCTATACCCAATATTTCGCCCGATTAGTTAAATGAAAATAATCTTTAATGCATAGCATAACCATCGCCTATGGCTCTGCTACTAGCTGCAAATTAACTAAGTGATTCAGAAATATTGAAGAGAAAAAAAAATAAAAAATAAAAAAAATTAAATAACAATGTAAAAAATAATTGCAGCATTGTCAGGACTTGCCTAATTAGTGAGAAGTAAATAACAGCAAAAAGCTTGATGGGTGAAACAACCTGCATGCCTGCATCGAGTGCTCGCAATGTTGATGCAATATATTAATCAAATAGGCAAGTTAATGTATGTAATTAGCTGGATTGGGGTGTGTTGATCTAAGTGGTGTTGTTGGAGTTGTCTGAGTTGGTGAACAGCCAACCGGCAATAAGTTTGTCTTTTAACTACAGATATTTTGCGGATATTGATGATGTTTACATAACGGTGATCCTCAGGTCTACGACAAGCGATTTGTGCCCCTTAGGCCCTTCTCTAATGGCAATCTTTTATCATATGCAATAGTATGGTTAGTGGGGTAATTCTCATCCATCATTCGGACCCCTTTGGTTGCGTTGGACTATAATCATTCCCTTAGTTGAAGATCTAGCAACAATATAGGCACGCTGTTGGCGACTGCCAGTTGCCACGGACTTCCTAATTAGGAAAGAGATGTAAATCTTAAAATCAAATAAACCTAATTAGGTAGTGTAAGTACTCCTCTTTTTCCTAATTAGGTAAATGGTGTTTTAATTTTTATCGGTAGCAACCCCGAAGGGTTAAGAAATCATATACTTTTTTTTTCTCCACTTTTTCGTCCCGCATACTGCGCCATGTACTATGTACTCAGCCTAATTAGTCGTAGAAGCATGTGCTAAGCGATCGTTGGTTGCCTGAATAGTCATTGGTTTTCCTAGTGACTAGGCCTAATTAGGGCACTCCCAACAATTTGACAAAACTATAACAAAAACTTGCGGTAAGATACATCGCATAATCGAAGCAATGTACCTCGTTCCATATTCCTTGAAGTTTCCTTGAAGCTACCTTAAAGGATTCTTCATTAAATGTGTATACGGGATCTTATGGCTCGGTTATCCGATGAGAACTTGGACCACGGTTAATCTCTCTTCCTTACATCCATAACTGCCGAGGAGGACCCCTCCACAAACCCCTCAAGGTTAATCCCCCTCTCTTCTCTCCTCCCCCTCCATACCACAACCCCGCGTTAAAACAAACGAACCAACCAATTTTTTTTTTTCATTTGTGAGAACCATAAGGATCCACAAAACCTATCATCCCGCTAATTACCGCTATTTCAATAAACCCTAACTAAAGAGACTATGCATAGGAGACGATGCATGGTATTTTCCACCCCCTTCGCTTCATTATCTATGGAGTTTTATTACACTAAACAAACTCTACTAATCCCTCGCAATAATTCTTCAGTATTTGGAACACAAACCCAATACCTGCCATGTTCTTCATCGTAGGTTACACTGAAATTGTGGGGAAATAGCGGTTTTGTGTTCCGTTGTCTCACTACACCCGACTCCTCCAAGATCTGAATTACACAGGATACTACAAGATGCGGAGTAACAGGATTGGTCAATGCCATCTCTCTGTCATACAATCTCAACAGTTAGTCAATGACACAATTGACTAGCAGGTGCCAACTAAGGGTTTTGATGGGGTAAATCCTACTGGTGAGTAAGTAATTGAAAAATATGGTTTATGGTTTATGGTTTATGGCTCATAGATAATTAATAGCTGTTTATTGGTCAAACTATTGAGGTGAAACAGGTGATTTCCATCGAAAAACTAGAGGCTACAATCAATTTGTAAAACCAAGACTCGCAATCATAAACTAAAAAGATGTCTGTAAGGTTTTTGAGGCCCCTTCCCTTCTAGTCACAGGATAACTAAAAGTAGATGGTTAGTATACAGGGAGAACAATACAAATGGCTTTATATGTGTTAACTAATGGTCAGGGATGACAACCTTCGACTGTTCTGGATCGCCTTTTGCTTGTTACTGTTTGTGATCCCTGAATGTGGGGTTAAGTTGGTCAAATGATAGGCGAAAAAAAAAAGTTCCAGTATCAACTAGTTTGATAAGAAAATAGTGTGTTTCATCAAAGTGCGGAGAAATGTAAGCCACCTTTTTAGTAGCAGTCACATTTCGTCATCGTTAATTATTTGCTATTTAACTGATATTTGCCGTGAATACACCGGTGATCCGAAACTGACATTTGGTGATGATGGCACCACGTCTACTGATTATATCCTTAACCCACATTCAAAATATTGCGGAAAATATTATTTTAAGGATTTAAATCAAACAGCACACGGAGTAATGAACTTTTTGACTTATGAAAATATTGGATGCTTTTGAAATTTCACCGGCTTTATACTTGTGAGGTATGATTGCGATGGCGAAGGTCTCCCAGTCCTCAAAACTATTCAATTAAGCCTCGTCTTTATTGAGTAGGTTAAGAGCTTGCCTTAAAAAATTTTGATTGCCCCTTATGTTTCAAGGTGGCCTAAAGTGTAGATGAAATCGTTAGTGAACGCTAATGTTAACTGAGCACATTCACAATTGGTACGTAGGGCGGGCGAGGGCTACTGTCAATAGGGTTAGTTAATGTACTAAATTAAAAAAAGGTGAATGCAATAGATACCACACACACACACACATATATACATACACTAAGTAGACCTCATAGAGCCGTATGGACATTGCTCGTCTGTGTCAGTCTGTGTGGACGGGTTAGTGTGGAATGTGGTGGTGGTTTTGTTGCCTCACTTCTAGGGTTGTTCTACTTTGTTAAATAGAAAGGTTAAAGTGCATGCATATGCATATTCCTAATTAGACCGTATTTTTTACCCCTCTGGCCTAATTGGGCTTGATGCAGATATTTTCTCACCGATTTCCATCTAACCCTCCTTCAAGCTACCCTTCCTTACTACACGAACGAAAATATGAGCTTGGGGTTTCACTGTTACCTTCACCTCTCCGAACTCTACCCACACATTACCCCATTCCCCTTGAACCGAGAAGTCTAATCGATTAATGGGTTGAATTGTTTCAATTAATAGGTAAGTGTGAAAATTCATGGTCATAATCTTTTGAATTAGCTGAATTTTCATGAGACTAATTAGGCTCCTTGGATCTACTGATTGGGACAATCAATTTACTTTCAAATTTTTTTTTTTCTATTATACGCATCTGATTCCTGATGTAGAACAAAAGAACAATAATTTCATCCCACATCTTTCTACAGTTGCTTCTACATATCCTATAATTAACATGATCTCGCCAGGAGACCTAGACAAAAGTCCCCCCAATGGAACCTCTTATTCATGGTAGAGTTTCCTCAGAGATATGATGCAGTTGATCCATGCACAGTTAGAAGCAAAATGTATACTGGTGAATTTAGCACTCCTTTTTTTTATGAATATGCACCTTAAATGATTATACATTATCGTCTATCATCCATCTGGACAGATGACATGCAAGAGATTCTTGAGTTACTGTTGGGTCCTGTTCCTAGCACTTGTTGGCTTGCCCAAGCTTTCAGGGGACCAGGTTTTATCTCTTGGGTCGCGTCTTGGTTCATATGTTGATGATTATCGAATTTCAGTGGCTTGGGCTATCTGCAGGATACTCTTATGGAAAACATTGTTACATTATGCCATAGTAAACCAGTGATGTTTGGTAGTGCTTTTTACCATGTTTTAGGAGCCAATTCAATTGATAGAGGCTTAAACAGGGCATCACTGGCCCAAAAAAAGGAGACCTAGCTCGTACTTTTGTTGGGTCGCTTACGAAAACTTCTCTTGCTTCATCTTTCATGTAAAATGTGAGGAAACGTCGGCAATGGGCTTATTGGGGTTACTTGGGAGATATACGGCAAATGCATGTACTATAACCAAAACGATTAATAGCGCACCTACTATAACTAACTGGTTTATTTATGGAAGAGCCTAAATTGGCCTCACACTACGAGTCGTAGTGCAAAATATTTCCACACCACATAAACACAGAAACACACATAAACCCATCATTTTGCACGCCTCCTACTCCTCAGTAATCAAATCCGTTTAGCAAGCAAAAAACCCCTTTCATTTTTTGATGGTACTGGTAAGAGCACCCTCTTTGTATTACAATAAGGTATTAATGAGCCTTTTTTTTTGTTTTCAATAGTCCAATTTGGCTGTTTGTAGCAATGCACCTTTTTCGGAGGGCTCACATCAAAATTTTCTATTTCTCCGAGATTACAAAAAAAATGCATAATTAAGTAAGATCAATGCATTCTAAAAAGTGTTGGGTAAAACAGCGAACATTCAACTCCGAGAAATGAAAGACTAGGATATTTATTATTATGTAGAGTCATATAGCCGACAAGCTAAGCCAATTATGTCAATTGGCGTACATCTGTCATCGGGTTAACCTGTCATAATTTTAGACGAACTAAAAAAGAAAAATTAGAGCACCTAGTTGGAACATATGAGGACATGGAGGGACAAGCGAGCGAGCGAATTATTGGCCAAATCAATTGAGGGTTCAATTTGGGGGATCAATGCTAACTATCGGTGAGCACTTTCAATCAATACCGTCGTTTAATGGGGCCGATCAAGTACACAATAGCCCCATGTTGGCTTGAACTGATTAAAAGATGCTCATTCAGTTGAACTAAGGCTTTCAACAAAAATGCGTAGTAACGTCTAATTTTTCCCATATAATCTGCGGGCTTATTAAGCTATGTTATTTGAAGATGACAAATTGTAAGTGGCATTTTAACATAGGTGATCTAGAATGTTTGGGGTGGTGTCTACTTGAATGGGACCTATGGCATCAGAGTTTCATATTCCTCTTTTTTTTTATATATATTGGTTTATGCATATTTAAAATCCTATTTAGACCCAATTATATATTTTGTAAACTATGTACTGGTGGGTCTTGCAAAATGTGTGCTTTGTTTAGCATATTTCGCACCTGATTGACCCTAATGTCGAATGTGGCACGAATTTGCTCTTCTCACTTGGCTCTCTCACCGTATGAGACAAAAATCCTTTACTATGTGAAAATTAACTAGCTGCCCACTATTGAAGAGAATAAGGAGTGTCGCAAGACTCGTTCATTCACATAGGGCAAATCGAATGGTTTCAGGCTCGTTCCCTCTACGTCCCGGGATCGTTGTTTTGAGGTTGAACCGTGAATCTATGCGGTTATGTTCATTTGTTCGCATCCTTCTTTTCGTTCTCTTCCACCAACTTCTTGAGTCTCTCCTTGGCCTCTGGAGTATAGTCCAAAGTACGAGTTTCCAAGGTTTTCATGGAAAGACCAACACCCTCTCTCTTTCTTCTTTCGATCTCTTCGGCTGAATGAGGCTCGAATTTGATGTACTGGAAGTCCTTACCAGCATCTTTCAATACGTAGATACCCGCAAGAACTGCAATAGTCCCCACTATCAACCGGTGTAAAAATGGTGGAGAAGGCTTGACTTTCTGCGACATGACAACAAACTCGTATTTATTAGGGATTTGATGGATGCTACCTGTAGTCTAGAGGTCTAGAGGAGGCTGTCTAGTATATACTTCATCGGTTGATGTCAGGTCAGCTGACCGCGAGATCACCTGATATTCCTCGTACCTATCAGGGGCGAAACGAACCAACCAAAGGTCCCCGCTACCACAATTAACTTAAACATCTACACAATGGCCGCCTTGCCAAAGAGAATCATCAAGGAAACAGAACGGTTGGTCAGCGATCCCGTGCCCGGTATCACCGCCATGCCTCAGGAGGAGAACCTCCGTTACTTCGAAGTGACCATTGATGGTCCTTCCTCCAGTCCATATGCTGATGGAGTATTCGAATTGGAACTCTACTTGCCAGATGACTACCCAATGTGTGCACCAAAGGTACGGTTTTTAACCAAGATATATCATCCAAATATCGACAAGCTTGGTCGTATTTGTTTGGATGTGTTGAAGGATAACTGGAGTCCTGCTCTTCAGATCAGAACTATCTTATTGTCTATTCAAGCATTGCTTGGAGCCCCAAATCCCGATGATCCATTAGCTAATGATGTTGCTGAGGACTGGAAGAAAGACGAAAAGCAAGCCATTTTGGTTGCAAAGGAATGGACTGCAAAGTATGCTAAGAAGGAGTAAATGAAGGATCGTGGGTCATGAAAGAACCAATGAGCAAACGAAATAGAAACTGAACTGAACCTTGTCAAGAAGTGAAGCTCTTGCTGCTCTCGTGTGAGTATCAACACGGAGCCAAATGATCTTATTTAGTGCGTTTACTTTCTGGTTGATTTCCATGGACCTGCAAGGGTCTAATTATGATTAGAATCCGATGTCCTAATGGTAGTTGCTACCTAGCCACCATCACCAGTTAAATTCTTATTTTTTTTTTTGGAATTACTACGTCTGTGGCTCTATACTCATCGAGAGTTTCAGAACTCGCTCAATTGTTGTCCACTGTAAAAAGACTTGATGCCTTTTTTTTCAGATAAACCAGCAACTTTTCCATCGCTCACAGTGTAAGTATCATGTGCAAAATATTTAAATATTATAAATCAACTTGGCTTTGTGGAGGGATCATAGTCCTTACAACTACAATTTCATAGTTCATGACCAATAAATATAAGTATTCAATACCAGACCCACCAGCGGTTAATGTATGGAGGGCAGTTATAGTAAATGACTTGATACTGAGTCATTTCATACCTATTGTCGACGATAAACCAGTCAAGACTGGGGACTACTTGTGGCTCATTTATTTTCCTGGAATCTAAGGTTTTTCCTATTTGGCACATTGAGCATCTGATGTATGTAATATGGCTGTTTCTGGACATAATGGTTCTCTTTAAGGGTACTCAACCCTTTTGCAATCTATATGGTATAGACAGCCGGATATGCAGTTCCTGTCCTCTTCGCGTGACACCATGCCAATCGGAAGTCGGATCGGCAGCACTTATTTCAGGTGATTCACTATTCTGGTACCAGAGATGAGATACAAAAAGGACCAAATCTGCGAAACCAACCACCAGTTGAGCCGATGGCGATGGGTGTCCAATCACGGGGCCACGAGCTGGCTGCTCCAGGCTGGGACTTATTAGGAATTAACTAAGCATCAATAAGAGTAGTGATGTAAACGACTATACTGGTTATGGATCGGCCATAGGATGGTGATCGATCTGAGATAAAAGAACTCCATCTAGTGGTTGCGACAAAAGTCACGACAATATCCCATCGGTTTCCTCACACCCTCATCCTTCACAATGTCTAAGATAGTACTGGCTAAGAATGGTTGTTACCATGGTCCTAACTACCACAACGAAAAACTATAGTAACGTCCAACGTTTGCGACCTTAACCTATCACCTCCTTCCCCTCTTAACTACTTTTGTCTGTCTGTCTCTGTCTCTCTCTCTTTTTTTTTTATTTTTGTCTTACAATAATAGGTCGTATTGATACCTGTGTCAGGTCAAAGGCTCATATGCTACAGGTCGTCAATTCCCATCAACTAGGAGGCTCGGTAGTAGTTAAATTTTTCAACGCTCATATTGATTTCAATCCCGAGGATTTGGCGAAGTAGAGATTCTTTTGTGGACTCTCCACGAGCTTAATCTATAAATCAGATGGTTATCACCGAGAAATCGATGTTTGTATCGGGTGAAATGAGCCGAAGGCGTTTCCAGGACTGCGATCCACGTATCAGTGGAAATGCGGTGATTCACGTAGTATAATCACCATACTTCTAATTATATTCTTTATGTACTGACACCCAGCATATATATTACCTGCAGTACGCGCCAGTTTTAGATCACCATCGCAGATGAGAACCGGGATCAATCCCCTTAATTGGACAGTTGCACATTCCGCAAAACGCTTAGACGACCGAATTGACGGGCTAAAAAGAATGCTTTATCTGCCTTCAGATCTACTAGTCACCTAAGCCATTTACCGTAACCAACCAGTAATTCATTTTTTTCCGCTGTCACCAGAACGTTCTTCGACTCCTATTCCAGTAGTGGACAATTACCCTCCTTACTGTAGGCCAAGGACGCGTTGCAGGGCCCTGTCCCAAAATCCTGCACGCGGGCGCTGAGATCGGTGAAATCAGAACCAAAGGGGACATTTCCGGTCACGTGATCGGGCATCTGGTGCAGACGTCTAGTAAAAACCCATCTACAAAGCGTGTGGAACTCGGTTCCACGGACGTTTCGTGGGTCTACGCGTATGGCTTAGGTGCCCAAGTTAACAGTATTTTTTTTCACCCGTAAACCCCCACAATTGCACCCTTTTTTCAAGCCACTTAGTAATAGATTTAAGGAGTAGGACAGGACAAAAAAAAAACACGTTAAAATTTTCAACCCGCACTCACCAGGATTTGCCTCAGATCTCTTGGGATTGCACTTTATACAAAACTCGGTTCTTAGTTCCACTACTTTCTTTTATAACCAAAAATCCTAGTTTTTGCCCTTTACTGGTCTTGTGTCGGGCCTCTTGCTACTACTATTACTACTACTGCTACTATCACTTCTCAAACCACACGCGTTCGATCTTTTAACAGAGGGATTCCACAAACTACGAATTGTGTCTTCCCCCTTTTTCGCTTTTTAAACTAGATCCCGTTTAGTTCCACTGATCTGTCATAGTGGACCTCAATCGCTTTTTTTTTTTATTCTAAAAAGAATTTAAAACTAGAATAATTCCCATCCTTGGTCATTAACACATAGAAGAAGAAGAAACCATAATCATTAAGGTTGTTCTTCAATCATACAAAAGAGACAGACATTCCGACACTCCGACACTCACAGACGTTACCTTTACCTTATCTTTCATACAAATATACATATAGTTGTATAAATCACATCATTCGCTTGTTCGTTTGTTCTTCTGTTGGTTACAATGACAAATGATCCAGAACATGTTTCACACAATGAGGAATATCATGAACTCAACACTACCAATAGTTCATTTTCATTTTTGAATGAATCTTCAAGTCACATAACTGAAAATAGAGATGGTCGTCGCTTGTTTTCCGATGATACTTTCCATTCAGCACAATCTCCTCATAATAATCCCGATTCACGTCCCGAGTCTCCTAGACCTCGGTATTCTTCTGATGAGTCAATTCCTTCTGCATTACCTACTCCAAATATCAATGTCAATCTTGAAAGAGCTTCAAATAATGGTCCGATTCGTAAAACATCCTTAAGATTTCAATTGCCTCAAAATAGTTCTTCCCCTTCAAAACCTCATACTCCAAGAATAACTTCTCCGTTTTTGGATCAAAGAAATGTAATTAAGGAAAATGAAACTTTTGATTTACCAAAACCATTATCTCCATTCATTCAAGAATCTTTTGATATACCTAAATCTGATAATGAATCCGATTATTATGAAATGCCCTCATCTCCTGATATGGGAAGAAAAGATACTACCATGAAAAGAGGAAGATGGGGTACTACTCGTACCAAACAAGGTAGACCCAAGAAGGAGAATTTAAGCAGGTCCAAAACTCTTCGAGCTTTATTAAATCCTTCTTCTGGTAGTATAAGGAGAAGACCTGGTCATAATTCTATCAGAAGACCAAACACTTCTGAAGATATAATCGATGATTATAGTTCTGATCATAATACTACTAACGATGGTGAATCAAATAATACTCCTGGTGAACCAAAAGATCCAAAGGATCATAGGGAAGAAAAAAGATCAATTGTATTTAATAGAGCTCTTCCTCCAGACTTTCTTGATCCTGAAACTGGCAAACCTATAACTGCTTATCCAAGAAATAAAATCAGAACCACTAAATATACTCCCATAAGTTTTGTTCCAAAAAACTTTTCCAATCAATTTATTCATAACATTGCCAATATTTATTTCCTTGCCATGATTATTTTAGGTGCTTTCGATATTTTCGGTGTTCCTTCCCCTGTTTTAGCTGCAGTTCCATTGATTGTTATTGTATGTATTACTGCTATTAAAGATGCTATAGAAGATTCCAGAAGAACCGTTACTGATTTGGAAGTCAATAATCAAGTAACTCATATTTTAACTCAAATTGATACTTCTTCTGGTTATGTGTACAACAATAATAATGTGAATGATGAAAAAGTTTCATTATGGAGAAGATTCAAAAAAGCAAACTCTCGTTTGTTATTTAAAACTATAGATAAATCAAAGGAAAAGTTCACCAAAGAAGGTAAAGCCAAAAAGGCAAGAGAACAAGCCAATCAAGGAGTTCAAAATCCAAGAAATTCATTCCAAAGTTATTTACCAAGTCCAAGAACTTCAATAGAATCTCATCCAAATCCTTTTGCTGATAGAGGACAAAATCCACCGGGTAGAACATTAAAATTCGCCAAGAAATATTGGAAAGATGTTAAAGTGGGTGATATGTTAAGAATCTATAATAATGATGAAATCCCAGCTGACCTAATTATTTTAGCCACTAGTGATGAAGATAATGGTTGTTATGTTGAAACGAAAAATTTGGATGGTGAAACTAATCTTAAAGTCAGACAAGCTTTAAAATATGGTTCGGTTGAAGAAAAAATCCATAGAGCTGATGATTTAATTGATCATAATTTTCAAATTGATAGTGAAGGTCCTCATGTTAATTTATATTCTTATCAAGGTAATTTATTATATAATGATAAAGTTTCTGGTGAACAAAAACAAGAAGCTGTTACCATTAATAATATGCTTCTTAGAGGTTGTTCTTTAAGAAATACCAAATGGGTTGTTGGTATAGTTGCTTTCACTGGTGATGATACTAAAATTATGTTAAATGCCGGTATTACCCCTACCAAACAATCTAGAATTTCTAGAGAATTGAATTACTATGTTTTCTTGGAATTCTTGTTGTTATTCGTCATTTGTTTCATTCCTGGGTTGGTCAATGGACTTTATTATAGAGAAGATGGACTTTCCAAAGATTTTTATGAATTTGGTGATATAGCTTCAACCCCAGCTCTTAATGGTTTGGTTACTTTCTTTGTGTCGTTGATTCTTTATCAATCTTTGGTTCCTATTTCCCTTTACATCACCATTGAAATTATTAAAACTGCACAAGCATTTTTCATTTATTCTGATATTGCCATGTACTATGAAAAACTTGACTATCCATGTACTGCCAAAACTTGGAGTATTGCTGATGATTTAGGTCAAATTGAGTATATTTTCAGTGATAAAACAGGTACTTTAACTCAAAACTTGATGGAATTCAAAAAGTGTACTATAAATGGAGTTTCTTATGGTAGAGCTTATACTGAAGCATTAGCTGGTTTAAGAAAAAGACAAGGTGTTGATGTCGAAAGTGAAGCTATTGTTGAAAGAGAAATCATTGCCAAAGAATCAGTTCAAATGATCGGTGAATTACATAAGAACTGCAGCATGAGCTCTATTTATGATGACGAATTAACCTTTGTTTCCTTAGATTTCGTTCATGATTTACATGGTGCCAATGGTGGTGCACAAAAGCAAGCCAATGAAAATTTCATGTTATCTCTTGCTCTTTGTCACTCTGTTTTGGTTGAAGAAAATCCTAAGATTAAGGGAAAGTTATTATTAAAAGCCCAATCTCCTGATGAAGCTGCCTTAGTCGGAACTGCCAGAGCTTTAGGCTATAATTTTAAGGCTAATACCAAAAAGGGTGTTCTTGTTGAAGTCCAAGGTGTTACCAAAGAATATCAAATTTTGAACTTGCTTGAATTTAATTCTACTAGAAAGAGAATGAGTGCTATTATCAAGATTCCTGCTGAAAAGGAAGGTGAGCAACCAAAGGCTTTGCTTATTTGTAAAGGTGCTGATTCTATTATTTATGGAAGATTATCCAAGTCTCAAAACAATCCAGATCTCTTGGAGACTACTTCTCAGCATCTTGAACAATATGCTACTGAAGGTTTAAGAACCTTGTGTATTGCTCAAAGAGAATTGACTTGGACTCAGTACCAAGAATGGAACAAACGTCATAAAGAAGCTGCTTCTTCTTTAGATAACCGTGAAGATAAAATGGAAGCTGTTGCTGATTCTATTGAAAGAGAATTGATTTTATTGGGTGGCACTGCCATTGAAGATAAATTACAAGATGGTGTCCCAGATGCTATTTCCCTTTTAGGTGAGGCAGGTATTAAGTTATGGGTTCTTACTGGTGATAAAGTGGAAACTGCTATTAATATTGGTTTCTCTTGTAATTTATTAGGAAACGATATGGAATTGTTACTTCTTAAAACCGAATTATCTGAAGATGAAATTAAAGATTATAATATCACCAACTATGATGAACTTTCTGATGCCAACTTGATTGACTATTTAATCAGTCACTTCTTATCCAGATACTTCAATAGTACTGGACTGGAGGAAGAATTGGAAAATGCTATTGGAGATCATTCTCCACCAGATCCAGGATTTGGTGTTGTTATCGATGGTGATGCTTTGAAACTTGCCCTTCTTAACCCTGATACTAAGAGAAAGTTCCTTCTTTTATGTAAAAGATGTAAGGCTGTCTTATGTTGCAGAGTTTCCCCAGCTCAAAAGGCTGCTGTTGTTAAGATGGTTAAGGATACTTTGGATGTTATTACCTTAGCTATTGGTGATGGTTCTAATGATGTTGCCATGATTCAAGCCGCCGATGTTGGTGTTGGTATTGCTGGTGAAGAAGGTAGACAAGCTGTTATGTCCTCTGATTATGCCATTGGTCAATTTAGATTCTTAGCTAAATTGATTTTGGCTCATGGTAGATGGTCTTACAAGCGATTCAGTGAAATGATTCCTTCTTTCTTCTATAAGAATACTATTTTTACCTTTGCATTATTCTGGTATGGTATTTATAATAATTGTGATGGTTCCTATCTTTTCGAATTTACTTATTTGATGTTCTATAACTTGGCATTCACTTCATTGCCAGTTATCTTCTTGGGTGTTTTTGATCAAGATCTTGATGGTAAGGTTTCATTATTGGTTCCTCAAGTTTACCGTAGTGGTATTACTAGAAGTGAATGGTCCCAAACCAAGTTTTGGTTCTATATGCTTGATGCAGTTTATCAATCTGTCATTTCCTTCTTCTTCCCATATTTCTTATATGCTGTTGGATTTGTGGATATGAGTGGTAGACCTGCTGATCATAGATTCTGGATGGGTATTGTTGTTACCAGTATTTCCTGTATTTCTTGTAACTTATACATCTTGAGTCATCAATATAGATGGGATTGGTTATCACTTTTGATTATTGCTATTTCCATTTTAATTATTTTCATTTGGACCGGTATTTGGACATCTTCTCTTGCCAGTAATGACTTTTATAAGGCAGCTGTTCAAGTATTTGGATCAGCTACATTCTGGGCATGTACTTGTGTTGGTGTTATTGTTTGTTTGATGCCAAGATTCTTTTATGATGTTTTACAAAAGATTTACTGGCCTAAAGATGTGGATATCGTTAGAGAATGTGTTCAAAGAGGAGACTTTGATATGTATCCTGCCAACTATGACCCAACTGATCCAAATAGAGCAAAAATTAGTAAATACAGTGTTGAAGTTGGCAAGATGAATGAATCCAATTCACCATATGCTTACAAAAACACTGAAAGTACATCATCGGGAAGTGATTTTGAAAATCATACCACTAGTTTAACAGCAGTTGATGAATCACTCAAATCCCCAGTTGGTCCATCGTATCTTGATCCAAAAACCATGGGTCAAAATACTGCTGTTCAAACAATGAAAAATAAAACCCTGCCACAAAAGAGAAAATCAGTATTGGATATTTTCAAGAGAAAGAGTAATGTTTTGAGTTATTATGATAATTCTTCATTAATTGACACTTATAATGCATCAAATAATAATTCAACAGCCGACTTATCCAATATTAAAACTGAAGAAATCGCCATGGATGAGTTCAATAATAATCAGAGAGCTGCCAATAGAATTTCTTCTGAAGTAAGAAGAAGTTCTGCTCAATATGGATATGGAGGTGAAAATTTCCAAAAGAGAATGAGTCGTGAATCTGACTCCTTTTAAAGATTCAATATATTGTAATTTAAAATATACATAAGTACATTGATATGGTTTCGACCTTTTATATATAATGCATTAATAGAAGCATTTACAAACGAATAATCTTAGTAGAATAATCTTAGTAGAGTACAGTAGTAAAGTAGGACTGACATAGATGGGAATCACTGAATAGTAGGAGCCATTTTTTTGTAGCTGAGAAATGTTGATGCAAAAAAACAGAAATAAAAGAGAGAAAAGCAAAATACTTGGTAGACCCACAAAATACCCTATATATTTGAAGCAACTAGCAAGTGCAATGGATTGGTGGGATCAGTTAAGGGAATTGTGGTTATTGATGAAGGGATACTGGTCAATTCGTTAAAAAAGAATTGGGTGTACACAGAATCGTGTGCATAAATTGAACCAGTTGCTTCTGATAATTCCAGTGGTATATTTAATCAATTGTATAGAATACGATGGGTAAAATTTAGCTATTTTATTCTACCACTCGAAGGTGGTTGTAGACTTAAGTAGCTGTGTATTTCGGAACCTCTGATTTTCCAAAAAAATCGAAAAATTATGCAGAAATGAAAAAGTGTCGCTGTTATACTTTTTCAATCGCACAGTAACCCCACTCCCTCAACATGAACTATATTTGCACCTTGGCTTGAGTCTGGGGTAGTTGTCAGTGGACCCGACTTGAGGCCCATACCACCATTATCGGTAGGAACACGACAATGTTGCAAAATCTCAATTACATGGCACTGCAACACCAGTAAACCTGATATGTCTACCAAGAAAAGGAGTTGTGGCGGTTCCACTTCACGGGACACCGGTTGCTAGTCCAGTCAATTTCCCGAAGTGCCTAGAAAATTCCAGCTTGCACCCAACCAGCACCCTTTCGCCGCCCATCATGCACAATAATCATATTAAACACAATTACAGTTTCATTACAACAGTTGATGTAAAAAAAAGGCTTTCGCTAATGAAAAATAATTACCCCCGTATTATCAACGACCACACACACCTCGAAACTGAGTACAAAAAATCACAGTCGAATCGCGATGAGATCGGGATGACGGAAAATTACGGGCTGAGTGGGGCAGTGGAGGGGAATCGCAGAAAAAGCTAACATAAATAGATAAGAAATAGGTCGAAAAGTTGGTAAAACATGAAGTAATAAATGTAAATGGTTGATGCTGAAGATGATTCAAAAGTTCTATTTTAAACCGGAAAATTTCCCCAGGATCAAGGCCCGAAACTGGTAGTTGGCAGGGTAAGGCACAGGAATTTTTCAGGCGGCATTTGGTGGCGGGACTACCTACCCTCGGAACTCGCCGGTTCGGCTTTAGAGTTACCCTGAGAGTTCGGATCAAGGTTTTCTGATGAGGTGTTTACCCGATGGGATGGATAGAAGGGTGGGTAACCAAAATTATGGTGTTGATTTCCTTTCTTTTCTATTTCTTTTTTTTTTTTTATTAATTATATTAATTATTTTGTGTGACAGTTGTAGAAATGAAGAGAGGTGGCCAACTACCTAGACGTAGATGCAAAATATACGATTCTCTTCGTATAGCCACCACCAGATATGGATAACCTTCGAATCAATGGATATATTTAAAAACGAGAGACTTGAACAAATAAATAAAAAAAACGGGTTTATGTTCTAGAAGATACATTTCGAAAAAAATTCAAAATTCTTTTTTTTTTTCTATTGTATGTCAAGAATTGAAAAATGTGAAAAATTAATATTCTCTTACTAAGATCTACTGACTGCAAGATCAACATACTTCATTGCATCCTTTGCCTCCTGATTAGCAAAGGTCAGACGAGCTCAAACATCAAAACCTTGATAAATACATTCTTTTTTTTGTGGTGTAAACGGTTTCAATTTAGCCTTTTTCTTTTTTTTCTTTTTCACCTTAGATCTTTTTTTTTTTTCTTAAACGGTGAACTTCAGTCCGAGAAAACAATTGGTGAACTGGAAAAATATACTGGCAAAGAAACGTGCAAAATTTAAAAGAAAAACTCAATTGTGTAGAAATTATCAATTAGCAAGTAAATGTTAATTGAAGATCACCAAGAAATTCCCCAAGGCTCTGTCTCTCTTGTATCAGTACCAACCCGAATTGCCACCTATGTATATATGTAAATTATATGTTATATGTATATTTTTGATTCATGCAGCAGTTTATGTTATGGTGGATGGACCCCCACCATTCATTGGAGGAACTAAAATCCGACCATTTAGTTTCCCCGGCATTAACCAAACAACTTTCATCCGACGCGAATACCTTTAGCCAGGCACGCGATGACAGTGAGTGTGAGTAGGTTTCTCTCTGTTCTTTCAGTAAATCAGTGTTTTCTCGAGGCTCTTCAGTAGGGGCTACTACCACGTGAAAAGTTTTTTAAATAAAGAGAATTTCATTGAAAAGGAAGCGATTAATCAGAGACATTTAGGAGGATCTGATGTGGTTAAAAAAGATCAGGTTTTAGAGGGACAAAAAAACAACAAAAAAAATCACCCGGTTGGTGTTTGAAACCCCTTTGGAAACTGAACTGTACGCATGTAGACACTTTTAGATTTATCAACCTATAAGATCATCAGAGTTATGGCCGGTTGATGTAGCCAAGTTAGGTCGGGATTGCTTTATTACCGGTAATGGTAGCGATGGCGAGGCGGATACTACTGTGAGGTGAAAAACGACCGAGGCGCTCGGAAGTCGACAGGTTACCCGGCCTCAGTTCTCGGCATCAACCAATCAAACTGCCCCATTTTCCCCGATTCCCCCCGGACGCAAATTTTTCAGCTCCCTTCATCAATATATAAACCTGATTGATCCCCCCTAAGGATTTTTTTACCCTATCTAATCATAGACCAATATATTCAATAGACAAGATGGATAGTAATTTCTTCGTTGACTTCATGATGGGTGGTGTTTCCGCCGCCGTCTCTAAGACCGCCGCTGCTCCAATTGAAAGAGTTAAGCTTTTGATCCAAAATCAAGATGAAATGATCAAGCAAGGTAGATTATCCAGAAAGTACGATGGTATCATTGACACTTTCAAGAGAACTGCTGCAGATGAAGGTATCGTTTCCTTCTGGAGAGGTAACACTGCCAACGTTGTCAGATACTTCCCAACCCAAGCTTTGAACTTCGCCTTCAAGGATAAGTTCAAGGCCATGTTCGGTTTCAAGAAGGATGAAGGTTACTGGAAATGGTTCGCTGGTAACTTAGCTTCCGGTGGTTTAGCTGGTGCCACTTCTTTAGCTTTCGTCTACTCTTTAGATTACGCTAGAACTAGATTGGCTAACGATGCCAAGTCTACCAAGGGTGACGGTGGTGCTAGAGAATTCAACGGTTTATTCGATGTTTACAAGAAGACTTTAGCTTCTGATGGTATTGCTGGTTTGTACAGAGGTTTCGGTCCATCTGTTGTTGGTATCGTTGTCTACAGAGGTTTATACTTCGGTTTGTACGATTCCTTGAAGCCTGTTGTCTTGGTTGGTCCATTAGAAGGTTCTTTCATGGCCTCTTTCTTGTTAGGTTGGGCTGTTACCACTGGTGCTTCCACTGCTTCTTACCCATTGGACACCATTAGAAGAAGAATGATGATGACCTCTGGTCAAGCCGTTAAGTACGATGGTGCTTTCGATGCTTTCAAGAAGGTTGTTGCCGCTGAAGGTGTTAAGTCCTTGTTCAAGGGTTGTACTGCTAACATTTTGAGAGGTGTTGCCGGTGCCGGTGTTATCTCCATGTACGATCAATTGCAAGTCATCATTTTCGGTAAGAAGTTCAAGTAAACTAATCGATAGTCATCGGTAAATAGATTGGGTTTATTCTGATAATTATACAAAAAAAAATTGGTTATTTAAAGTGTCGAGAGTCTTTTCCTTTTGTTGAACACTACTTTAAGTTCCTTTTTGATAGTTGTTTTGAATATTGCTATTTAGTTTCTTATATTTATTTCTTATTGATATGTATATATTAATCGATCTTCAGTAATAGATTTGATATAGTATGAAGAAAATTTTCATCAACGTATTTTTGCTTATGTAAGTTCTTAGTAACGCCCATAATATTTTATGACCTGTTTACTACCTCGCATATTTCCCAATCTGCTATTGTGCCTATTTCCGTTTAAAAACAAAGATTTACAGAGATTGGCACATGATCATCGTAAATCGATCTAAGCCCTGAAAAACAAAACGAATTACGTCCCTTCTCGAATTAAATATGTCTCTAATGATCATCTTTAAATAGTGAATGTGAAAGGCATAAAATTTCACTCGCTCTTTCAGGGTTTACATTGGTGCCCAAAAAAAACGCACTACCTAATTTGATTTGATTCATCAATTCTTTTACAAATGAACATTTATTGATACGATTGAATGGATATCATAAAGAAACTCGACCACCTGATAGAAAAGTAAACCCAAAACATACGAGTTTTTCGATATAACCATCAATACATTACGAAATAAACATGAAAATAATTTTTAGAAAACAAACAAAAACTCTGGCAATTCCACCGAGTTGGGTGGGACCAAATGGAACAAGAAATTTACTCAGTTTTTTATTTCTTTCTTGAAGTTTAAGTACAATAGCTTGTATTCACCCTTCAAGTCGTAAACAACTCTTTCCTGCTTTTCATAAGCATATTTCTTCAAAATTTCAGAAGAGTTCTGCAATTGCAAGAAGTTGTCATCACTGATATCATTAACCTCATTAATTAAAGTCATGGAAAATCTCCTTGGTTCAAAAATACTTAAAACTTTTAATAAAACATCAACAACAGTAACTGGAGTGTTGTTCCCAAATGGATAGTTTGTTTCAAAGGAAGCATAAGACCATCCAGATTCAGGAGTAATATGGAAAGTGTAGTAGTATCCACCTTTATTGGAAGTAACCGAGTTAGAAGAATATCCACAAGGAGTGAAAGAAAATGCATCATGGATAAAATTGAAGTTATCCTTGGTTTCAATTTCTTCATCTTCATATTCTCCCTTATCAGACAAGGAGGGTGATGGTAAATGAGCACCTTCATTTGGCTTACTAAAGATGGCATTGATACCAGTTTCATGCATGGTTTCAAATCCAATATCATGACCTAAATCAGATTCTTCAATTCCACTTTGGATCAAAGATTCAACACCTGGTTTTCTGGAAGTGAAGAATTTATGAGCCTTTTCTTCATCTAGTTCAGTCATGAGAATTTCAAAAGTTTGATCATTAGATTTGGCATGATTCTTTTCAGCATCTTGACCACCCATGTATAAATACCAGTGGTCATCACTGTTGAAGTCACCAACTACGTAAGATTTTCCCTTTAAAAAGTACCGGTTCAAAAGATTAACTTCGTTTTTCCAATCTTGATGAACGTGAGTTTGCTTATTTGGGAACATAAAGGATCTTCTGGAGTAGAAAATCTTGTAGATTTCCTTGGAAGTAAAGGTTCCACCCATAAAATAATCTTGACGAACAATATCAAATAATTTATCCATACAAGCCAAAGTAGTAGTGGTACCACAAGTCTTTAAGATCAATTTATGAGGGAAAACAAATAAGGAACTTTCACTTAAAAGGTAAGCATCCATAAACTTAGAAGATTTCATGGACAAAATCTTACAATTGACCAAATCTAAAACTTTAACCCATTGTTCGAGAGGAATGGATCTCAATCCTTCTTGAGAGAAACCAGCCGGAAGGTCAGATTCAGATTTCCAGAACCAAAGTTCAAGAAGTTTTTCTGGACCTTCGAAAGCATAGGTGGAATCAAGGTTGGCTGAAAGGGTGTGATCAACATAGGTGTCACTGATGTAAGCTGGGGCAACCATAATTGGATAATGGTGATAATAATAATAATGTTTCTTTTTTTGTATTTTTGTTTGTTTGTTACCTACTGACTGAGTAGGGGTCTTTTCTAGGTGGGTTGAAACTTACTCTTATGAGATGGGATTTCAATTACTAGTACTATTGTAACGAAGAGAGAAGTAGCAAGAAACGTTTCAATGAATACTAATAAAGGGCTTAGAAGCTAATGCTAATAATGGTTGAAAATTTTCTTGGGTTTGATATGGATTTTTAATAATTCTTTTTGATCTTTGTACCTGATTATATGAATTGATAATGATATGTTGAAATTTCAGATCAAATCAAGAATGATAATTGAGGAACAAAGTCGAATCAAAAGAAAATGACGGGGTAATGAAAATATCGATGTCAGCAACAGATAACTGAAGGAATTTTGGATACTGTGATTTAGTTAATTGAGGAGACTGTTTCGCTAGAAAAGTCTCTAAGTAGATAGCAATTATCGAATGCTACCCTGGTTCAAGTAATGGATTGATGTGTAGGTACTGTCGTGAAGACTTCTCGTGCATAAACACTTATTGCAAGGAGAAGGCTATTTTTTGAAAGTAAGGGTCGTTGCTGGGCAGATACAAATCGTTTATGATGAACACACCAATGATTTGAATCTATTAACAACGGGATTAGTGAATTTTTAATTCAGAAAATTAAAGGGTTTAGGATTCTTAGGACCGTTTGGAAAGTTCTAGAAACCAGACCTGGCGATTGAAGAAGCGGGAGATGTAAATTCGGAGTTCAAACTATGAAGAGACCGTTTGAACAAGACACAATTATGGAGTGTTTGGGAGAATAACTGACGATTTATAAAGGCTGTAGTATAAACGTTTTTTGAAAAATTTTTTTTTTTCCCTGTCTCACCTTTCGCCTAAGGCCTGCACAGAGGCCGATCTACCGAATTTGCAGCTAACTTTGCCACAGGCCCAAATACCATACATTGGCTAGAGTGGAAGTGGTGGATGTAGTTATAACAAGGTTTAGAACTCGGAAGGTTACAATTTACGGAAAAACCTATAAACATTAACCATTTTCTTTACATGATTTGATGTGGATAAAGACACTTGCTTTTGTGTGGGGAGAGCATGGTTATGATACCATGTCTAGGTTAGGAGGCTGGGGAATGAGGCTTACAATTTGGCTAATTAGCAACGACAAAAAAGTGCGACAAGTGCATACGACCCTAAAACCGAATTAGGCATTAATTAGCTAAACACAACATATTTATATATAGAGAAGCAAATGGTGGAAAATGGAGCCAATATGGTCTAAACAAAAATCTAATGATCAATGGGCACCATGGGTTCTTGAAGCATGGAATTAAAAAAAAAGGATCCATGGAACCTCAACTTAATTCGCCGATCAGGGTTCTAATATTGATGAACAATAAGACCCTTCCTGCAAAACTGTACAAAGAATAAAACACAAAAAGTATTAAATATTAATTGATCAACCAATAATCAATTGACTATTCATTCATTCGATTCAAAGATTATACATTTCTCACTTTTTTTGGTATGTTTGGTTTGTTTGTTTGACTGTTTGTTGTATTGATTGTTGTTTGGTTGGTTGCTTGATTGTAAATCAAACACTAGAAACAATTTCACTAGCATTCTTTAAGACTTCAACCATCTTGGTACATTCCTTTCTCTTTTGCACAGTCAATTCATTTTCACTAACTAATTCGGCTAAATCCGGAGCGCTGTAAACCTTTTCCAATAAGTGCTTTTGAATTTCATCCTTGGATCTAACAATCAATTTCAACATAATGGCCTTTGGAACAACATCAGTAACAGTTCTTTGAACAATTTGATAATAAGAAGAAATCAATAACTTAATAACCTCAGTTTCCATAGATTCTCTTTCAGTCATTGTACCAGTGGCTCTTAAAACAGCTGGTGGGGCTTCCATAGATTGTAATCTCTTCTTGTTCTTAGAAGAAAAGAAACCTCCAAAGAAACCATTGTTTTCTACTTTATTGGCTTGTTGCTGTTGCTGTTGCTGTTGCTGTTGTTGCTGTTGCTGTTGTTGGTTTGGTAATGGCTTACCAGTCTTTGGATCAACAGCAATTTGTGGTCTTGGGTGGAACTTTTCTTCAACAATAGACATAGCTTGAGCACCATTCAAAAAATCAGGATGTGCAGTATTAACATAAGTTTCTTCAGCCTTAATTAAATCACTAACAAAAGTGTTAGTTGGAATTAATTCTTCACGTAAGAATTGAATGAAATTATTTGATAACACTTCCTTCAAACCTGGATAACGAGAATATTGTGGTCCAGCAATAATTTGAGATAATATTCTAACCAATTCATCGAAAATTAAGTTGACACAACGAAGAGATGGTTCTTCCATTCTATGAATTTGTTGTTTAACCAAAACTTCAAAGGCTGCAGTACCAACGAATAATGTAGGAGCAGAACCAGAAGTATTATGCATAATTGTTCTGATGTCAGCATCTTTAATTTGATCAAAAGGATCAATAGCTGTAATACCATTTTTGAAAATTTCATGGAAAACAAAAGATATACGAGCACCACCACTCAATTCTTGAGACGATAATTCCTTTGATTCACCATCCAAAATACCATTATAATCTTTGGTGAAGTTGGTGATCATATTTAATGCAATAGAAGTTGGTGACTCAGACATTTCTGGACCCAACATACTTAATTCATTTTGATATTTCTTTAAGGAATGTTCGATTCTCATTTTTATATCTGGTAAAGTACCTTTAATGTGATGTAACAAGATACCATTCAATTTCTTAGCCAAGTATGGAGTACCACAGTAATGGGCCTTAGCTTTATAAGATGGATGGTTTTCAAAAAAGTTCTTCTCGTCTTCTAAAGCTTGTCTAATAGTCTTTTTAGATTCAATATCTTTTTGACCTCTATTGATAACTGGAACATAACCAAATCTTAAAGGAATAACTCTACCGGCAAGGATATCAATGACATCAGTACCTTGGTCCATTAAATCAACCTTGGTTAAAACACCAATAGTTCTTGCACCTTCAGGATCAACTTCTCTAGCTAATTTTAAACCATCAGAGTTAGCCAAATCAGTATTGGCGGCATTGACAGATAAGATAATAGCATTTGGTTTAGAAATAAATTTCATAATCATTTCTCTGATTTGTCTTTCAATATCTTTTGGTTGATCACCAACTGGGACTTTAGTTAAACCAGGTAAATCAACCAAAGTTAAAGTTAAAACATGTGGAGAATAAATTCTTAAGTTGATTGGAACAGGAGAAATACCTAAATTCTTACCGGTTTTAGCATCAGTTTCTCTGACAATTTCATTTCTGATGTCTTCAAAATTGAAAAACTTCTTTCCTGGTAAATGTAAGAATTCACCCCATTCATCAGCATTGTTTTCGGAGGCTTCACCATTTTCCTTGGTAGTATTGATTTGAATCAAATCATTTGATCCCTTTGGAGTAGATCTTTGGTTGATCAATTGCAAAACCAATGGTCTTCTGGTAACGATACCAGTACCTCTTGGTAAGAAATCTCTACCAACAATATTCTCTAAAACAGACGATTTACCCGATGATTGTGAACCGACAACAGTGATTTGAGGCAAATCAACAGGGGAAGAAGATCCGCCACCTAATGGGGCCAATGCATCTTGCAATTTATTGATAGTGGCGATTAAGGTCTCGTCCATCTTGAGGTTGATTGGGGAATTACTGAGAGAATTTGGTTGTAGATCGATTTGGATTATTATGTTGAGGTGTTCATACCCGGGGTAGGGACACGACCCAAATGGCAAAGGGTGGTATTGAGGTCACTGATATGGGGTGGTAGGCGCGGTAGTTAGTGAGCACGGTAGTGAGGTGACCAGTGGGTAGCGATAGGAATAGGGAGACCATAACGAGACCAAAAGGAGACAAAGAGACGAATAACTAGAAGGGAGTTTGGGGGATCTTCACGGCAGAACATACAACGGTTTCCACTAGGATGGTGAGCTGAGCTGTGGGTACTGTCACCAACACCTGCCAGCTCGTCCCCCCTTGAGGTGAGTGTGATGACTTGGCGGTAGATATGGTGGTGGGTCGCAGGGAGAGAGGTAGTGGTGATAAGGCTAAACGTAGGGGGGCTAAATGAAACCAGTTTACACCGGAAGCCTGAGCTGAACGAATACAAGTTCTTATTATCATTATTATATTATTAGTATGATGAGTATTAGTATTAGTATCATTATTATTATTATTATTATTATTACAAATATTATTAAACAAAAGAGCCCGCAAATAATAGTGGTCTTTTTAACGAATGCATGGAAGTAATGTAAATCCACCATAAAATGGAAGGTATTGATTATGAGTGGTGATTGCGAAGTGTTAATGAGTCAGTGAGTGCGCGTGGTGTGGGTGCTATTTGTGTGTGGGGGAAAAAACACCCACCTGCAATAGTGGAGCGCAAAACTCAATTGAACACAATTCATGATGGATTCAAAAGATATAATTCGTGAACCCAGTATTGGGTATTGGAAATAGGGAATGTTGGCTGGGACCGTAGGATATCATATCATATCATATCATAACATTAATACTATTAATATTATTAGTTAATCAATTACATATACATTAATTTGCAAGTCATTAAACTCTTTCAAAGCGGCCTCTGTCAGATTCCAGGGAACATCAAAAAGACCAGCATTAATCTTGGGCATATTAATAACAATCTTCTCACCTTTAAGTTCAGGTTTACCTACTTTCTTTAACTGACTTTTCAAATCTTTCATAGCTTCTCTTGTATAGTGCACAATTTCAGGTGGCAGATTCTTCTTTTTACCCGCAAAATCACTTGTAAAAAGACAAGCAACATAAACTCCTGACTTCCCCGGATCCAGGGATTCCGATGGTATTAACAATGCTTTCCCAAGCAAACTGGCCGGATTCTCTGAATATTGTTTGCAAAACTCCACATACTTATGATAAGTTGAAGGAAACCTTTTGCGAAATGAAGTTGCTATTCCTGCCCCCCAAGAGCCTCGACAATTACAAGCATGAGCTAATATGGTTGAGCCAGATGGCAGTCTATGGGAAAATAGGTCTCCTTTGATATAATTTACCATGGTTTTGGGATATCAATTAGGCCTTGAAATGAAAGGAAAGTGGGTACGTTATAGAGAGAAAATGAACTTATATGGGTTTTCTTGATTATTTAAAAAGGAATGGAATGAGGTTAAAATGATAGTATGATAAATGTCTTTTTTTTTTTTTTTTTTTTTTTTGAGACCAGGGTATTAAGAAAAGTAGGAACTATAGGCGATAAGGTGCAGATTAAGTGTCTGCGCAAATACCAAAAGTAGTTTCAATTTAGTTACAATTTTGAGACTTGTAATTACCAGTGGGGGTAGTGGGGCGACCTCAACAATCTTCTTTTTTGGTTAAACACCAATTTGGCAATGTGCGGACAAAGAACTGGATAGTTAAAAGTACCTCGTATTATGATGGATTGCGGGCAACCATATGCAGTGGTTCTAATCCTACAAGAAAATACTAATTGATGGTTAGTGATAGAGTTTCAGATTATCAATGTATCAATTTATCCATATCTATTTTTATATAAATTAACCATGCAACAACCTATCAATTATCAACAGGGTACGGACTTGAAAAATATATTCACATCCGTTCGTTCAGGGGAGATCGAAGGATTTTTATTTTGGTTGTGGTGGGTACTAGTTTAGGCTAAAAAGTAGGCTAAGCAGGGTGGGGTAAATAGAAGGAAATAGTTTCGAGTTGTGGACATTGTAAATTGTTTCAATAGTTGATGTTGGTGGAACAAATGTATAGAACAATCAAACCCAAATGTGGTGGTGTGTATGGTTTCCAAGACAATGCGCAAATTTTTTTTTTTTGACGAGGTGACAAGGATAAAAATTGGAGCTACTGGTACCAGGGGAGAAGAGACATAGATGCAAGGGGCACACACCAATTTCACCACTATCATTGTATGAGTGCATGGAAATTTATTCTTCTTTATTAAAAGGTTAGATTGTTAATTTTTAAAGTTGGTTTTAGTTATTACTATGATCAAACTTACCTTCAACCCAACCAGTATTAATTTTATTTAACCTTGGCAATGACTCGGTCACCAGCTGATGCGAAACTGGCACCATCTATTTTGAAACCTTCTTCACACCCTCCACCGAAAACCCCTTCGAGAACAATTTGTTGTTCATCTCCTTGTTCTATGTAAGACTGCTCTTCAAAAGTACTTTCAAAAGTAACTTTGTTGCGAATTTTATCAACCACAACATCAGTAATGGTTTGGTTAATTCTATCTTCAGGTGTGAGCATGAAAAATTCAATACCATCTCCTTTAGTAACTTTCGCATCTGGTGATAATGCAATAATACTTGCTTTAGATCCCCAACCTCCGCCTCCGGCGATAACTTCATATTTGTAGGCCTTTTCTGGGTGATCTTTTTTGTAGATTTTGACGTAAACTTGAGTTTCCTTGGAAGCAATGCTCATAAGTTTTTGATTATTTTCAAGGAATGATGCTGCTGACTCATTATTGACACTTTTAACGAGATTTCCCACGCTATTGGTGATCATGAATTGTTCACTTTCATCGTAAAGAGGAGTTAAGTTATCAGACACTTCGTACGATTCGGCAACAATTGGTAATTTCACTTGTAAATCACATAAAGTGAACCCGGAATTGGCTGTTTCTCCTACATCTTCAACTACCTTTGCTGGTTGAAAGTAAAACATGGTTACAAGATTACCAGTAGAAAACACAGTATTAGCAAGTTGAAGATCCACAGTAGAGATTGATCCAGTAAGGCATAAACGAAGGTTGGATTCGATGTTTTTCCAGTTCTTTCTGGCCACCACAATATGAACTCCATCACTTTCTTTTGGTAAATTCTTCAAGTCATCTCTCTCATCGACTTGGACTGAGTTGTTCACTTTCATGTATTGGTCCATCCATAACTCGGCCACACCATTACGGTGGGAGTTTGGGATCAAACTATCAATTCCCGCTACCACAACTTGTAGTGAAGTTGTTTCATGAAGCTTTATGGTTTCTTCTATGACTTTTTGGAGATTGGATGGGGTAGAGAATACAAGTAAAGACTTCGAGTTTGGTGGAGGTGTAAGGCTGACATTAACAGGGTTGAGGGTTGTGCGGGCTTGATAAGAGAGAGCACGTACACTCAACAACAGTCTGAATCCTCTTAGTATCATCGTGGACTATCGTATAACCGTACAAATGTAGAAAGGTGTATTTGATTATTGATCACAACGCGACTATTGGTTAGATCTGATTAAACTGTACTTGAACAAACTCCAAGTTTGTTTGGCACCCAGTGAAATCACAGGGCTGGACATAAGCTTTATATTCTGATCGGACATTGCTATACCTTTCCTGGCTGATACGAACACACACCTGGTCGTGACTAATAGCTCTTTGGTGTTTTTGGTTTTGCTTTAACACAAGTGATTATTGCTTGACCTCATCTCTTATAATTGCAGCCAGTTTGTGTGCAACAATACCCATTTCATTCTATGACTGAACCTACAGTTATCTTTTGATGTTTCTATCATATTTGTGGCTGGTTGCTCTCTATATACATCATGGGTCGTTTAGTTTTCTACTTCTTCTATGTTTCTCTTTTTTGGAACGGTGGTGTCTTCTGGTGATTCGTTCTTTTCGTCTGGTTGTTCATTTTCGAGTTGATGATCTTTATTTTCATCCTGTTCCTTGAAAGATGCTTTGGATTCTTCTATTTCTTGTTCCTTCTTGGCCAAGGCTTGCTTTTCCTTTTCAATCAATGGCAAGATTTTTTCACTGAATGCAGTCAATTCTTCTTTGACGTTGACCTCACTTCCGTTATCCAAAACCTTCTTTAAAACCGGACCCCAAATTCTTTCGTCATTGTTCTTGAAATCTTCAATTGTGAAAACGTTCTTACCCAATTTCCAGTCAGATTGGGAAGTTCTAATAAGCTCAACCATGTAGGCAGAGGACTCGAGTGCTCTTCCGAAATCACTTATCAAACTTCTTATATAAGTACCAGAGGAAACATCGGCAGTCAAGTGGATCATAGGTAATTTTTCAGGTAAGGTTTGGCCATCATCCAAGAGCTTTGGCTTGGATACTTCGGTCTTGACACCATCATTTTCAGCTTGTTTCACATATTGGTTGGAGAAGTATAATGGAGAGTCGTTTAAAGTAGGGTTATTGGCCAAACCATGTTCCTTAGGTTGACCATTTTCGTCCAATTCACTTTCCAACTTGGCGAATTCGTGGTCAAGTCTCAATGAATCTTCTTCGTGGACCACCAAGTCGTGAACTTTGATTTCTCTGGTCTTGATAGGCACTGGTAACGGGATCCCCTTTCTGGCATATTCATAAAATGGTAAACCATTGACTTTAAGAGCCGAGAAGATAGGAGGAGTTTGCTTCAAGTCACCCACAAATTTAGGACCGGTTTCCTTGATCATCTCCTTGGTAACATGATCAATCTTGTTTTGGGTGATGATTTCACCTTCAGAATCACCAGTGGTAGTAGATATACCAAGCAATGCCTTGGTCTCGTACTGTTTGCGACACTCAGTTAAGTAGTATTGCAACTTCTTGGTACCCAAACCAACACCAATCACCAAAACACCACTTGCCAAAGGATCCAAAGTCCCTCCATGGCCGATCTTGACCTTTAAGTCTCTGATCTTCTTATCAACCTTTTGTTTAGACCATCTCTTGTTACTACTAAGATCGTATCTTGCCTTTTCCCTTGCCTTTTGTAAGTCTTCCAGAAACACTTGCGATGCGGTGAAGAGCTTTTGGATATCGCCAATGAACTGGGCGGATGTCACCCCTGAAGGCTTGTAAACTGCAAATACTCCGTCCATAACTTTGGGTCTGAATCTGAACATGGTGGTTCCAACTCATCGGATTTGATGTTGTAGGACTGCACCGAGACTGGATGGTAGGATGCGATGTGAGAGAGAAGGTGGGTCAAGAGAACAAGACAAGAGTGGGTCGATATAAGGAAGAGTAAGTGTATAGTGTAGAGAATGATAGGGTTAAAATTGGGGTTATCTGGTTTGGTCTACGGTTGGGAAGGAATTGGGGATGCTGATTATGGCCCATGCCTCCAGGGCATTTCTCATTTATTAGTTAGTATAGTGAGAACTAAACTGAATACTCATTAACAAATATCAATGGATGGAGCAAATATTGAACAGAACAAATATTGGCAGGTACTATGAAAATTGATGTTATGATACAATGGGTGTTGGTTATTGTACCGGTAAATTGCTTACCAATGAATTATGCTTTTCATACTGTTGAGTGATTCTCGTCTCTCTCTTTATTGTATTTTTTAATTATTGGTTATTAGTGGGCTTGGGGATCTGGAAATCAAGAGACAAATAACCTGACAATCGGGGGGATATCACCAGTAATAGCTCTGACTTTTGCCTCAAACCAGGGTTGATCTCATCCTCTATATACTTCTCTAGCTCTAGTAATTTTCTTCTTGAGTGTGGATTAATCATCAATGAATAAATGCCTCCACTGAGGGTATCAACCAAGCCTTCGGCCACATTTTTTATGTCACAAGGGTCCAATGCCTGGTATATTTTTTCGTTTATACTGGTGACTATGCTGGTAAACTCTTCCATTGAGATTAGCCCCGGGATCAATGGTGTAAGCGAAGTATGGCCAAACCAGTTATCTTCAGCAACTCCCTTGGTCTCGTACTTGTCATCCAGTGATCCACTAGAGCCCGTCAAAGCAGCAGGTTCCTTACCCGGATAAAAAGTGGAAAATTGGGGTATGAGATCAGAGTACTGGGTCGAATCGTATACCCTTGGAATCCGTACTATACGGGTAGACGAGAACACCAATGAGTCTTTATGTTCATAGTTATTAGGGAAATGGTTCACCACCAACGAGGCATCGGTAGCTATGGACTGACCCGACTTGTAGTCGGTGGTAAGATACTCGTGATAGTTGAAGAAGAGAAGCTTGTCTTTCTGTGGAGCTGGATCTGGCGCTGATTCCATTGATGGTTCTGGATCATTGTTGTACTTTGTGTTTGGGTTGTTCACATTCGTGGGCTCCATGGTAACGTTGTGCAGGCCTTAAAGTGGTATGGACAAATTGAGAAGGCGCTAGGGCCACGGAAATGTACAAGTCAGGTGTTGCTGATTGAAGTCAAAAAGTAAATCTATAGAATAACAACTATAGATGAGATATTTGATATTCAAAAAAAGATTGATTCCGCCCAGGATCGAACTGGGGACGTTCTGCGTGTTAAGCAGATGCCATAACCAACTAGACCACGCAACCAATTTCATGGAGATTTTCATTTTCTGGGTTGCTGTCACGAGACAGATAACTGTATATGGATCTACAAGAAATTTACCTACACCAAGAAGAGAGTTCATTTATAACTGAATTATGAGTGCTTTGGAAATGAGGAGGAAATTCTAATTAATTTTTAAAATTTTTGGATCTTCACACTTTTGTTAATCTTATTGTCTTCCTGTAGTTGGTGGTTTTCTTTTCTGTTATAAATTAGAATTTCCTGTGGTACAAAATAGTAATAGGTTTCACTTACCCAACTTGATATATATATCAACAATGCGCTAACTGTATATTGAAGAAACTAATTTTCAATTAAAGCTATATATTGGAAACTTTTGAAACTGGGCTCATAGTTATGATTGAATGTCATAGATGCAAAATCGACATCCAAAGGAAGATCTAAACAAGAAACTTCCCACGAAATCGTGGAGAGCAAATGTATTTTATCAAAAAATTCATGGATAATATTCAAGAAGGTCTTTTTTGACTCAATTAAGAGACATCGAAAGCTTATTAAAATCAATGACAAACAAGGTGAGTATGTAGATAATAGCTTCAATGTTTGCGTGGAGCTACCCTCTGCATCCTGAAAGAGACCACCTTCAATTAGTTGTCAACCAGCATAATGACAAGAAGTAAAACGGAACTTGTGAGGGTCCTGAAAAGCCCCGTAAAGAATATTTAGTTTATGGAGAATTGCTAGAGGAGCTCGATTATTTTGAGATAATTCCATTTTCTTATTTTCTTGAAGAGAATGAACATTTTTTGAAATTTTGTGAAAGATATGAAAAGATGTAATTTAAGGGTATTAAGTATAACAATAAAATATGCAAATAAACAATTAGGGAAAGCTTGAAGTTTTTTCAGAACTGTGAAAAATACTTGAAAACTACCACATAGATCTTAAATTGTAATTTGTTCGTTATATATATTAGTTCTAATTATTTGTAATTGTCATTAAATTTAAATGGATGCAAAAAGGAACACAAAATATTCCAATCCCAAGGTACAGGCTGATTTAGCTATTTCTCCAGATACTTGGCGTTCAATACAGAAGTGAATTGGGTCTTTATTTCTTGATCTGTTGGTTGCTCAGGTACAAGTTCTGCAAATTCGCCAGCTAATGTTTCTATAATAGTCTCCACATTATCTTGTGAAGATTCTTCTCTTAGCTGCAAATTAATAACCATATCAAATTGTGAGTCCGGATCCTGTTTCAGATTTACTGGCTGAAATCTATTAAGGAATATTTTCATAACTTTAATTGCCAATACTTCTTTAGAAGCAGCTTTGATAGACTGATGATCATCACCTCTTTGTCTTACTCTCTTAAAGGTAATATCCCAAATTCTTTTTTTGTCATGAGTTGGAATAAAATTCACGCAAATAAATTTAAACTCTTCATTAGGTAAATAATTTTGCTTATGTTGTTTTATATCGCCTATTAGCTGAGCTCTTTCCTTGAACTGAGCATTGTTTCTATCTAAAAGAACCACCTGGTAATCAACAAGGGTCTGTACACATACTTCCGCGAGTTTGGTCCTGGCTCTTCGAGAAAGATCATCGTTTTGAATATGCACCCATCTAGGAAAGAGCTTAGAAAGAGTCTTGAAAACAGTAGTCTTTCCACACCCAATGGTGGCTACGGGTATAATGATGTACTTAGGCATAGAACAAATGCTAATTGAAACCACACAAACGGAATTTTTACCAAGGTGCAAATTAGATGACTTCGTTAGGAAAGAGTCAGGATTCTAGAGCAGCCCCACTGCCGAAAGACGAACTCAATATCCAAAAAGGTAAGGGTTTAAGATCTTGTTTTATATATACAAGTACCAAGCCCTACCAGATCACATGACCAGAAATTGGGGTCATCGCACTACCACTACCTATTTAAAGATGAGGTTTTGAATATATTTTCTCTTCATCCAACTTACAGTCAAAAGTGTATGTGAATTTGATGCAGTGAAATGATGATCTCGAGTCTACGGACTCCTTAAAATAAACCCAGCTCAATTGATATTTTGTTTATGATAAGAAGGTTTTAGATATCTGACACAGCTTCTTGTATAAGGATTAGTACTAACAAATTAGAGAAGGAAGATGAGATAGAATTGATGAAAAACCATGAAAATAGTGAAAATTCGAAGGAAATTATATTGGACTGGGAGAGAGGTTCTTCGGATCCACTTAGTTAGGCCAACGTAGATGTAGAGAGTTGAGTGTCGGGTGTGATGATGGGCGAAACACCAGAGTGATGAGCCATAGTGTCTCGGACCAGTATTGGTCTGGTTAGGCACTTCGGTGATCAGTACTGGTGTTTCACCCAAATGTGAGCGTAACAGCTTTAAAGATCCGCTACATCTTCTAGTTCAACGACCAACGATATCATTATGATGGTCGTACAAGGTTGCCTACCCCATTTCGTCGCCACTAGGCTCATATTTCTTGACTTGGTAGATTCTGCCTTTTGATTCACCTATTTTCACCAGTAAATGTGACAAACTTTTCAGGAGTGAAAAATTCGACTTTTGGCTCGAATTTTGACAAATCCACAGTGCTAGTAAAACCAAACCCACCCAATGTAGCTTTCCAGCTTGTCTTCTCTGCTCTAAACCCCATTCTGCTCGCTCTTTGCCTTCTTATCTGCGATTGTCGGTCTATTCCACCAACTCACTTCGTGCCTATTTTCCGCGATATATTGGAAAATTTTTTTGATTCACCAAACCGCCAACTACAACTCGTACAATGATTCCTCTCAGACAGACCGTCTACAGGAACTTGACGAGGACCAACCTCACCAAGGTCAGAGCACAGGGGGTGATTATTACTCGTTTCCAGTCTTCTATCCCAACACCTTCTCCAGTTAAAACCATGACTCCAAATGGTGCCAATACCAAGCCAAAGAACAACATCCAACAAAATGAGGCTAAGGGTGCCAATGGTAACAATGGTAACAACAATAACCAAGTCAGAAGACGTACCATCAACCCTAAGCTTCGTGACGTGGTTATGCAAATTAAAGAAGTGGTCAAAAATGCCTCCGACGACTTGTCTGAATCTATGGAGATCTTGGAAGAAGGTCTCCTGTACTTGAGAGAGATCCAAGTGTCCGAAAGGATCTCTGATAGACAGTTGTATCACGAATTCCAACCTGTTGTCACCGAACTCTTGTACAAGTCCTTGACTGGCTCCAGCGAATCCACCAAGTCTGAAGATATTCTCGATACTATGATTCAATACAAGGTGGCTCACAGATACCACTTTATCCTAGTAGCCATCAATTGGTTGAACGCCAGTGGTATCAATCCAGTTGCCTACCACGAGATGTTGAAGTTGTGGGTCAAGAGTGTGGAATACGACAAATCTATGGACTTCTACTATGGTAACCCATATGTTATTAAGGAGTCTGGTATTGAGTTCAGAGGTTACTATCTTGTTAACCTTGCCTACTTTGCGTTTGTTCAATCATGTTTACAAGAAGGTGTCAAATACAATGCTGCTGATGCAGCCAAGTTACTCCAAGGAGAACCTCCATCTCCATACTTCGTTAAAGGTACTTTAAGTGACTTGAACCTTTTAACCAATCACACCAAGGAATTCGCTGAATTTACCAAGGTGGTCCAAACCCATGCATACGATAACTTGGACCCTAACGGCCCCGTTGCCTACAAGAAGATCACTAGTGCTGCTGAGAGAAAGGATGCTGGTGCTTTGAACAGAGTCTACACTGAGTTGCAATCTGCTGCAACCAAGACCAACAAGCCATTGACTGAAGGAACCATGAATAGACTCATGAAGGGATACTTGGATGTTGATAGACCCGAAGAAGTGTTCAGCTTGTTCCAAAGCATGATTTCTAAGGGTATTGAAAAGCCAACCATCAGCACTTGGGAAATTGTTTTACGTGCCATGGGTGCTCCATCTTATGTTAGCAAGAGATCCAGTAAGAAGCAAAACATCACTGAAAACATCGAAAGAACCATTGAAACCATCATTGCCAATGGTACCGAAATAACCCCAAAGACTCTTTCTATTATAGTGGGTGCCTTTGCTAATTTGAACAGATTCGACAAGGTTGATGAATATTTAGAAAAGTTCAATTCATTAAAGGTTATCAACCCTACTAAGAACAACATTTTAGTGGGTTTAATATTGAACAAGAAAGTTGGTGAAGCCGAAAAGAAATTGAAGGAATTTACCAGTGATGGAAGTGGATATATTCCAATCACCCACACCATGAACACCTTCTTGGGTTACTATGCCAGAGCCAAGAACTACAAGGCTGTGGAAGGTATTTTGGAATTCATGAAACAAAACAATATCCCAGAAGAAGTGGCCACTTATACTATCATGATTGATGTTTTCTTCAAATTGCATCGTGAAAGAGGATTGGCACCAAATGTTGATCAAATCTTGAATGGTATCACCAAATCTGATACCATCAAATTGAACGATTTCACCTACACTGCTTTAATTGATGGTTTGGTTAAGGATGGTGCTAACATTGAAGCTGCCAGACAAATTTTTGATGGAGCTTCTAAGAAGTACAAGACTTCTGCACAACTTTACACTTCCATGATGAAGGGAGAATTAGACTTTGGATCCGTTGGTAATGCTGAAGTTATCTTTGATAAATATATCAAACACATTTCCAACGATACCAGAGTTTGGAATATGATGATCACTTCCTTATTGGCCAAGCATGAAGAATTGGCCTTGCAATATTATGAAAACTTGAAGAGTCAAACCAGTTTGAAGGTGGAACCAAATTTCTTCACTTTTTACTATTTGATTAGTCACTTTATCAAGAGAGGAAATAAGGAAAAAATCCAATACTTTATCGATGAGTTGAAATCGTTGAAGGATCTCGGAAATGAATTACCGAAGCTTTTGCAACCATTGGTCAATGACTATACTTTCAGCAAAGAGTTGTTGGGCCAAATCAAACAGTAGAGTCGTCACAAGAGGCGCAGGACTCATATGTAAATAGTTTAATAATATAATGAAAAATACATATATAAAAAAAAAATAACTCCTAGATCAAATAAATCGGTGGAATGGATAAACAGTAGTTGTGAGTTGAGAATACGAACCAAGGAAACGAAGGGGCTAAAAAAATGAGTAGGACCAAAAAAAAAAATAATGGATATAAAGGGTGGAACCAATGGTGATCAATGAAAGCGGAATTGTAATGAGATAACGGAAATGATTTTCCAGATCTTTCAAACCCCTCTACCAATTTTTCCAGCAATGAAACGAAGGAACGAAAAATGTTCGAAAATTAAATTTACCCAGTCGCCGATAGGAAATTAATTTTTGATTTGACACTGCTGGACCAAACGAGGATCGACTAGTTTAGTGAAAGTTAGATAATTTCATTTAGTAAATAATTTTTAATATTTTAGGAGGTAGAAAAACCAGATATTATTTTTGTTTTGGTGGGCATAATTATTGATGGAGAATGGATTTACATACACTAGTGGAGGTACCCATCCATGATAGTAACCTGTAACGTATTTCAAAAGTCACCTTTCAGCTTTCAGGATGATGTAAAAGGGACATTTTAGAAATTTAACTGCAAGGGACAGGGTGAACATATTAATTTTTTTTAAAAAAAGGAGGTATCGATTCTAGATCGGTAAATGGTTAGAATAAGATTCATGATTGTAGATGCACACCCCAATAGTTCTCCGCCTTTTTGATCAAGGAGAGAGAAAGAGGTGAGATAATAAGAGTGCAGCTGACATCTTCTGCGAATACTGACTATCCTGAAATCCTGGCATATTGGAAGCTACAATTAAACTAATATAGAATTAAACTTAGGTGCAGGGAAGCGCCATATTACACAGAATAACTAAACCCTTTGAAAGGGTGAAAAGAAGAGGAAAATAATTCTAAGTAATCCTGTCTCTAGTAAAAGAAACACCAAAGATAAAAATTACCAAGTACGACATTCACTATAATATTCCTATTTATCCTTTTCTATTGTAGAAGTGATGTCAATGTATGAGGTTCAGAGTGACTGACATAATAGACAGACAAGAATGTGGGATAGATCTATAACAATTTGCCAGCCCTTGAACATTGGACCTTTCTTGGCAAGAGACGATTAACGGTGCTGAAAATAGGTAAAAAAAAAAAAGCCAGCCATAGAACTCACCAAAACGACAGGAAACGAAAAACCCTCTATGTCTCTCCCAAACCTGTATGTGTGGATTTTCAAGTAGACGAATGTATTTATTAGCGGAAGTACAATAAGTTAAAATAATATTGTTGCCAGGGCACTAACCACAAGAGGACAATAACCCCGTAGATTAGATAATCGGAGTTCACATTAGATCATACTTCAGGATAATAAATAACAAAGACACTTTATCAATCAGTTCTAGAACTTGGGTGTATTTGGTCAAATACAATAAGAGCAGGACCAAACAATCCCAGCAAAACCGGTAAATCATGATAATAAACGACATTCCTAAAAGTAGCCTATTTGGCCATTTTAAGCACTTTTTAAGCACCATCAAAAATCTAATGCCAGGGTTCGCTATACTGTGTGATTGCGACATAAGTGGCCACCAGGATTAGAGCCCTAGAAAACAAACCGGGAGACCAGATGACAGGGACAGTACCGGATTGGGGAACAGGGGTCTTCCCTTACTACGGCGCAATTAGGGGAAATGGTCTGACCTAAGCCTTTCTCAAGTTACTAGAGGAAGCTTCTTTATTAACTACAGATTATTCCGTAAGTAGATAAAGTATGGATAAAGTGCACTATTGTGAGAGGACTAGATACAGTATGGGTCCAATTTTAGGAAAGCACCTATTTTACCCCCAAGTGCATTATGGGCCTAAAGAAGAAACGAGATTAAGGTTTGGGAGACCACAAAAGGCGTAACATGCCATAAAGCGATGTAGTGATGTCACCAGTAGTGGTGAAAAAGGTGAAAAATACAAAAGCCTAATGACATCATCCATGAAGAAGGCTTTAACGAAGTTCTTCAATGGTTCAAGTCCTATGATTTTCCTATGATACATATATATTGAATTCAATAGTAGAGAGTGAAGAGGCGTATATGCCAAATATGTCAAATTATATACTGCCTGATGACAACAGACCGCCAAAAGGCTTAGATAGAGAGCTTGAACGTCCAATCAATTGTAGTGAAAGGGCGAGAGACTCGGCTTGTAAGCCATGAATGAGGTGAAGAAGAAAGGGCGAGAGACTCGGCTTGTAAGCCATGAATGAGGTGAAGAAGAAAAGACAGGAGCTCAGGGGTCCTGTGACTCGTGGGCTTTTGCAGCTACTTGATATGAAAAATGGATACTGATCCAGGTGCCACTGTTATTGAGCCATGAATGTTATGTCCCTGATATACGAGACAAGCCAACAACAAACCGGTTAAAGCTGAAGCCACAGTGCAGTTCACAAAAGTATTCAAGGGGGGTGGGCAGACAGAGGTAGCCAAACTGACTAATACTGTTACACTGTCAGCAGCCACCAATAAATAGATTCAATCAACTAACAGATGGGCTAGCAGGACGTTTTACTTTGAGTCATCAAAGTCTCCCATGGCCTTGTTCCACAATGGAACACCCCATCTCTTGAATCTGGCCATGGCACTGTCGAAATCATCCAAAGCTGGTCTGGTGTCTAACATAAAGGCAGGCATACCAGTTTCTTCATCATCTGGAGCACTGTAGTAATCAATGACGTACCGCACTTGTTTCCAGTCGTTTGGCTTACCAGTACCTCTTAAAATGGTCCAGTCATGTCTATCGAAAGGAGGCATGGTATTGAAAGTTTCAGGAAACATCTTTCCTAACCACATGTACATTCTAGCTCTTGGAGACAAGTCGTTAGGTCTTCCGGTAAACTTCAAAAGTCTAGGTTCTATTTTAGTTTCTTTGGTGTTTTCAGATTCCCAGTCCAAGATTTGGACCCATGCACCTTCGTTTAAGAAGTTATGAACATCAACCATAGATTCCACTGCATCTTCTGGGATCCCTTCACCTTTACCCTTTCTGAGCATAGCATTAAGCATTTGTTGAGGAGATGGATATTCCCATAAACCTTGATCTTCAGATTCACCTCTTGGAATAGAAGAAATGGTACGTTCGGTAGAAAGCGTGATCTTTTGACCAGGGGCCTTTTCTGAGGAGAGATCAGGCATGTTATTCATTGGATTAAGAACCTCTCCTCCCTTTACCGGACATTCACTTATAGCAGGTGTAGTGGCAGGTTTGCTGTGATTGATAGGGCATGCAGATTCTGGAGCAGGCTTGACCGGACATGCGGACACAGCCTTATGGTCCACCGGGCAGGCAGAAGGAACAGGACTAGCGTTTGAAGCAGTTGAAGCAGTTGAAGCAGAAGAATCAGACCAGAACCATCCCATGATTGGAGTTTATGATAGGAGATGGAGTTAGGTGATGGGATGAAAAATAGATAGTGAGGTCACGTGCCGATTTGTCATCTTTTTTGCACCTGTATAATGTGAATGGGCGAGTGGAAGATGTACCAAGAAAATGCAATGTCTGTTAGAAGTCAAGATTATAATTCAATTTTGTCAAGGCTTTTGCGATCTCTTAGTGATAACAAATCTCGGGAGTGAGGAAAGCAGATCGGACATCGGAGGTGATTTACGAAATTTGTTTTGGATGGAAACGAATGGCTCCGAAAGGTACGAGGAATGATTAGCGGGCCTGCACTAAAAGAAAATGCTTGCAACATGGAAAGGTAAAACGGGAACCGAAGATCTGATTGAAGCCGAGGATGTCGCTATGGTGATATGAGTTAGACCAGATTCATGGGAGCAAAAATAGAAAAAAGAAAAAAGAAGAAAAGTTCAGTTCCATCTACTTGATTGACAGGGCGTTTTGAAGTCAACGATGTCGAACAAAAGTTGGATACAGCGAGTTTTTATTATTGCATCTCGTTCATGTGTCCTGTAGGTAAATGTATGTATGTTAAAGTGAGAGTAAAGAAGATAGGAAATAAAGTACTGGACGGGTTGGCGGACTCACGTGAACACATTCTCGCAATCCGCCTCAGGACTGTCTCTATTCTCCCTAATCACGGCTTGGGATGAGCCCTTACTTACTTCCTTGTTTAGTTAATACACTTTTTTTTCACAGGGGCCTAAGTAATATATTTCCGAACACAAGCTATTATAATAAGGTATGAGATAAGAGCTACCAACTAATCTAGTCAGGGTTTATGTAAGTGATTGGTTCTCTGGCCCCTCGAGAAAAGCCTCTGGGCTGCAAATTTACTAGGCTCACAGGAGAGCTCCTGCAGACAGCGCAGGTGGGTACAGTGGGAACAGGTGAGTCGTGCAGATGGGAAACCACCTGTTTTATCGGGATTTGACTAATGAACAAACTGTATATTTTTAGTCTTTCATCTTCAATAAATAAGGTTATAACATGAAGATACAGCCTAATCATCAAAATGTACTTACAGTGCCTGGGGTGGCCGGAGGGTTTGAGTGATTGTGCATTTTGCTATTACCAACTCCCCACTTAAAAAAACAAACATTGGAGATGATATTGTAAGGTGCATAAATTCAACTGCGGTTGAATACCACTAAAGACGGGGAAAGGACACTCACATATACATAAGCCATACGCATCCTTCGGCATGGAAATTTGTGGAGGTACAAACAATAGAGGGAAAAATAAAATGGACATAAGTACCTATAGAACATCAGGATTTTTCCTAATCAGATTTAGGAGTGATTTGAATTAGTGCTATCAGTCCCAAATCTAATACAAACCACCCACCAATATCTATTGGTCCAGGATGCTTTTTTCTTCTTCTTTGGATTGTTTCCTACATAATGATCTTGCCAAAATTTGGTCTCATCCTAGTATGTTCCACTTTTTAATTAGCTCGAGAGTTATTTGCTCTGATCTTACGAAAACTTTAATATTGCTATGGATGTCAATAGACGAATAAGAAAAAATTGCGGTTCGGTTCCTTGGTCTTGGTCTTGGTTAGTATCATTAGCGATTACCAGCAAAAGGTGAAATATGCTTGTATACGCCCACTCGATTATAACGTATTTATTGTTCCCGAAAACATAATCAGGAATAAGGTACTGGCAATGTCGCAATGTCGTAGCGGAGTAAGGAAACAATCATTAACAATAGCTAGACGAGTGAAGAATTGTGTCGCAGTAACCCCCCTCTAATATCTGGCAAGGATGTCGTGCAGTTATTTTAACAATATATTTTCGACGTCATAGGGCTGAAAAATCTTTTTTTTTATACATAATGCCACACATAAAAATTGGTTGGTTGATCTTTCTTCCTCCTATTCACCTAGGTAATTATCTACAGGAAAGGAATTCCTTTTATGTATACTACATGTAGATTAAGGTGATAAGAAGTACCAAGTGTACTACGGGGATGATTACATATACGTAGAAGCTTTTCTTACATGAATGGTAACGTAACTTTCAACTAGTTTTACTTGGCGAGAAAAGAAAGTAAGGTCCAAATACCAGTCAATCTAGCATGACCTGAACATTGTAGGGACAACTAGGTAATTGGGAGAGAGGTGAAAAATATGAAATTCGATCACGAAAATGTCTTAATAGTTGAAGAGAGGGGACTATTACAAGGATCGCAGTTATTAGGTCAAAAACACTGAGATGGACAAAACAACAAAAAAAAAATAAAAGGAGAGTCGTGGGTTTTGGACAAATGCTGCAAGATCGGTTTTATTAGACATCAACATGACATGACTTATTCGATATGCTTAATGCTTAATGCTTAATGGTACAAGATCCGGAGATATTTCATGTTATGAGATTGGGAAAATGAAACTCACTTCTGTTGCATTGTCAGTACATGTAACTAAGGGTGTTTTTCCTTTACCCACTGGATTTCTGATTGGGGGTAAAATCTCCCCAAATCTAGTAATATTTGCGAACAATATATACATTTTGGTGCTCGCGACATTCTCGCGACATCTCGTTGACTGGGTGATCTATACTTGGAACAATAATAGGTTTGGCGTGTACCTGTGAGTGGTGAAAAAAATTAGCCTAGAATGCTGTAGTGAAGATTATTCATTTGCAGGAGTAGTGACATGCAACCTAGTGAATTCCTTCTCTAGTGACATTCTCTTTACTATTCACCTACAGGTTCCATTCAACAAAGCAATCTGCTAGATTCACCTGCTAATAGAGGTGTACCAGTTGGTTGTCTATCGGTCATCGAAAATCTGACAACTGAAACGACTGAATCAATGCATCACTTCCATGTCTCTCTCTATATCCCCATGTATCCTCCATGCAGTATCCCTTTCCTCAGACCCCCAATCAAAACCAGGGAAGGAGTAAATATGGAGAAACTCGGTCGGATTGCGCTCCGTAATTTCTCTAATCCAATTTAGACTCAGACACTGGATCCCTGAAGCCTGAAGCCCGGCGTCGGGAGTAGGGACAAGAAAAAAAAAAAAAAAATTCCCGGCCGCCTGTACTAGCCAGCTTTCGGCTGGGGACAATCCTATTAGACATTGGACTGGCCAGACCAGGCTATGTTTCTTCTGTTGCTAAAAATTATTAATACTAGGATGGGATTAGATTACAGAGGTCATCACATTCCTTTCCTTACAATCGCAGTATCCGGACATGCCAACAATCCATCCCTATTGAGGGTAAATTTGTCTAAATCAAAGAGCATTGTATTGAATTGAACCTCACGATTGTTTTGTATAATAGATGATTGAGTTGAATTTCTACGTATTGGGAAGCGTCTGAGCTACATCGAGGGGTCGTGTCAAATTAAATAATATTTCCACCTATGAGTGGAAACATGCAGGAGGGGGCTTATGTGTTTATTCCCAATTGGGAAAATATGTCTAAATAGTTGTCTTCGAAGCGACCCGAATTTACGAGCCACCTTGCATAAATTAAACAACGTTAGTGAACGTTTTAGACGTGAGGTACACAGTGCATGTCGCGCGACATTTTTCAAGAAAATCACGTGCCCGCCTGGCCTGGCTTGTTGGTTTGTCTACTCACCCTAAATTATGGCACCGCTAGACTTCGAGTGCAATAGCAGCTATGCAGCTAGTTCTTCTATATATCTATGTAAGAAAAGTGTGGTGTGGGTGTGTATGGTGATGGTTTAGTGTTGTCTAGGTTATTTCGACCTTACTATATGATAAGTAAGAGGGAGGGGATCCAATGAGTCAATTCACTACCACATCCCCCACACACACCACACCGTACCCCTTGCTTCACTTTTGCAAATATAATTAGCAACATTGCCGTGCATTGTCATTTTGATTTGCTGTACCTACTTTTGGCATTATTATTCCAGAGTCTGCATATTTCTCAAAGAGTTGTAATGCTCTCCCAACCCGTACGAGTGCTTATAGTAACCCAACTTCAATTCGTCGTTCTCCCCATCTTCATTAATCATTAAAGTAGAAGCACCTGCAATGAAAACACTCACAGGGCATTCAAAAACCTTAGAGAGTGCTAAGATTTCCATATCAGACCCCCACATGGCGGTGGTCTTAAGCTCGTCCACGTAGGCATCAATATCACGCAACTCACCACTGTTCTCATCGAACATGAACGGAAGGAAATCATTCTTGTTTTTGACGATGTATTCAGCTGATATGTCTCTCAATTCCTGTATGGACTTGGTGATGTTGTGTCTTTGTTGGAGCTGGTCTTGGATAGAGGCAAAGAGACAGTGACCATCAGGCTTGATTTCATGGACACGCAAACCATTGAGCGAAAGCAACTGGTCCATCGAGTCAATTTCAATCTGTCTGTAGTCAGTGGTATTCGCAGCTTCTTCGGCAGCCTCTTGTTTCATCTTTTCGATCTCAGCCTGTCTCTTTTGAAGCCTTTCCTTAGCACGGTTCCGTTTCTTAGGACCGGTTGTTGGTTGTGGTGCAGCATTGACACCAGAGCTGGGTTTCGAAGTGTCGTCAGCTGGACCATTAGATGGAGTATCGGCTTGGTCGAGTTGGAGCTGGGATAACAAGGATTCTGGTGTCACCTCCTCTTCCGTTATACCGTTCAATTCGTCCAACTCTTGCTGGTGCTTTCTATCCAATTCGTCCTGGAGCTCCTGGCATCTGGTCAACACCGATTTCCGGGTCTTCTTGGTAGCCTGCTTCTTGAGACCGGTGATAGTGGCTATCAAATCTTTTGATTCTTTCTTGTGACGAGCAAGCACCGTCGAAAGGTCATCACCAGATACCAGTAGTGTTGTTGGTGATGACAAGGCGCCCAGAACCTCGGAAGGGACTGGCTCTACTTGGCCAGGCTCAGACATACTTAGACGGCGATGTATGACAATACTAGGAATGTGAACCGTCCCTCTTTTTTTTTCTTTTGCGATGGGGTGATGGCAAAGACTGTACTGGTGGTTCTATTTTTGATTTTTCAAATGATTGAATTTTTTTTTGCTCACATGAAAACCTCTCACACTGTAAAGTGCGAATTTGATAAGAAGGGGACGGGTTTTCGGTGTACAGGCAACCATCACATCCATGGAAACGGGGCAGCTACGCCGAAACATTCCCTGGTAACAACATGTCATGTCATGTTCTTGAATCTACGTAAACTGGTACATGTCAAAATGAAGAAAATTGCGATGAGGAACTCATCTAATAATACACCAAAAAAACACCATGGATTACAAAGTGGACTAACGATCAGCAACAATATAAAGTACGGCATAGATATTTAGTTTCAATGTAGGTGCTCGCCGTCGAAGGTCTAGGCAAATGTGGTAGTTAATTTTGACGACGAACGGCAAAACAATATCCACAATAGGTGAGATCCCACACATCCACTTATCTACCAGGCACACACACACACACACTTCATTAAGAAGGCTGATTAATCGGGTTGGCTTTTTTTTTATTTCGTCTAATCTCTCAAGTTGCAGATATATTACTTGCAGTGGGTGGCTGGGGTAATGTTGGTGAGATGGTAAATTGACGAGAGACATTTCATGTCGGGTATGCGAGGCACAATAGCCATGATTCAATTACTTAATTACGGTTATGTCTGTCTAGCATCGGAGGAGGTAATGTAGGTATGTACATACATACATACATATAGTTTTTCACAATGCTATGGTATGAGAAGTAACTGGGTTGCGGCGCCACGCTGGCAATGACAGGTGCATCACGTGCATGGCTTCACTCAAACCACCAATTACATTTCCTATCTGGATCATACAATCAATGATAATTGTTACGCAAAAGCAACTTTTTCGGACGATACTAGACAAGGCCGGTTATACCCACACATACATAAACCCAGAAAAACATCCTGGTTTGAGGAGGACAGGAAAAAAGGGGGAATACATTGACATACATTACACAGATAAGCCCCAAGTCCTGGCAGTTACATATACATGGACGTTGGAGATTCATCTCTCTCGGCGAGTCTGTAAGTTATTAATACAATACAGTACAATAAAATACTAATTTGGGATCATCAATTCCATGTTTACCATCATAAGGTCGGTGTTCACTAATCAGGCATTTTGTATTATTGAAGAAGGATTATTAGACTTATTTTGCCGACACATAAACTCCCAACTATGCTGATCCATTTCAAGTAACAGTGCGGCGCAGCCTAAATTACAACACAACAGAATTACTACTACTGGACTTATATGGCTAATCATGTACATGTTTGTCTCATATGCATCCCCACCTTTAGAAACAGAATTAGGATCCGGTTTATCTTTAAATATATATATATATATATATATGAAAAAAACAAGGTTGGGTGCCAGGGCACGACTTAAACCGATGCAGAAACCAGTAACCGTGGTACATTGTAACTTATGATGAAACGAATACTGTATTCAGTAAAATAAGTACAATTATGCCAATGGGTCTAGGCATTCATAGATACCCATTCTGCCGCTAACTGTCATTCCAAACACTCCATGGAAGCTGGTGTGACATACGAGATATACGGGTCTCTTAGGAGAGGTGAACATGGACCTCCGAGAATTTATCAATGCCTAAGGCATTTGTAAATTTGTGGAGATAGGAGGTGCTGGATATTAGTAACAATTTTAATATTATTAACTGCGTAATTATATGCGTTAGAAGCTTACCATCCCGAACGATTACTATGGTGAACGAAATTTTTTTTTTTTTTAATAGCTCCCAAAAATTGGTGGTTGTTGCCCAAGTATTGACCTCGCCCACTTCCTCTCACCCACTCACTAATAACCCTATTAACAAAGGTGGTGTAAGCGATTAGTGACCAGGGAAAAAAGTGAAAATTTGGTACAGATGAGGAGAGTAATTGAGGCAACGGAATTTATTTTTTTGGCCTCGAGATTTTTCATATGAAGTGAGTGGGTGAGCGAGTGAGTGGTAATTGAAAGAAGGTTATGATGATAGATCTTTTGATTAACCGACACTGGTTAGTTACATAGATCGTCAGACAAGAAGGCCTATTTCTGTAAAAGTGGTAGCCCCTATAGATCAAATATCAAAATATCAAATCAATCAACTGCAGCATAGCACTTAGTCTGTCTCAAAATATCTTACTACACGAGTATTTTTTAGGTTCCCACCTTTTAGATGTGTATATCCAGAGTGGTGTCTGCATATAAAACCCCGCCAAATCAAAGGATTTCGCCTTTCCTGTATTAAAAGGGGTGGGGTCCTATCTCGCTGGAGAAAGGATTTCCGCCACAAGATAGTGAAATTGATCGCATAAAGATGCTAATTAATGGCCTGTGGTCTGATTCACCCTACTAAAACTGATACAGCCTTTGCAAACACTAACCATATGTATATGTATTTTTTTTTAATTTGCAGAGTGGGGAGATCGGTATTGTAACATCGGAAAGTTCCACAATTGCAACATAAAATCTCTGACTCAATTCTTAGAGGCAAGCTACAAGTTTACTTTCGGTGTGGTTCGGAATATTCCAACCATTTGGTCCCTTGGCTTTGTACCAAAAACTTTAATTGGTTGTTGTAGTCAACACAAGGTGGAGACTGATACTTTGGAACACAATATGGTAGCAACTAATATTGCTGGTGAAAAAAAAAAAAAAACACGTCTTGCCCCACCAACATTTTTTTTTTTTGAAAGGGCCAAATCCTGAGTGTTAACCAGGCAGGTAGAACGACATTTCATGGCGGGCGCACTACTTGTGCAGGAGGAGGAGGAGGAGTTAAAGAGTAGGAGCCAGGAGCCAGGTTAACACAAAAGAAAGTTTCTGGTCCAAGGCCCGCCTGTATACAGGGCGGTTACCAAAGGTTAAATGAGAAATATTTTTCATAATCGCCATGCATGGATCCTGATAGTAGGGATTTCTAATTCGGTACAACCAAAAAAAAAAAAAATTGGTAGAGATTTTCAACTCAACATAGATTCCTATAATGTAGACATTTTATTATTTGGGTTTTAGTTTTGTGTTATCTCCTATAGTATAGTGGTAAAAATGGAAAAAAAAAAAAGAAAAGACATACAGGAAAAGGAGACAATTATGTAGGTGCTTCTGGTTGTTATAGCAGTATGAATCAGGGTAAATTTTTAAGTGTTAGACGTTTGTAGTGTAGGCCGAAAATTTTCGGCCAACCCTTTGACCATTATATATCTATGTATATATATCCTCTACCATTTCCTGTTTTTTTTTCCATAATAGTTTCTTACTTCAATTAAACATTCAACATTTTATTCACCATTGAGGTTTAGGTTGTTCCTCATATCCACCCCCCATCCCTCCCAACTAACTTAGTATATATATATATATATATTTAATTATATATATATATATATTTATTTGTATAAAATCCTACATACTTACTCCATATTACATACATCAATTGGCTATACTATCCTCTCTTTCAATCATCTCCCCACACAAAATATCAACTTTACCTTCACTTTATTTCCTATATACATATATAAACCTCAAGCCTAACATATCATCTTATTCATATACCCTGGTTTCCCACCCATTCTTTATCTGGACATTTGAACATATTACATTACCTTCTTACATTATCCCAATCCTTTTTTCATCGGCTTAAGCCTTCCTGTCATTATCTTCGCTTCATGCTCAGTTGCTAATATTCTTATTTTGTCATTACGCATAAACTTCATTGCATACTTTTTTACAGCCTACAGCCTTTTACATTTACAGCCATATTTTACAACCACACCACACTTACACTAGAAACTACAACTCCACCCTCCAAAACAAGTTACTCAATTATTCAATTACAACCAATCATGTTTTCAAACTCTCCTGATACTTTCCACCAGGTCCGTTTGTTCAATTCTTCTATCAAATCTTCCAACTTCAACTTACAATCAATGGAATTCAAATGCCATGCTTCTACTGTGTCAGAATATCAGCTTGATATGCTTCACCATTCTCTTCAAATGGAAGCCAAAACTTTACCAAGCTTGATTCTTATTGAACAACAACCAGAGATCAAACTTGGCATGAGACCTTTGTTGCTTGACTTCTTGATGGAAGTCATTACTATTTTGAATCTTTCCAAGTCAACTTTTCCACTTACTGTCAACTTAATTGATCGCTATTGTTCTACCAGAATCGTTAAGAAACAACATTATCAATTATTAGGGTTGACCAGTCTTTGGATTAGTTGTAAGAATTTGGATTCCAAATTTAAAATTCCATCATTGAACGACTTAAGAAAAATTTGTGTTGATAGTTATTATAAAGAACTCTTTATTGAGATGGAAAAACATATTTTGAAGTCTTTAGAATGGATGGTTAGTGCTCCGACTTTCGATTCCTTTGTCGACTTATATTTGAATATCTTAATTAACAATGGTTCTAACCCAACTGTTTCTAATTTAATTAAGAAATCATGCCATAAAATCAAAACTTTATCAAATTATATTGGAGAATTGTTTCAATTCTACCCAAACATATATTTTGATTACACTTCATCCCAAATTGGTTTGATTTGTATCTTGGTTAGTATTTTAACTTTAAAAATCCCAATCAATTTGATTAGTTTATTAAATTTCTATAATGATATTCTTAATCAAGAATCTGAGTCTGAAGAACCAATTCTTTCTGCTCAATCATTCCAAAGCTTATTTAATAAAAACTTCTTTAAAAATTTGATCAAGATTTTGGATAACCCTCCAAAATGTTTGGAAGTCAAATACTTTAATGAAGATAGCAAATACGCTCAATTAATGAAACCATTAGTTGAATGTGCCATCGATTCATTGAACTCTTTATTGGACCCTCCAGTTACTCCAAGAATCAATGCTGATTCTACTAGAAAACAACCTACTCCAAGTGTTTTACCTCTTACTCCAATTTCTACTAGTACTAGTCCAAAGAGATTCAATGATCAAATATTTTCTGAAGAAAGAAAACCTTTACCCGATACTCCGTTATCTAGGTCGAGTCCTATAGATATGATGCAACCTCCTACTTTTAAAAAGAGATCTTATGAAGATTTACATGAACTGGAGGTGATAACAACCTATGAAATTGATACTGAAGATGTCAAAAGATCCAAGACTGTCTCAAGACCTGTATTTTTCATTTAATGAATGGAATTCATTAAACCCGGTCATATTATAAAAATAACAAAAATAACAAAAAGTATCATAGATTCATTTGGTGTTAGTTGGTTTGCAACCTACCTCCAGTTCCCAGTACTATAAATTTTATCATCTCATTTGATAACTGGCTTATTAAATGAGGCTACTTTATTTCCTATCCATATTTTCCTCTAAGAGGCCATACTTTTGCATCGATTGATTACAATCTACATAATCTGTATATTTACTGTGATGTCACGTTAATTAAAGAGACTTATACACCAAGTAGAATTTATTAAATTATCTTATGACCTTTTCTTCTGATTTAACTCCTCGAGTTTACGAATCCACACTGAACATACACCTAGACTTGCCTACTTTCCTTGTTGGTGCTCTAGAAACCGTTGAAAACCGCTAGACATCCCTTTGTTTTCTTATTCAGCCTAGGTAAGAGCCTTCAATGTTATGGATTGGCCCACTTTAACTTTTCTGTCAACTTTTGGCGAGTTTATTAAATCAGTCAATATAAATTATCGGCTCATATCGACTTATATTGCAAATTGCTACCAAATGTAACCATTTTTGCAACTCATTTTCGGATCCATGTGGTGCTACATTTTTGATTTAACTATCAGGGGAATGAAATCGAAAGGGAATTCACCCCAATTGTTCCGTAATTCTATTTTTTTTTCTCAACAGCTATTTATTGGTCTGATTATGGAACAATTATTTCACTTCTTTTCTTTGCATATCCTGCTATCATTAAATGCTGCATTTGCATACTAAAATGGAATGGAATAACTATTACGAGCTTTAAGAGACTTATGCTCGACTCCAGCATAAAGTATGAATAAGGCTTATCTTACAGATGAATTAGGACCAACATTGTCAAGTTGGTTGAAGACCACTTGGATCCGTCTACTAACCAGTTTATAGCCGAAATGCATAACAGATGCTACCAAGAAGTGCAAATCTCTCACCCACCACCCGGATTCTAGCTGGATTGACCGAGGAAAGTCGATAGCCTTCGAATAAGCCCCTTCCCTAATGATCCCATCCAGCCTAAAACGATATAGCAGACTTACTTTCTCAGTGTGGCTGTTTATTTTGCAAGCATGGCAGCCTATATCAACCGATAATATTGGTGACAGCATCAAGTGGAATTTACATGAGAAAATAAGTCACTCTTTGTAGTATGTAAATTTTCTACTGATAAGGTAACATGCTCCACCTTAGCATGTGGCGCTGTAAGTACAGAAGGAAAGTTGATGATAAAGAAGATCATACAGACCAGAACTGAAGAATCCAGATTCCTCGTAAGCTGTGGTCGCAAGTTGATGTCAATCGGTAAATGAGCACATCTGGAACTACGTCACAGCTTCAGCATACGATTAACCAAGGCTTGAGATTTGCGTTCAATATACTCTTCTCCACATAACACATAACCATTACTATTACTGATATTGTAGGACTCCGATCTTTTTCACACCCAATACTAATTACTCACATTGGGTCGCTCGGTGTGTTATTGCGAGGGGTCCTCGCCTTATTTAACTAAATCTAAAGTGCCGTAGCGAGAGAAAAATAACCATCCTCACCGCTACCCCCGCTAACCACCGTTACTGGCCAGTCCTCCAATCTCATCGGTCACAGTGTACTCATCGCAAATCATGCGGACAAATATCAAATGAACCCGAAAATCGTACCAACTATCTTTCTGAATTAATCCATATTGGGCCCACAATTTACGGAAACCTGTTGAACTATCTACTGCTGGTCACTGTATCACTGAATCACTGGATCATTATCGCATCGCATTCGTTTCATTTTCCACCACATTGACCCACCCCGAATACCACCTCAATTTTGCATTAAACCATGACTAAACGTCAAGCCACTGGTTCCAGCTACACCAACTACAAGATACCCGCCAATGAGCCGATTCCGCTTTTACAGGAAGAACTTAGCCCTACTGAATTTTTCAAAAAATACGTAACCATACGTTGTCCCGTAAAAATCACTGCTACTATTCCTGATAAGGAGGTTGATTTAGAGGCTTTCAAACCCCATAATATCGAGGCTACTCTAGGCTATGAGCAACAATTGCAGGTGGAAAAGAAGCATGGTCATGGCTTTGGTTCTGGTCAGAAACGTCTTCGTATGGGCTTAGCAGAACTACTTGCGCTGTTCAAAGAAGGAACTGGTGACTACTATCTCACCACGCAGTACAACGAGGCAGAAGGCGAAGGAGAAGAGGAAGAATTGAATCAAGAAGAAGAAGAAGATGAAGAATCTGAAGATGAAGATGAGGATGAGGATGAGGACTCTGGTGCTGAGGGTGGTGCTCTTGGCTTCGGTATCGCCAACGGTGAAGTTGGAGAGGACGATGACGATGACGATGACGACTCTATTGATATGAATAATCTCCATGACGACTTTGACGATGAAGCAAGTGATGGCGAAGACCAAGAAGATGCCGTTCTTGATCTGGAATTATCAATTACAGAGCTGGAACTAGACCAGAGAATCGGCGAACTCTACCAAGCACCATTGACTAATTTAGTCGACCAACCACAGATTCTCCCATTGAAACCAAAAATCCTTTCGAATTTGATTCCACAGCAAATTAACCTCTGGATGGGTCAGTCGGGATCTTTTACACCAACTATCAAAATCGATTTTAACGATAAATCATGTGGATTGGGTAAATACATTCCTGGGTCAAACGGAGCCTCCTCTGGTCTTCACCATGATCATGCTGATAATTTGTACATTTTGGCATCAGGAAAGAAGAGGTTTACATTGTTTAGTCCTGCAGATGCTCTAAAACTATATACCGTGGGTGATATCTATAAGGTGTACCATAGTGGAATTATTGATTACGAAGTGAATGAAAAATCGGGAAACTGGAAGCATATACGTGAAGACGGGGCTATTATAGAAGAAGTCATAAGAACAAAATTAAATGAGGCTAAAGGTGACGAAAAGAAAAATCTTTTGAAACAACTTGAACAAGAAATTCAGAGATCAAAGCCAACAAATGTGGATCTGAAGGAAAAACTCGATCCTCCTAATTTTTCAACAATTCCTCCTGGTCTCCTCCATATTGATGAATTCAAGGATCCTGAAACCATTGCGAAATTAACTAGATTCGCTGAAAAGCATTTTCCTGGTTTCTTGGAATTGAATAGATTTACTGTATGGTTAGAAGCTGGGGAAATGCTTTATTTGCCAGCAGGTTGGTTCCACGAAGTTTCTAGTTTTGGAACCGAGGACAATAATGTTCATGTTGCGTTGAACTACTGGTTTATTCCACCTACCTCCAATGACTTTAACAATCCCTATGATGATAATTACTGGACCGATGACTGGAAGAGAACCCAAGCATGTCTTGATATTGTTAATCAAAAGGCCCAGTAAACGAATAATATATTAAGCATCACAGAGGAACATTTATTGAACAAATTTAGCATAAAATGTAAATAGACTTCAGATTAATTAAGACAGGTAATTACTTAACTAGTTCAGGAAATGGCACCACAGTGCACTGAGACTACCAAGAATTAATAAGACCAGACTTATAGTTTAGCGAGAAAGCCACTAAAATTAAAAGTACAGTGGCCCCAACAGTGTCTTTCAAGTCTCCTAACCAAAGATAGCGAGACTTTTTAGATTTAGGGAAGAATTTTTCACAGCTTTTAATTACGTAGATTGATTTAGAACAGGTTTTGTTTCTTTTATTGAAGAAATAATTTATTGATAATATTGGAAAGAGTTACACATTACACACGCACACTAACCTACAGTATCATCCAATCCTCTCCTTGGCATCTACACATTGTTCAGTGGTGAGCTGTAAATACGAAGTTTCAAGTGTTCTAAAATCAGGTACCATGTTATAACTAGAAATGGAAAATTTAATTATAGATCAGGATCAAAAAATTGTTGTATGAAATTGATCGCCAGGCCCTAGAACACCTTTAGAACAGCGACATTTTATCATGATTAATTAGCCGTATACATTCTCAAAAAGTTAGGTTCACAATGGTACAATACTACCATACTACCATTATCATCAGGAGACTAGGCTGGTAGAGTTATTCTAGAACATCTACCTTATTCCTGATTCTGGTATGAATGACCCATCTTTTTTTGTTACTCCATACTTCAGTCTCGTCATTTGCAAGTACCCAAATTAAATCTCACTGGACATTGGTCTAGATTGACAAGAAGAGGCGAGGTTATCAAAGTCTATGCATTTGTGACCTCATTCCAACATACTAAACCGCTAATCTTAACGAATTACGACATTTTCCCAAAAAAAATCCCAATTGCCCTATGCAACGGGAGGAGTATGAGAGAGAAAAGGACTCAAAGGACTCCACCATACTACAAAAATAAAAATAAAATTAGGATCATCACCAGAATAGTGATTTAAATCGATTGACGAATAATAAATTATTGTATGAACTGTTCTATTGTTTCGATCAAGGCACCAATTCTTAAACCAAAATGTCATAAAAGAGATCTACATCCTTAAATGTACCAATAAGTCCTTCATATCTGAACGAAAAATAGAAGGAAAAAAAATAGCCAGCACTACAGTACGATGGCGATGACTTGGGTGCTGTACCATTGGGTAACCGATGTATAGCATCACCTCATGTTTGATTACTTAAAACCAGGCCATACTTTCTTGTCGCACTACAAAATGCTGGGTAACTAGCCCATAGTACACTTACCCCTGATTGCAGCCATGTGATGGGTGCAAAAAATATTCGAGGGCTCTAGCCCTGGCGGGTGCCCCAGCCAGGAGAGGTGGTGTGGTCACGTGCCAACCACCAAGGTCTCAGACCTGTCAGCGAATGTCGGGGTTGTGTCGCAGATCGGATCAAGGGTTCTGGCCGCGACATAGCTGGCCATGGTAGGCAACCCTTGGTAAGTTGGCAACTGCTAGGCGAGGACTACCGAGAAATTCGCCAACAGAACCAAGTAGCGGAACCCGGGAGCCCCCCTCCTCCCCACCTCGGGGACTCGATCCCCCAGTTGCTCTGATCACCCGTTCTGCACGGATTTTAGGGTTCCATACCTCATACTATCTGATCTCACAGATAAGCTTTGCTGAATTAAGGCATTTACGGGCCATCGGCACAGATAACGTATGTGGGCTCACGTGGGGAGCCATCCATATCATGCGGAAGCTGCGATGAGCTTGCATAAGGCATCCATCTATAGATAGTACTTGGGGTTACCCGGATTTGGGCTTAACTAGGGAACCTATACCAAACGAGACGGTATAAAATATGAGCGGGCGGTTTCAATTCAAACCCCGAAGAACCTAATTGGTCATTTGAACCCATCTCTTATCGCCTCTCGCTCCCCGCTAACCAACCCCTATTGATAGTACTTCCTACCTTCCCCTTTCTTGTGGGCCAAAGCCCTCCCCACAGCAACCAAAAATTTCAGATCATCGCCCTGCGCACGACCGGCGCCCAAAAAAACAGTCCCATGGCCTGTGTGCAGTCCGCCCGAATTATCTGTCTCCGGTATTGTACCTCATGTGGGTGAAAGATATGATGATTTTAATTACAGATTAACTCCTTTTACCAGATTAGCACAAATAACTTACTTAGGCTCATTCTGCCTTTTTTTAACTGCTACACTACTGACTACTACACCAACTTCAGATATATATTAAGTTATATATCCTTACACAAGAGTAAGCAACTTCCTCCAATTGGTTTTCTTTTACATGTTCATATTCAGTCCATCATAGATCCAGTTCTGCTTCTTTTTTTTTCTTTTTCCCTTAGCCTTTTATCTTGTTTGGTTTTGAATTTTGATCCTTTTCATTAAAGTGCAATTATATTAACCACAACTAGCTTTATCTACCACGATCGTTAAACATTTCATTATAGTTTAACACACCCATCACACATCAACATATCCTTGTTTTAATCAAGAAGACCTTTTTTTTTTCTTTCCCTTATCCCGTTTCATTCATCATTTATGGACTCCTCCTTCTAAACAGATTATAACGGAAGTCGTTTTTTTTCAACAGTCTTATTTTTATCAAATCTTTTTATACTTATCCAATTTTTTGTTCCTTGATAAAAGACTAGATTCTTCAAAACATCGAATTTTTTTCCTTTCCTGTTATTCTCAATATCCATTTCCCATTTCAACGTACCGATATTTATATATTTAAAAGGTTCGAAAGAAAAAAATCCAAAACAATCACTTCACCCTATCATATTATTAATATTATAAAGTTTTTATTTTATTTTTGTTTTTTATTACCAAATTTATATTCAATTAGAATATGGCATTAGCTGATAGAAGACCTTTAGGTATTCCTGTTTCGGCAACCATCCCTGTTTCTCCATCGTTTAATCCAAAAACTTTAAGTGTTAGTCATTCAATCACTTCATCTGCAGAGGATTCCAATTCTGCTACCTCCAACACTTCCAATTACGATGATTCCATCAATCCTTTAACTCCTCAAAAGAGTTCTACTCCAGGTGATGTTTCTCCTACTTCTCGGAGCATCTCTCCTGATTCCTTAATGAATAATGATATTTCTTCTCAAAACTTGAAAAAATCTTATTCTCGTGGTTCAACTCCTCCAACCACTTCATCAACCCCTCCATCATCTTCAATCTCATCATCAACTTCCTCTTCAAACCCAGCAATCACCAAAAAACCAAAAAACCCATCTAGAGCTCCAATTGCAACTGGTATTTCCACCACCATTCCAGTCACTGGTGAAAAACCAAGACCAGAACAAAAACATGATCCTTCTCTTGAAGATGATGTTCTTTATGCCATCTTTGTGATTTTATACGAAAAAGATCCTGAAGGTGCTGGTATGACTGTTAAACAGATTTGTGATATTTTGGTAGAACAACATCCAGAAATGGCTAATTTGTCCACCAAAACTTCCAATCTTGTTAGTGCAAAATTAAATGCTTATGTTAAAAGAGTGGAAAAGGGTGAAAATAACTTAAAATACGCTTTATCAAGAGACTGGGCCGATGCTTCTCCAAAAAGAATGGTTTATGTTTATCGTGGTTTATTAGCTGAAGATTTCCATGTTCATGTTAAAAAATTACAAGAAATGCAAAAGCAAGACGGTGGTAGTCGTGATGATTTATCACAATCTCCAAAGTCTGGCGCTAGTGGTGTCAATATTTCCAGACCTCATCATCATCAAGATCTCATCGATGATCCTTTGGAAGCTGGTAAACAAGCTACTTTGGCTAAACCAAGAAGACAAACCATGTTTGATTTAGGTATCACTAAAAATACCTTTTTGGATGCTCCAATTGATAAGTCGAATTTATTTGTTCCTTACTCCTCTGCTCCGGTTACTGCTTCATTAACTGAAACGAATAATAATGATCAGCAACAAGAAAAGGCTGCTCCTGAATCTGATTTAGAATTAGAAGACTTTGAAGTCTTTGATGATGATGAAGATGATGATCTTATTAATGGTGCTGGCGATTTATACATCGACACCATCAAGAAAAACGGTAAAAGATCGAAATCTTTATCTTACTTATCTTTGAATAAAAAGTGCAAGATTATGACTGCTGCGGCTGCTGCTCCAAGAGCTTCAAGAGCCCCAAGTTCCCATAGTCCAAATGCTGCTGCTGCGGCTGCTGCTTTACATGCGGCTGCTCTTAAAGCTATTAGCTCCAAGAGCTGTCCAAATGCTCTCAAATCTTCTGATAATAAGAAATGGGTAAATGTCATTAGATCTGGGTTTTTATCTCAGGACATCGGTGCTCCTGAAGATATTAGTTTGAGTGATTTGGATAAGTTTTTTGCTTAACCAACACACTAGTGGAATAATAAAAAGAAAAACCTCCATTCAACAGATGAGTCAAAACAAATTGATAATTGTTTGGTTATTTTGTCATTAATTTCATAATCATGATCATAATCATAATCATATTTATCATAATCATGAGATTTATGCTCTCTCTATTTAAAATTCGTTTTTTATTTCGGAAGACAAAATTCAAAAAGAAAACGATATATTCCTAATCAATTTTTAAAAAGCTCATTTTTGGTTTCATGTTTGTTATAAGTTTCTTTTTTTTTTTAATTTTGCCTTTACTTTTGCTGTTATTTTGTTAGATGTTAGTTGTTTCCACGAGTTTATCGTTTATCCTCCACCTTCCCTCTCTCCTCCTCCCATTTATTAGGTTATTGCTATTTTTTCTGCTGCTGTATAATTTCTTCTCTTTGGGTCTTTCAACACGATAATTATTGGGTTGTATTTTGGTTACTTTGTTATTTGTCCTTTAAATCCGAGTTTTAAAAAAAGAATAAAACTCAACCCTCCCTCCTCTACTTCTCTAAATGCTTTTCTTCATTTTGTTAATTACTATTTTTTAATGTGATTATGTAACCGGTCTGACTAGCTTGCTGTATTAGTTCAATCTTGGTATTGAATTTTGCTGTTGTATTTCTATACTTGCTTTCATATCAAGTGTGCTGTATTTTACAAAGTACTTAGTTATTGATTTCTACTTCTTGTTAGAACACCATAATTTATAATTTGAAGATAAGGCTGTTGCAGTGCTACAGTCTTGTACTATACGTTAATAAACGACCATAACCGAATACCATTAGATACCAATTGCTATTAATGTTTTAGAAGCAAGTCGGGGTATTCTTGTGAATAGTGAAGTGCTGGTTTTGACTTGAAGTATTTTGTCTCAACCATTGCAAAATGCTTGTGAGTAATACCAATGTTAGGGAACCATTAATTTTAGTGTGAAGAATTTAATCAATTTTAATTATAGTAGAAGACTCTTTTATTGACTTGATAATTCTTACTAAAATCTGAGCAACTCTCTATTCATACTGAATCTACTTGAGATGCTATTTTCAATCTACTTTCATGAGTATTTGGCCCAGTTTTTGACTCAATATTCTTGGCGTATACTTTAAGTGAAATTTACCTACGATCAGTGATTAGGGAGAAAAAGGTGTAGTGAATGAAGTCGCCCATAAAAATGTCCCAAAGACCTACGAGACCCTCTCTAAGTGGAGTGCCGCTCGTAACGGAGCCTTGAACTTTATTAATTTGCACGATGCACCAAAAAGTAAATCGGTTAAGGAAGTTTAGAATCCGCAAATTTTACAAACTTGTCCGATCCCCAAAACGCTAAAGGATCGTTTGCAAAGGAACTGAACCATAATTTGAAGCATAATTTATTAAATGCAAAGAAAAAAAAATCTCTGTTAAGAATTATTTTTATCCGCTGGTGCACCCCATGATTCTTACACTGATTGTATGTAAACATCCATTAAATAATTATCAATGTCACATTTACCTTTTTCTTGCTTATCCACAATTCTCAAAGTAAATCGCTTATTCAGGCAAATTAAATTAGTGATTAAGTAACTCGTCTAAGTACTTGTTTGAATGGGGAAAAATACTTTACTTGCATACTGTACTGCAAAGAATATCGAGGTTATACATCACGCCGAATGCATATCCACCCCCTTCTTATCGGCTATCGCAAGCACCTTAAACCAGGCTTATTCTTTCACTCTGTAATGCGCTAAATCGCCTACACCCTGATACATCAATGAACATCATAGAAAGGTCCACAACGAGACTTTCTTGGATCATATTCTCTTACACTTCACCAACAAAAAATATCCTTTACTGTTGTTTATTCTCTTGCTCGTATCTACCACTATGGTATCTGTATCCAGTAATGCCTCGTTAAGGTGTTAGAAGAGTATTTTTTAACACACACATACCTATTCTTTTCCCCAATTTTCATTGATGATGACGTAAATCACCTACACACCTTCGGCGATGGATAACCCTCTCATAAAAAAAACGAGTGGAGTGATTCCTCAAATAAGCCATGAAATTGAGGCACTACACACCAGCTGATCCATGGTCCACTCCACGAAAAGGCTCACTCTAATATTATTATATTAAATTGGCTCATCACTGCCCAAGGGGAAATGTAGATGCAAATTCAATTAGAATCTATATTGAATATCCACCCCTTTCTTTTAGGACCTCGTATTTTTGTCGTGGTTCAAGAAAAAGGGTCTATCCTTTAACTGAAAAGATACATTGCTAATTAGTTGCAAAATGGCTTGCAAAAAATTTAGGTACCTAGTTTGGAATTGCAGGTCTCCTACAGTAAATTGTCCCACAAATTATTCATTTCTCTTTATACATTCTATTAATTAAATATACTGCTTCGGGGGCCGAAAGAACGGTTCCAAACGTGGGCCGAACGTTGGCTGAATTATACGGCTCTCCACATCTCCATTCCAATTCCTATTGGTAGTTGATTCTTTTTTTTTAAGTCCTTCCATATCAACTCTTTAGCTGATACTTTCTTTTTCTGAGTAATTCTTGATATACCCTTTATATTTTTCAATTTTTTTTTGACCTTGTTCAAGACATGTAATATTTTGGACCATCTCCTCCCTCTGGTACAACCCAGTTGATGTCTTGACTAGGAACCTTGATATCACAGGTCTTACAGTGGATACAGTTTTGACTGTTGATTTGGAATTTCACTTTCAATGGTTCGTTTTCGTCTTCAATATATTCGTACACTCCAGCAGGACAAAATCTTTGCTCAATACCCTTATATTTAGGATAACTGATTTCGGCATGCTTTCTGTAATCTTGGTCTGGTATTCTTAAATGTACTGGCTCGTCTTCATCATGGTACGTACCGGTTCTGGAAACAGATGTAAGAATATCAAAGGTGATTTTTCCATCTGGTTTTGGATAATCTATAGGAGTGAAAAATTTAGCATCTTTGGTAGCAGCAGGGTCTGAAGAGTGATGGTTCAAAGTCCATGGCTCGTTACCTCTGGTGATCATAGTAGAAAGTCCTGAATGGACCAAACCACCAATAAAGCCAAATGGTCCATTGAAGGAAGGACGAACGTTTCTCACTTCATATAGTTCCTGGTATGCCCAAGAGGCTTCAAACGCTTCAGCGTAGTGCTTCAACACCAATGGCTGGTACTCTGGGTCTTCAAAGACAGTTTCGTCAACTGGATCGAAGTCCTTGATCGTCTCAAAGATCGATTCGGCTGCAACAATACCCGATTTGATGGCAGTGTGAGTACCTTTTACCTTTGGAACATTAACGAACCCAGCAGAACACCCCACCAACACACCTCCTGGGAAGTACAATTGTGGAATAGATTGGTAACCACCTTCATTAAGGGCTCTGGCGGCATAGGAAATACACTTACCACCTTCCAAGACGTTGGAGTAGTAAGGATGGAGCTTCATCTTCTGGAACTCTTGGTATGGAGAAATGTATGGGTTGGCGTAGTCCAACCCGATCACAAGACCAACAGCCACCAAACCATCACCAAAGTGGTACATGAACCCACCACCGTATTCTTGAGTAGAAAGTGGAAATCCCATAGTGTGTCCAACATATCCCTTTTCGAAGTTTTCAGGCTTGACTTCCCACACTTCTTTGATACCCAACCCGTAGGTTTGGACTTCACTATTTTCTCTTAAGTTGAACTTGGAGATGGCTTGTTTGGACAAAGACCCATGGCATCCCTCAGCCAACACAGTGATTCTGGAGTGAAACTCCATACCTCTTTCGAACGAGTCCTTAGGGGTTCCGTCCTTGGAAATACCCATATCCTTGGTCGCTACACCTTTAACTGAACCGTCCTGGCTGTAGACTAATTCGCTGACCGAAATACCAGGGTATAACTCCACACCTAGCTCTTCGGCCTGTTCTGATAAGTACTTGACAACATTGTTCAACGACACGATAAAGTTCTTGCCATGGTTGGCCATTTGTGGTGGTTCTGGAAGCGTATATGCGTACTCCTCAGTCAAGAACTTCATGGAATCCTTGGTCACCTTGGTGACTATATCTTCAGGAAGAGGAATACCTCCGGTAGCTTCAGTTAGCTCGCTGTCAGGGAACAATTCAACGAGGGCTTTAGGTTCAAGAACGGCTCCACTGACGATATGAGAACCGAAATCACCTGCTTTTTCAAGCACAACCACTCGGAGTTCACCTGAACCATGCTCATTGTCCAAGGTCTTCAATTTGATGGCAGTAGCCAAACCGGCAGGTCCTCCACCAACAATACATACGTCAACTGAGTCTGCAGCACGCTCTTCACTGAGGGTGGCCTGGTCTTCCTCTGAAAGCTGTTTGAATGGGATCTCGTTGGAGCTATTGAGTCTGATGATACTAGATGAAAAGTTTCTAACCATGGAAACGGTGAAAGCGTAACCAAAACATCGGCTGGTTCTGATTGGAGCAGTCTTTCGTGCCAATTGGAGGGTCGCTAACACCCTCCTCGGCCTGATATGTCTTATCATTGGAAATTGAACGAGCGTGTGACGTAAACGGTTGTTGTTCACTGTTTATGACTATCGAATGAGTCAACTGATTAGTCCAAAAAAAGTTTAGTGCACTTGATTGGCGAATCAGAACGATCAAATTTCTAAGCAAACTGAACCACTAAACACAACGGTATGAAGGGACGGTGGATTTAAGGGTGCGAAAGCCAGTAACCTGGCGATTCTGGTGGTGGCTCTTGGGAGTTGAGTCACCAATTGGAAACCGAAATTTTTCAGTATGTAGACTGATAAGGTGTCGAGTCAGATGCGCAGCAAAAGTGACTCGGAAAAGATAAGATGAGAACATCAATAACGACAAGTAGCACCATACGAACCGTGCTTGAAATGATATGAACTTGGAAGGGACTAGCCAAATATCTCAAACAAGCGTGACAGTACACCGTCTCTATAATTAGAGCCAACAAATTCACTATGGTAATTGCGGTACTGGTTACTGTTCCTTAATTATTCATTAATTTTTCACAATTTTCAAAAAAATATAAGTTCCTAGAATTTTCCATAATCAGAAGTGACTCAAAGCCAAGAATAGTAATTTGCAACACCTTTACGCCGACTAAGCCTTCTCATTTGTCATGTCTTCTTTCAACAGTTGCAAATTCATCAGAAAACATATTCATTATCTACCGTAGTCACACGATCTATTTCTCAATTGAATCACATAGGATAGTATTCTTCTACTAATCCTATAACAACAATAATAATTATAATTATAATAACAATTAATCTTTACACTTTTACTATATCTCTTTTTTCAATAACATATATTTACCTAGTGATGACCATTACACTCAGCAAAAATAAAATCCCTAGGATACCCAAATAGTTAAGTCACGTTTTCTATCATTTGCATCGTTACCATCATCATCACTGAGTTCATCCAACATGTCTACTGCCAAAATCCAATCGTCATTGGAATCCATCACCACGGAATCTCCATCTTCATCCTTATACTTCAATTTATTCACCAATAAATCTTGGGATCCTTTTCCGTTTAATGCTATATGGGATGAAATCTTTTGGAATAATTCTGCAAATTGAATATTGGTAGGTACTATTAATGGTGGATTGATTTCAGAAGAATTGTAAACTAATTTAATCAGAATATCATTTGCAAATGATTCGGTTGGAGTAGTTGCAGGAGTAGCGAAATGTGCACCTCCACCATTTGATGAAATCCTTGATGATGGTTCAGTTCCTCCTGATTTACCTCTTTGTTGTCTCATCATACTAAATGTAGACGAAGAAGAATGATGACGATGATATGAAGATCCATTAGAAGATCTTAAAGAAATACTATCATTTGGTGGAGTAGTGCCAGTTGAAGGCATTGGAGCGGTTGGTGAATAATTGGTGTATCCAGTGGTAACATCATATGATTCACCAGTCAGTTGAGATCCATGAGAATCTCTTAATTTTCTATGAATTTGATTATTCATTTCATTTGTCTTAAGATTTCTTAAACAATTTTCCCATTGATTTCTAGTTTCTTCTGTTCTATATCTTAATGCAAATGATCCACTTTCCTTTTTACCTGACCATGATATCACTAGAGTATAACCATTATTGTTGGTGGATGATATGTTATAAATTTCCAGTATGTATACTCTACCCTTTAATTCCAATGGAGTTAATTTATCACTCTTAGCTTTGTTTAAAGATTCTAATAGATTAGAAGTTGAGTTTGAATTGACCGATGCTGATGATTTCTTTCTAGTTGATAAAATTTCTCTTTTCTTTTTAGTTTCCTTTTCTTTAACTTCGGGTTCAGTTTCCATGAAAAAGAATACAATTCTTTCAAACAAATATGCAACATATTCTCTTTCATTATCCAAATCTCTAACTCCAACAACTCCATGATATAATAACTCACCTTGATCCTTAAGGTTGAAACCTCTCCAATTACCCACTCTTTCTATCAATTTTTGTAAATATTCTACATTTTCTGCTCTTCTTTGGGCTTCATTGACTTGATTGGCCATTTCCTTCATGGCACTATTAGCAATGACCAATTCGTTATATGATGCACTTGGTGGATTATTGGAATCATTAGCATCTGAAGAGCATTTGATCAATTCCTTTAATAATAATGGATATTTACATAATCTTTGAATTGGCTTAATAATATAAGATTGAAGTTCAAAACCTGGATCCAATAGAGTTGAAGATTTTTTAAGATTAGAAGCTTCCTTGTTGATCAAATCAATAGCAGCCAATTGACCAATGGTCCAAGGTTCATAAGCTTTGAAAGGTCCAGTAGATGCATGAATGAAAATACTACCAATTCTTTGATATTTATTAGGAACATGGATATTACATTCCAAACCATTAAGGAATCTTCTTTGGAAATCAATAATCTCATTAAGGTTAGGAAATAAAACATGGATTTGTTCACTTGAAATCAATTCAGCATTAGATAATTCATCTCTATAACGAGCCAAGATTTCTAAATCTTGAACGTACTTTCTTTCAGTTTCAATGATTTCTTTGAAAACCTTAGATCTATCATCTGAGATGGTGATATCAGCCATTTGGTTCAAGAAATTAGGATCAAGATCAAAAGGTTTGGAATCCTTCAAAGCAATTAATTTATTGACGACCTTGATAATTTTAAGTAAATCTTGAGTATTGTCCAGGAAAACATTGGAAATAGTAAACATGAATTCATCATCAAAGTTAAGATGAGTTTTCACAGCAAGAAGAAAATCATAAACTGATTTTTTACAAATTCTTAAATCATCACTACTAATGATTGGAATTTGATAATCTGGGGCAATGGAGTTGAATATCAAACAGAGAGGGGCACCTTGTTGAAACAACTTCCATAATTGAGTGACCGGATCAACACTTAAATTGGCAGGTAAAACACCGGCAGTGAATGTAAAGATGTTATTATTAATCAAGGCTTTGTTTGGAGAAGCACCATTAGTAAGGGTGGTTAAGTTGGAACTTGAAGAAGTATCAGAATGAATGGAAAACCCAGTTGAGCCCACCGAAGCTCTGTAATCACTGGCTGAACGAGAGGTATCTTGTTGCATTTGTTGAGAAAGGGCCAAGGCTTGTTGTTCGGCACATACTTCAGCCGAATTGAAGGCCAAATTCATGAACGGTTCCATACCTTCGATAGAAGTGAGCTTCCGCTTGAGAAGCAAGCATTGATGGTTTAAATGGTCTTGGGCCACCAGCTGTTTGTTGAAATTGGAATTCATTCCTCCTAAAGGTCCCAGCGCCACTCGGGTGATACTGGTGGTTGACGAGTTTAAACTGAGATTGGAGGTTGTTGATACCGATCTGAAGGGTCCGGGCGGTCCCTGATTGCTCAAATCCATGGTGATGATTGTCTTGGTATATAAGTAGAGACGGAACGAGTCGTGAGGGACGAAATCACACTAGCAATTGGGAAACAGATTCAACTACGATAAAATGACGTGAATCTGGTAGAACCTTTTGTATTGTCAACTTTTGGTAGTACTGGGAACATTTTTTCTGTTTTGGTCCAGACACAGTGCGACTGGGGAGAGGCTCCCACGAGTGTGGGTGGGAGAAGTTCCTGGCTCCAAGGGGCCAGTGCGAGGGATGGAGTTTTAGCAGGACCAGTCTGTGGGCGTGAGACACAGCGATTGGCACTCGAGGCGGCCAACGACACCAGCAACATCGTCCGTTCAAGGGACCAAAACAGTACTTGGTAACTAGCGAGATAATTTTTTTTTTGGGGGGGGGGGGGGGGGGGGGCTTCTTTTATTATTAGTACAATTACAATTGAATGAATCGTTTGCTGTCACTGAATTGATCTACATATTATTGTCTCGGTATTTCAGCTCTTGGTAGTAGAGTGAAATTAGAGAGACCATCAAAAATTGAGTGCAAAAAAAATCATGCCACACTAAAGACTAAAAGTAGTAGAGCCCTATCAAAGGCAAAATCAACAACCATTGGCGACAGTCTAGCGACATATTCTACATTTGGTGCAAATTCCAGTGACACTGTACTACATTACATTACCTGTGTAATTGCACCTGGCTGGAGGGTGCCATATTGGCTTACTGGTAGCTAATAAGGTCGAGGTGACACGAGACGTCGCCATTTCTACTGCCCATACAGTAGTACCATTTCAAAGGTACTTTTAGACAGGTGCAACATGGGTAGAACAAATGTCGGTTTTAGGACATCAGTGAGGCAAAGCAAAAAAAAAATGCAAGAAGGGCCTGTTTGAAATTGTCAATGCAATACAATACCGAACGGTGCTAAGGATCAACACCTGTCAATAGACAATAACTATCAAAGCGACTGTTATTTCCCGTATGGTGTGAAATTAACAGCCATGGAGCGAGACATTTTCAAAAAAAAAAAAAGACCAACCTATACCAATAGTGCAGATTACACATTCAAGAGGTTTTCACTATAAGCACATGCATGCGGGCGAACGCCCACTTAAATCCCAGTAACCAGGCTCAACTCAAAACCCGCTCACAGGGGGCATATCAGAGATGGATATTAGGTATGATACCTTGATGGACGTTAATTTGATGCCATAACGAATGTCGTAGACCCTTCTTTCATACTTCTTTTTTTGGATGTCGTTTTTATTCTTTTTTCTACCGCATTGTCAATGTTCGTCGCAACAAACTTAGATTTTAAATGTTGCATTAATTAATTGAATAAAAAATTAATGTGTACCAAATTAACATACTCACCTCCATATACTCCGATAGTATAATGTCGCTCTCTATGTTGTTTCCCCCCCACGTCTATTCCCCCTTCTTGTATGTCTATGCGTTAGAAATGATCAACTCGATAAAGGAGTAATCGATCTCCAGCGGGTGATTTTTTGTATTGTTCTCTACAACCTGAAATTCAATTGGTTCTTGAAAATTTCCGAATTATGCCGAACTCCCGAACCATTTGTAGTCAACCTAACTCCATTTCACTTTGCATCCTTCGTAAGGTTGTTTTAGCGGGTTATGTTCCAAATTATTTCCAATTCCCGAATATTTTATAAATCACAGGGCCAATATAAGTCCGGTAAACTTTTCTTTAATTTACGTTTCGTTAGAATCCAAAATAAATGAATAGTTCCGATTACCTCCGCTGCAGAAGAGTATACTCTAAGGACTCATTTTTCACGCTAATGTGGTATAAATTCCGAATAAACTATTTATTTTTAATATTTGTATCTTACTTCTACGAAGTCCGGATATTTTCACCTTTCATGTTGTCTTCAAACCTTGATATTATCAAGCAATTAAACCTGTTTATAATCATGATCTCATCAAAATATTTTAATCACCAACCTCTGTAGTTACAGTCGACTCCTATTTATATTGTTTTGTCTATCCATTAAGAGAAGGGTTTAAAGGGTGAAAAGTCGGTAAAACAAAATAGAAAAATATCTTGAGAGACGAGAATACCCAAAGGGTCCTTTCAGTATAAACTTTGTCATGTGTGGTCTTGCAAAACCATACATTTATCGCCTCATCGTTTTTGGAGAAATCGCACATGAGATAATAATAATACGTTGTTTCTTGACAGTAGGGATCACAATGCAACTGACCAACACTTCCTTGATGTACGTGCTATGAAGTTCAATTGTTAGGCAGGGAAAACGACATCCAATGCCCATCGAGTCGTAAATTTGTGAAATATTTTATCAAAGTCTCTGTGTATATTTAATGGTTATGAAGATCCAATTTATTGTGGCTGGTTTTTTTATTATTACCAACCTTGGTATAATACAGCACATACAGCCAGATGTGGAGAAATTCGTCTATATTCTCTAGTACTGTGATACACGCTACGCTTGTGGCCCTTTTATAGGAGGAATGCATTCTAAAACCTCTCTATTCTGGCCCCAAACTGAAATAGTAAATTAGTGGTATTCACCTCGAAAACCACAATAATGATCGGACTACTAAGTGGCTGTTGTGTTCTTTTTTAACCTGCAAGACATTTCTTCAAGGCTTATTCTTCCATCCTTTTTGGGACTCCTTTTCTTTTTGGTGTGAGAACTAAAATTCCAAGTTACCGATTGTCTATTAATATCACCATAGGTACCAATTGTTCCATAGTTTCAACACCCTTTAGGCTTCTGATTATACTTCCTAAGAAGTAAATTTCTTTTTGGCTCAAATAGATCCTGAAATAACAAAGCATCAACACCAATTGAGTCAAGGATCATTTGTCTCTTAGCTCCACTTAATTGTTTTATTTTGTAATGTATATGTGTGCAAATATGTAGGTAGTATCAATTCAATCATGCTGGATTGGGGAAAATTCCCCCATACTACAATATAAAGACAAGTTGGATATTGCTGCAAAACTTGAAACGTAATGATCTCAGCAATTTCAGAAGTGCAATTAAAAAAATGAGCATTTTAAACCCAATCGTGGTCCCTCATCGAATTCGGTTAGTTGCCTGTGATATGCAAATTGATCATAACTGATAAAGTGGAAGGGGAAATAATGGAGTTTAGCGGGGTCAATACGAAATGTAACACTTAAACTGGTGGTTTTGTTCCAAATTTTTGCAATTGGTAAAAAAATAATAGGAAGGTTGTATGATTTTCAAATTGGCTTCTTGGTCAAGGTTATGGTAGTACCATGATCACTACTATAAGCAAAGGCAGTTTTATTTGGAAACCACGCCACAGCAGCAAAAGTCAGCAGCCCGGAAGCACTGTTCTGGACTTCATACACCTCTTCACCAGAATCCACCTCAAATACACGAATATTAGATTCTCGATCATAGGAGGCAGCAATATAGGTACCGTCTCTAGACGCATCAACAAAAGCAATTGCTTCATCTACACCAGTGATAACCTTGCTATTTATCATCGATGCGGTGTTCCATAAACTGAGAGTGCCTTCATTGGACCCCACCACAAGATAATTTCCTCGAGGATCAACTGCACAGGTGGTTACAGAAGAACGATGTCCTCGTAACGTTGTTTTTAAACTGACACTCGATTCATCATCAAGATGATACACTGGTAAGGTACCATCCTGCAATGCCAAGACAAAGTATCCGTGATTATAATTGAACCATTGTAAATCGTAAATATGTTCGTCAAGCTTAAATTCGGCCACTTTTTGGTAACCCTGTTCTACTGAAAATACAAGCACAGTCGAGTCCCTATCAATAGCAATAAGCACCTTCCCATCATTGGAATAAGCAACTATTTTAAGTAAGGTTGGATCTGCTTGGCCCAAGGACTTTTCCACTCTAATTTCTCTTTCCAATGTACCAGTTTGTCCCTTCCAGATTTTAATGAATTCGTCTCTACCAACAGATGCAAATGAATGTTCTGTTTGGGGATTCCATGAGACTTTCTCGACCGATCGAGCATGAGCATCTTCTATGATTATCGGGTCAGTGGCTCGATCCTGTAAGCAGCGCCATATTCTCAATGACTTGTCAGTCCGTGATGCAACCAATCGACTCCCAGTCACATTTATAGAGATGAGAATGATTTGGGTGGAGGATGAGGTATGGCCAGGAAGTGGTTTATCCCGGACAATCACGGGTGTGAACTTCTTGAAGAATGTCTTGTTAGCCTTAATGGACATGATTAGTGACAATTGATCAAAAACGTAGAATTAGGTAACTTCAAATTAACCTGTAAACTGTTATCCTATTAACTGGTATTTGTCTAGTTAACAGAACACTCCATATTATGCAAATGTCGCATGTCGCATGTTGCGCTCGCTCCCATCTTCTGTCTCGTATCTAACTACTAAATTGGATTTGAAAAAAGGGCCATTTGGACACGTTAAAGCCTCACCATTGTCCATGTCTTCCAGGCCTAAATTGACATCTTTGGATGCCTTCGCCAAAACCGTCGAGGATGCTAGAATAAAAACCGCCTCGGGTGGTGTGATCACCTTGGTCTGTGTTTTGATCGCTTTGATTTTGATGAGAAACGAGTATCTTGATTATACAACGTTGGTCTCTTGTCCTGAACTTGTGGTGGATAGAGATATCAACAAGAAGATGGATATCAATGTGGATATTCTGTTTCCAAACCTTCCATGTGAGATCATCACTCTGGATCTTTTGAATGAAAGTGGTGATGTTCAATTGAACATTTTAAAGTCTGGATTCCAAAGATATAGAATCACTCGAGATGGTGAGATTCTTGTTACTAGTGGACAAACCTTAAATAATGGATTATCATTAGAAGAAATGGCCAAGCCCGACCCAAATGTCGAATACTGTGGCTCCTGTTATGGAGCTTTGCCTCAAGATAATAATGAATTCTGTTGTAATAATTGTGAAACTGTTAAATTGGCATACCGGGAAAAGATTTGGGGTTTCTATGATGGTGAAAACATTGAACAATGTGAACGTGAAGGTTACGTCAAGTCTGTCCAAAAAATGATTGAAAATAACGAAGGGTGTAGAATCAAAGGAACTACTCAAATCAGTAGAGTAGCCGGATCTTTGAACTTTGCCCCAGGTGCTTCTATCAGTTCCAGAGGAAAGGTTTCTCACGATTTGTCATTATACAACAAACATAAGGACAAGTTCAATTTCGACCATGTTGTCAACCATTTCTCCTTTGGTGGGGACCCTACTGACTCTTTGTCTCAACCAGTTCATCCTTTAGATAACCATAGACAAGAACTCGATAGTAAGCATCATATCCATACTTATTACCTTAAGGTGGTTGCTACCAGATTTGAATTCTTGAAGGGAAGCCCACCATTAGAAACTAACCAATACTCAGTCATCAGCCATGATAGACCAGTCCAAGGTGGTATGGATGATGATCATGATAACACCATACATGCAATGGGAGGAGTTCCAGGTGTCAACTTCCAATTTGATATTTCTCCATTAAAGATCATTAACCGTGAACAATACGCCAAGTCCTGGTCTGGATTTGTTCTTGGTGTTATCAGTTCTGTAGCTGGTGTCTTGATGGTAGGAACTGTTTTAGACAGATCTGTCTGGGCTGCTGAAAAAGCCTTGAAGGGCAAAAAAGATTTATAGACAAAGAGTCACATCGAGAAAGATGCACCAGTTGAACGTATATATTGGTGACATTTGTTATGATTCTTTGGCACGCATTATAAACAAGTCAGTGGAGTTTTATCACAGACAAGTCTTGGTTAAGCATGTAATATTCCAATTAGTTAAATAGTATCACGAGTTTAAATTCATTCTCATGAAGAGATTTGTAGAAATTAACATACTTAAAAGCGTACGAAATCGATATTTTTCAAAGTTTCTACTCCACCAGCAAAACTCCCTCATAAATTCACTTTAAATTCACATAAATTGGCCTAGTTAACTTGATACAGATTTATTATTCTATTTACAATTCTATCAAGCTTATATATCGCTCAACAAATGCTCAATATCGTTATAGTATTCTTTGTCTAAGTGGGTCTTCAATTCTTGCTTGTTCAACCATAAAAACTTCAACGACTTATCTTGAGGTTGGAAATCTCCTGATAAAATATGGGATTTAATAAAGTATTCCTTCTTGTTTTTCTTGGAGTTGTTATATACATGACAAGGAGTATTGGAAACATTGAAGTAATTGATTTTTTCACCACCAATCTTGTATAAACCTTGTTCAGCTAAGGTATGTAATGCAGTGACTTGTTCAGAAGAAGCTTCGGTAAAGTTTGGTAAAATCCACAATGATTCTTGGTTAATAACCAAATACAAAGTACGACTAAGTTGTCTCTCTAAACTGGTCAAGTTGTTTTCTTGATCAGCCTTGGTAATTCTGGAGTTTGGAACAATCTTACGGGCCAAATCTTCTTCAGTTATACCCTCTTGCATAGCATCCACAGCTCCAGCCTTCTCTAATTCTTCGGCTTCTTTATAAGTCTTTGGTAATCTGAGTTCTTGTTTAAATCTTCTATCTCTTTTATGTCTGACTTGTGGTCTACCTCTTGGAAATTCAATATTTGGATTATCAGCAACTGGGTCCTTGTTCAATTGTCTGAATCTTTGTTCGGCTAAAGTACCCTCTCTGAAGTAAAACCATTTTGGAAAAGTCCACATCAATCTTCTCCATAATTCATTTTGATATTTATAATATTGAGATTCGAATTTAGGTATATCAGCAGTTATGATTGGGTTTCTTGATAATAGTAATGTGGAAGAGATGGTAGGTCCAGAAGTGGAGTATGCCCGGGTAAACCCAGAACGATAGAGTCCTCTCATCATACTGTCTTTTATGTTTGCAAGCTATGATTCAGCTCTTTTTTGATACAGTTGGAAATTTTCACTGTCCGCGTAAATATGGTGCTGGTGCGCACCTCTGGGACCGAGAGGTCGTGGCCGGGTAACTTTTTTCTTCACTTCAGTACCACTCACGAAATCCATCACAAGTCTCCCCTTGTCGCACTGGGTGTCATTTCACTGAAAAGGGTCACCCAAAAACAACACATCACATGATGTGTTCCTTTTTTTCTTCCTCCTGACTATAAATACCCAGCCATTTCCCACACTCCTTTTGAAAGGGGGCAAAAGTTTTTTTTCTACCATCAATTTAATATCAATTACAGCCAGAAAGTATTTCACTATTACAAAAGCTCGTGGAGAAGTAAAATATATCTAAATCCCCAAGTAGCGAATAGAATTAGGAATAGTAACAGTTGTCCCTCGAAAAAACCGTCGTATCTTTTAAAAGTATCTTTATATATTTTTATTAAGTATCAGTAATTGTGGACTGAAATAACCCTAGGTTGTAAGTATCAATTAAAAATAATCAGTAGGAAAAGAGAAAAAAAAATATTACCATAAAAAGATGTCAGTTGAAGAATTTGAATCCATCTTAAAGGAAATTCCTACTTTAAAAGCTCCAGGTGTATCTGGATCTCGTATTAAGAGATTAACTGATCTCGCCATCAAAAATGTTGATCAAGAATCAAAAATTGTCAATATCTTATATGCTAATTGTAAAGCTTATCCTTCATCTCATAAATTAGGTGCCGTATATGTGGTTGATTCTATAGTAAGAGGTTATGCAGCAGAAGCTAAACAAAATAATCAAGAAATTAACTCTCTGGCTCCTGAAGGTACCTATGCTGCAGCAGTTTACAAAATTAGTGAATTGATCGAATCTATTCTTGATGATGCTTTAGAATTACAAATCAGTCAATCTCAAATTACCAAGATTAGTAAAGTAGTAGATATTTGGGAAAGAGCTGAAACTTTTGATCCAAAGATTTTACAATCTATTAGATCAAAACATTTCTCATCTACAACCCCTCCTGGTACTCCACCAAGATCAAAAATTGAACCAGTTAAGCCAACTGCTGAAAAATCTGGTCAAGATTCTAATAGTATTTTACTGGCTTTAGCTTCTTTAGCTAAATCTAACTCTAGTTCGAATACTCCAACTAATTCTTCCGTTGAACCAGTAAAGCAAGATAGTAATGCTAATAACATTTTATCTCAATTATCTGCTCTTTCAAATGCTAGTTCTAATAACCAATCTTATGCTTCTCAACAATCTCAACAACAACAACCTCCTGCTCAGCAACCTCCTACTCAAGGTGGTAATGAACAATTAATTTTTAATATGTTACAACAGATGCAAAATGGTGCTGGTAATGGTGCTACTCCTCCAAATTCAGCTGGTTTACCACCTCAACCACCAAGACAAGATTATTCTAATGGTAGACGTGGTCGTGATGCAACTGATGGTTATTCAAGAAGAAACAGATCAAGATCTCCTCAACGTGGTGGAGATCAATATGGTAGAAGAATGGATAGATCACCACCAAGAAACAACTACGGTAATTATGGAGGTATGCAACAACAACAGCAACAACAGCAACAACAGCAACAACCTTCTCAACAGCAACAACAACTTCCAAATAACTTCCAAATGCCAAATATGGCTGAAATGAACGTTGAAGGAAGTCCACATTACCGTCCAAGAAATGTTGGATTTGATCCAACTTTACCTCAAGGTTCTTTCAAGGTTTTATCTAGAACCTTATTCATTGGTGGTGTTCCACGTAGTATGGATCAACAAGCATTGGCTTCAGTTTTAAGACCATATGCTGAAGTTCAATCAGTTATTTTAAATAGTGAAAGAAAGCATGCATTTATTAAGGTTTACTCAAGAAGAGAAGCTGAACAAGTCATTACATCATTTAACAAAGATAATTCCTTACCTTTAAGAACTCGTTGGGGTGTTGGTTTTGGTCCAAGAGATTGTTGTAATTATCAACATGGTATTTCAGTTATTCCAATTCAAAGATTAACTGAAGCTGATAAAACTTGGGTTGTTCAAGCCCAATGGGGTGGTACTGGTGGTCAACCACTTGCTAGTGGTATGGTTATTGATGAACCAGATATTGAAATTGGTGCTGGTATTTCTTCTAAAGCCATGTCTAAGAAGATGCCAACCAATTCTGCTAGAAATGGTCCAAAATCTAATAAGCCTGGTGAACCAGATGAAGATTATGTTAAGACTACTTTGATTCCTCAACAAAATATGTCACATGGCAGTCAACCAGAATTCAATACTTTTACACAATCTGCTATCAACCCATTATCAGGATTATTCTCCAATTCTAATAATTCTCAACAACCACCATCAGGATTACCACCATTTCCACCAACTGGTGTTCCAGGTCAACAACCTCCAAATATGCCAAATTTCATGCCACAAGGTGGAGCTCCACCTCCAAACTTAAGTGCTCAATTGGCTAACCTTTTCCAAAATGGCAACCCACCACAATAAGGGAAGGGAAATAAGGATGTAAAATATTTAAACTAAGACCATATACGAAAATTAATAGTTTTTTAAGTCTTTGTTAAATAATCATAGTAAAATTTTATAGTGACATACAGATATATAATCACAAAAAATAGTACCGATAATAGGATTGTAGAATATAGAGTAAAAAGTAAAAAGTAGAAAAAGAGTTGAACATAAGTTCCGAAACCACCATGGGTTGATTGTAAAATTCAATTATCTATTGTTGGTTATATTAGAAACGACATTTATTGAATTTTTTAGTTTGTGCCTGATAATTATTATATACTGAAAAATGAATATTTTTTGGAATAACCCCAAATATGAATAAAATTGTTTTGAGGCAAAGTAGATAACGATAACCTAAAAAAAAAGGTTTAATCTAGTTTCATCAGCCGTTTTTGAATTGAAGTCAAAGGTGTCGCTCTTGTTAAAATCACTCTTAAAATGGATAAATCATCTAGGGGTTTGTGGCTCAGCGTGGCTAGTATGTATCATGTTATCAATCCAACCCTTTTTCTTCCTACTCACACAATTTCACTTCCTTACCCGGAGAACCTTCGACTAATATGATTTTCATGAGGTGAATTTTGTACGAAACTATTAAGAGGGGTCTATAGGGATTATTTTCAACATCAAGCTCGTAAATGTATTGGTCTTCTTTACGTTTACGTTTATTTTCTAATATTATGATCCTTATATTGTAGCGAAACAAAAAAAAAAACTGAAACACAACCTTATTATCCAGATCACTTTCTGTAGCAATAAACATCTATTTAGAACTGGTTTTCATAAGACCGATATGATATTTTACAATTCTTCTATGCTCTACAATGGTTTAATAATAAGACCAAGGGTGGATAATTAAACATCCCACTTGTTGCTCATTAGCCCCAAGTCCCCAAGTACTGCCATTGCTATTGCAGCTTCTACCTCGTTTCTGTGCACCCTTGTAGTATTTTAGTGGTGTTTTCGATGTTTCACATTACCTCATTTATTATCACCTTATTCATATTTCACGTTTGTGCTTTTGAGTGGTATATGGATCCTTTGCTCTTGTCTTCGAATTAGCTTCTGCCTACGATAACCTGATGACTACACGAAATTATAAATCGACACCATCAAATTAATCAACAGATATTCCTCCACCTCCTCAAAATCACTTCCACATAATACAAGGTCTCACATTCACTCAATTCCTCAACTGTTCTACTATTGGTGCTTTAGTTCCCCACATGCTAGTTTCATTCTCTTTCTCACCTCTTCAACATAAGATGATTTTATCTCATAACTCATCATATATCTTTCCCCACGCACAAAACGCATTTGGTGTAGACTTTATCTGTATACTCTTTAGACCCTTTGGTTCTACACTCATCTCTTTATGCCCAAACGACTCAACAAAGACTATTCCAGCATCAGGGCCAGTAACTGGAAGGGGCTTCCATCGACATACACGGAGGAATCCAGTGGCCTCTTTGATAGGGCGACCTCGCCTAAAGGCAAACCAAAGCACAAGAATGTGTATATCCACCAAGACCCCAAATCAGATGTATTTGGTAAAGAATTGAAGTACCAGTACCACGATACCCGCCATATAAACAACAAGGATAACGAGTTCGAAAGTGATCTTATCAAAATAGTGGATCTAGACCTCCCTAAAACGACAACTACCATCCCTTTGCCGCCATTGAACGACACACCTGATGAAACTCCAGTAGAGCTACCATCATCATCAGGGTCTTCCAGTGACGAAGAAGACGGGAATGAAATTTTCAAGGGGATGAAAGAAGGCGATGTTGTCCAGAAACTCAACAACTACAAGCATTCACAAATAGATAACATCAAAGAAAAGTATAAAGACCACAAGTTCCCGGAACCAGTAGTCCTGAAGAAGAAACTATTGGAAAGAGCTAGTGTCCACAACGGGCTTGTATCACGGATTTTGAAGGGTAAATTCGACAATTCACATTACTACAAGTTGGCCCAAAAGCAACAAGAAGTATCGGAACATGATACCATGTCAAGCACCGAAAAATGGAATATAAACTGGGAGATATTTTATGGAGGTTACTATGGAATTAAAAGACAACTGATAATAGGAAATATGATCAACAAGCAATTCCAGAAAAGTCTACGGGTAGCGGCCAAAAAGAACGAAACTGTATCGTACTGGACAACGTCAGCGTTTTCTACCTATGTTTTAGCTAATGAGATTATTACCAGGATGGTAATGGAAGATATGGATTGTGATATAGAGGAAGCCGTCAAAGTGATACGGCTGAGCATAGAGTATGGAACCATAGTGATGGATTCTGTCGATGTTGAAGATGATATGGACATAGAACAAGCTAAGATAGGGGCCGATGTGAAGGAGGAAGAAGAAGAGAAAGAGGAGGTGGTGGATGAAAGACCAGCTCCAAAGAAGGTAAAAATGACCCTTTTGGACGAGTTGGTAAACGATGTATGAAATGGGATTCAATGTGATAAAACCGTGATAAGAATAAATGCAACTTAAAGGTTAGAGAGACCAAGAATCAACTGTAAAATTAATTAAAAATTGAATAAAAATTGACTAAAATCATGGAAGGGAAGAGCTGATTAGACGAATATTCAGGTGATTAATAGAACACTTACTTTTGCAATTTTACGTGGTTCATCAAATAGAATTTACTTCCTGATAATAGAATTAATGCAATTACCAGTCCTACTTAACCTCCCTTTCCCCACCATTTAGCTATAATTCAACTACCCATCAACACCAGAGTCCTCACATCTCCTATTGTAATATAGCGTAATAGTTATAATCTATAGTAATATCAATATTAATAAGTAATTTATCACTACTAGTCTCTTTTACTATAACGCGACGATCTGCGATTGCGTCAATTCACGAAATCACAAATCACCCACTCAATCTCACTGGTTCCTGGCAATCTACCATCTCACCAATTCACTTGATATAGAACTCTCGCCCAAAGTGTTTTCTTCACCTATTATACCTCGGTTAAGGTCTGTTCCTATCTTTAACAGATTCATACATAATTCCGCTTTCATGCTTAAAGATACTGTATTTATAAAGGAAGTGGGTGCAACTGCTATCACAGGAAAAGACGCATGGAATCGTCCGACTCCACAACCGATTCAGATCTCGGTCGACCTTAATACTGATTTCCATCAAGCCTCGGTTTCAGATAACTTGAAGTATTCCCTTAACTATGCGGTTATCTCTCGTAATATTCAAGAGTTTATGAAGAACAATGAACATCGAAACTTCAAGTCTTTGGCCAATATCGGAGAGTCCATTAGCGAAGTGGTTCTCGATGAAAAGAAAGGAGGAGGCCACACGGCTTCGATTACCGTCAAGAGCACCAAGAGTGAAATCAGAGCTGACTCTATAGAGTATACTATCCATAGAACAAAGCTTCTTGATATCGATACTGAAACCGATAAGGTGACTGTCCTGGGGCTCAAGCTATTGACCATTATTGGTGTGTTCACCTTCGAAAGACTTCAACGACAGATCGTGGATATCGACTTGGTGCTTACTGTGACCAAGGGGTCGGATATCACTATCCATCAAATCATTAACGACGTGGTTGCTTATGTTGAAAGTAGTAACTTCAAGACTGTCGAGGCTCTAGTGAAGAAAATTGGCCAATTGATCTTCCAAAACCACGCCAAGGGTATAGAGTCTGTTTTGGCCAAGGTCACCAAACCTAATGCTATCAGTTTCACTGACGGGGTTGGTGTTAGTTCCGATATGACCAAGGGCTCTTTCAAAGACACCGAGCCAATTGAGATCATGCCTGAAAAAGTGGACGAAAACACCTATAATCTTCCCTCCCAAGAACGTACAACGGTAACCTCTTCTCTCCACACAGCATATATTGCATTTGGATGTAACCAAGGCAACTCAGTTGAAAACATCACCAGAGCATTGGATCTTCTTCACCAGTTTAATATCAGGGCGGAGGCCACCTCGTCACTCTACACCTCGAAACCAATGTATTATAAGGACCAAGACGACTTTTTCAACGGAGTTGTCAAGGTTGTGTTTCAAGATTTATCCCCCCACGATTTGCTCAAAGCTTTGAAGGAAATAGAGTACAATCACATCAACAGAATTAAGGAATTCGATAATGGCCCAAGATCCATTGATCTCGATATAATTTTATATGACGATTTGGTCCTAAACACCCCAGACTTGAACATTCCTCATATCGCAATGTTGGACAGAACATTTGTACTTCAGCCATTGTGTGAATTAATTCCTCCTGACTTTTTACATCCAGTCTCTGCCGAACCAATCCACAACCATTTGAAACAATTGTTGTTAAGTGGACCTGACGAAACAGTACAGGAATCTCACCAATTGTACCAAGTGATCCCTGTTCCAAGAATGAAACATAGCCCATTGACTTTTGACCAATTGAACTACAACCACCCTACTCAAATCATGGGGATTTTAAACGTTACCCCAGACTCCTTTAGTGATGGTGGTAACAGCGATGCTTGTATCTCTGCTATTGTGGCCAAGGCGGAAGCGTTGGTCGAAGAAGGAGCAAACGTCTTAGATATCGGAGGGGTTTCAACCAGACCAGGAAGTGAACCAGTTTCTGAACAAGAAGAGCTTGAAAGAATTCTTCCTGTTCTCAAAGCTATTCGTGCATCTTCCAACCCTAAATTAGCCGAATGCTTAATCTCCGTAGACACTTACAGATCAACAGTTGCAGAACAATGTTTGTTGAGCGGAGGAGATATAATCAACGATATTTCCATGGGATTGTTTGACGAAAAGATCTTTGATGTTGTCGCCAAATATGGCTGTCCATACATCATGAATCATACCAGAGGAACTCCAAATACCATGAGCAAGTTAACCAACTATGAATCCAACACCAATGACGATATTATTGAATATATTATCGACCAAAATTCCGAACACCAAGAAATGAAGTTCAGAACTGAAGTGAATAATTTACTCAATGGTATTTCTAGAGAGTTAAGTTTGCAAGTATTAAAGGCATTTAGCCACGGTGTTAAGAAATGGCAAATAATCCTTGATCCTGGTATTGGCTTTGCAAAGAACTTACCTCAAAATTTACTGATCTTAAGACACGCTTCCATCTTCAAGAAGTACTCTGTATTGGTCAACAAAAGAAATCCAGAAGATGGTACCATCACCCATTCTTATTTAAGTTTCAATGGTTTATCCACCTTGTTGGGACCTTCAAGAAAGAAGTTCTTAGGTACACTCACCAACCAACCAGTACCTTCAGAAAGACTTATCAGTACCACTTCTTCCATCATTGCTTGTATTGAACAAAACACTGATATTGTCAGAGTCCATGATGTCAAAGAAGCAAAAGAAGCCACTCAAGTAGGTGATGCAATTTATAGAGAATTATACTAAGCATTCAATTCATTCAATGGGGATATGAGTAGCCCCAAACAAATAGACTAATAAATAGCTGCTTCAATAGCCACCAATAATAATAAACAACAAAAAATTATTGTATCAAGAAGTTATGATCTACAAATTTCGAGCGAGATATGGTAAAATTTATAATTAATATAATTAAATATATTGTAAGTTTATTAACTATAACTACATGACAAAGTCACAGTAGTATATGCAATTATGGGTATACGACCAGACCCGAAGCAAGTGACGAGTGATAACAGGAAATACTCAGCTAAGTATTTTCAATAATACCTAGCTTCTACTTCTATTTCGCAAGCTTTAAATATTATCAACAAAATAAAGCAATAAAATATTTTGATGATATATTTCTTGCGATTAGATTATTATTATGATATGATTGTGATTATGGTTTGATTGGTTTCTTGGAGAATTTCTTTTTCATCTTGTTACTCATATTTTTATTCCATACAACACCACTCATTATGGAACGGTGGAATCCATAAACATCATGAATAGATGTATCTTCATCACCCAACGAACTACCCGAGTTCGTTATTAAACTTTTCTTTTCTTCTTCGGTTAACTCTGTAGCTAAACCTGATGATTTTTTATTATTAATTTTAGTTCTTTGTTTTGATACAAATTCACGACACTTGTTAATTTCTTCTTGAGGTAATGAGCCGAATCCATAACCACCAATTTTTTTAAAACAATTATCAACCAAGAAATTAGGATCTAGGATGATTTTCGGGAAATTTTGCATGAATTGGAATAATTCAATTTGATCCATTTCGGATCCACCAGTACCACGAGATTTTTGAAATTCAGGATTATCAAGACACATTTTACAAATGGTTAAAGAAATTCTGAAAATAGTCTTGGAACCTTCATACCATATAATATCCCAGACTCTCAATGCAGTTTCAATAGGAAGAATTCCCACAAATAATGACATGAACCATGAGGAAGTAACCAAAGTCACCGGTGGTAATCTATTTAGAATCTTATCTTCAGACAAGACTTCACCTTCAAAAGTTTTACCCAAAATACCCCACAACAGAGGAATATATTCTTTAACACAAAGCATAAGAACACCCTGATCGGTATGGACACCTTCAAGATTGGCTGAATGGACTTTTGGAATAATTCTTTCAGTTAAAATCACCAACATCCAAAATGCTTTTTCTTCTTCCATAAATAAAAGTAAGAGTCCCGCTAAAAAGTTAAGTGATTGACAGTACCCTATTTGAGGTTGATAATGAGCAAATGCTACCAAGACTCTACGTAATCCTTTGATCATACCAGTTTCAGTAGTTTGAAGGTTATCCGAGGTTAAAGTGGTGGATGAAGCATTTAAATCGGTACCCAATAAATCATTGAAATATATATTATCAGGGAAAGTACGGTTCAAATCTCTTTCTATAACTTCTGTATCTTTATTGTGAACATTTACTGTATCCTTTATAATTTGATCATAAACTCCCACATGTTTGTTTAACTTTTCATTACCTCCAGCATAGAAAAACCATGCATTACCTCTCCATTCAGCAGGAATACCACGCCTTATCATTTTCTTAACTTTATCAGATTTAGGTGGAAATCTGGTAGGAATTGCCTTTTCATCCTCAAGTGCCAAACCATTGGCTTTCATAAGAAGAAGCCACTTCTTCTTGCGACGGAGAGTATATTGGGAATATTCACGAAACCAATCATTGTATTCTTCTTTGGTGGTGTTATGATGGTTGGATGCTTTCTTGAACCCGTATCTATCGTAGGGAGAGTCCAATAATTGCTTGATGTTTTTATCATTAACTGGCTCGATTTGGTTCTTTCGTTCAACCATTGTATCAGCACTGGATATGTCAGGAACCTTGAGGCTTAGATCTTCATTGGATCCTTCAATATTGAGCTTATCCAACTCTCTCATTATGCTCACATCCAAATCACGTTCTGGCAGTGACTCTTCCATTGGAGACTCTCCTCCATAGATATCCAAGAAGGAATAGTTATTAGAATATGATGAATCAGTTCGTTGGTGTGACTTGGGTGTGAGGAGATAGTTCGTGGGGGAAGATACAGCAGTAGCGCCTCCATTGCCACTGGAACCGCTACTGACACCGCCTCCACCAACGACGGGGGGACGGGGTGTGGATCTTCCACCTGCGGCTTCGGGGATTTCTTCTGTTATTGCCATGACCCGTTAGCACTAACTAGTAGATGTCATGAAAGTGATTGCCGTTATGTAGGAGCGTACCTTAGCGACAAGTAAGCGACAAAAAGTGTATCTATGACGACATTTACGTCGTGAAATTTGTGGTTGCGAACGGTTGTGACACAGGGAAAACACCAAAAGAACACACTAAAGACGACACCAACCGCCTAGTTAGGACAAAGTGACGAGTTCTCATTGGACACGAGACCAGAGACGGGCCGAGAACGAGGAAAACGCATATAATGGGGACCAGAAACATCGTATAGTGTTTGGTTGCAGAATGTAGATCGAATGTCGCATTCGCAGCCTTTGCTATATATATTACGATATTTAGTGACGTTTATTAGTAATATCAGAGAGATCCCATGTCATGGAGTTTTACAGACACCAATCACATCATGAATACTAACAAAATTTGAAGGGATGAACTTGCCCTTTTTCGGCTTCCAGCCGTGCCTCCACACACTAAGCCTTGCCTGGTAGTGGGGGAATTTGAATCCAGTGAAAAGTAGGGCCAATAGCGACATAAAAAGTCACTTACCAACACCAGTACCACCAGACCCTAAACTCAATAAATTTCTGATCGTGAAACTCAAACCGATTCGTAGTCCAACACTTAAAACCCCAGTAATACTCAACTATTTCACCAGTTTACTAGCCTAACCCAGTTCGTGTATCCACCCAACATCGCCAAGATTGCCAAGTCTCATCACGTGCCTGATCCCATCATCAACTAACTATAGACAATCCTTTCCCTTAAAAACTCCCTAATCCTCCATTCTCCTCCCTTCTCCTTCCTCATAATGTATTGGCGGAACTCCTGGTGGAAACAGGAATCATTTCCGTCGTGCCATTCCATCGAACTATCAGAAGGAATGCTCATATCCCATCATCTATTCTCTCCAGTTAAACATATCCAGTCTGCAGTTTATCGCCAGCAATGCTATAAAGATGCTGTTCCCATGATGACTACCAACATGGGGTTGGTTATTGATAAGTTTGCCGCCCCGTTGCCCATTTCCACTATGTCATGGGAAATGTTCACTCGAGGTAATATCAGGGGATCTTTTGCTTACAGCGTGGTACCTATAGTGTATGCCATATCAATTCTGTTTGTTATTATATGGTTCTTAGCATTATTCGTGTTGACCAACTATACTATCAAGCCTTCGCTTTTGATGAAAGCTTCCACCAGTTTATCGTCGTTCTACATTTTATATGTCCTGATCAAAGCCATGGTAGTTTTACATAACCAGCAAAGAAACGGGTTTCTCCATGGTGCTCAGTTATTGGACGATATAAATACAAACTTGCCTATCAATATCATTGATTTAATAGTGGTCTTGCTTCTCCAGATCAATCAGGTTCAAGTTATCATGAGAATCTTCCTGCGTCAAAAAGATAAGAGAACGGCGTTTTATATTGGGGTGATTGCATCTATAATATCCCAAGTAATTTGGGCAGTTGCCAAATTTCACAAGTTTGGAGACAATGATGAAGCTGGTGACATTCTTCCTGCTTTTATTTATCTTGTAAGAATTGTTATGGGTCTTTGCTATGCTGCAATCATTACTGTCTACTTATTGACCAAGATCTATTATATCATTGCCAACAGAACCATCTGGCTTCTTTCAATCTTGACCATAATATTGATTTATACTCCAGTAGCTTTTTTTGTGGCCGATGTGTCTAACTCTTTTGTTTATGAATTATCCGAAGTCTTTTCAGTGGTATCATACGTTATTTGTGTGGTGATACCATGGGAATGGTGCAACAAATTCAATATAATACGAAGAGCAAAGGAAAAAGACGGGGTTCTAGGTAGAAGGTTTTATGAAGACGAACTCTACGAACTAGATAGGTTTGAATTATTTGTGGAACAAGAACCTGATGATGACGAAGGTACAGAATTACTCCAAAAAACTAACCTGAAACCACCTCCCCAAGATACTGTGTGTAGCGAGGAGCCGATGAGTAAAGCTAAGCAGGTCTTGATGGCCTTGAAAAACACAAAACAGGCCTTCTTGACATTGACTGATGAGATTATTGCAACTGGTTTTGCAATTCCAAGATCGGTCAGTGTTTCCACACAATCTATGGATGTCAATAGACCCAGAAATGACCATTTAGATAGAATGGGGTCTTTAAGACGCAATGATAATGGACATCAACAAGCTGATGATAGAATCAGCTCAGAGGGCCAAACAAGTACCAGACACAGGAGAAACGTGTACTTGTACTCCACCAAAGAAGTAAGGTTCTTCGACGAAGAAAGTACCAATAACCAATCGACTGAATAGTTGTAACATTTGTGGTAAAAGGGATATAATGATCGTCATGTATATAGAAAAGGTCTGTCTACAATTTAATTTACGTTGACCTGGAATTATTCCTACTTTAGTTCGATTCAATAGTTGTAATCTCTATAGTACAATGGATTTCTATACTTACATGTTTATGAAAAGACCAATGAACTTTCAATCAGAACTGTTCATTTTTGGTCAGTTGAAGTTTCAGAAGTTTCAGTTGATTGCTCAGCTGGTTCGTTCAGTGTTGGCGATCTTTTCGTGACCCTTCTTGGCAATTCTTAAAGCCTCTTCTTCATAGCCTGGAATGTGGATATATTCGATTCCATTTTCGCTGAGTTTGGCATAGCTGGAGTTGTTCTTGACAAAGATATCCGGTTCCAAAACACCCACAAAGCAGGTCGTTATAGAGGACTCAATTATTCTATCAGCACACGGTTTGTTACCACTGAGTCTAAGAGTACATGGTTCCATGGTGGTGTATATCTCGGTACCTTCAGGAACGTCTCTCTTTCCCACTTTGGTGAAGTACTTTTCAAGAGCACACTGTTCAGCATGAGTGTTACCTGGAAGTTCTCTGGAGTATCCAGTAGAGAGGATTTCTCCATTGTATACCAAAACAGCGCCAACATTGAATTGAGTCTGGGTTTCACCAGGTTTATCAGCTTCAGCCAATGCCAACTCCATGTACTTTCTCAGAGGCTCAACAGCCCATTCGGGGTATGCTGTCTTATATGACCACGACTTGTCTTCAGCTTCGTATTTGTAGGCATGTAACCATAAATCCAAATCGTTTGGACCTGGATCGGAGTAGATAGGCATACCAGAAACTTCACACACTTCAGCCGATAAAAGCTCACCGTCTCCTTCTGGATGGATCCAAGTAGATGCAGCAACATCTTTACCGATTCTGTCTAATCTTTCTTTGACTTCTTCATCGTCACCTTCGTTGTTCTTCCCGAGTGACTTACCCCATACGAACTCGTTGGAGTAGATTGGATCATTGGCAATAGGATGGCCCAAGAACTGGAGATGTACACGAATTTGATGGGATCTACCAGTCATTGGATAGCACTTGACGATAGAAGTGTTGGATTCACTGTCGTAAGACACCTTCTTGAACACAGTCTTGGCTTCCTTACCGTTTTCCAAGTCTATTCTGTTCAACCCAAGCTTAGGGGAAACAGTGGTTAATGGTTGGTCAACTTCAGTCTCTCCGTATGGGAAATTGCCCTTGACTCTAGCAATATACTCCTTTTTAACTGTTCTTTCTCTGATCTGTTTGACGAACTCGTCAGCTCCCTTGGCGGTTTTACCCAAAAACATAAGTCCACTAGTAAGTCTATCAAGTCTATTACATGGATGCACAACTTTACCAAACTCGTGCTGGAAGATCTTGGTCACGGTGTTGTATCTATATCTTCCGGTAGGATGCACTGGGATCCCGGAAGGCTTATCTATAGCAATGATATTGTCATCTTCATGAACGATCTTGATCTCACGAGAGGTAACTGGTGGCTCTCTTCTAAAGGCCCGATGGGAGATCAAATCACCATTTCTGACCACACTATCAAGATTAGCCGGCTTCTTGTTGAGAGTGACTTGGCCTGACCCAATGGCCTTCTCGTAGAACTTGGCATCTCTGTCTCTGAACTCATTGACAAAGATATCCAAGAGCTTCCGGTCTCTCCATCTCATCTTACAGTAAGTCAAGTATGTGAAGTAGTAAGGATTAACCCGACGGAGACGACCATCAATGATGTATTTAGCGCCCTCGGCTTCCTCTTCATGTATAGTCTTTCCTTCTTTAATGGACGAATCGGTGGATTCAGCTCCTCCCAACTGTTCGTAGGCAGTTAAGGTCTGTTTGTCGATGTCTTGACGTTTCATTCTGAACCCTTGAGAGTCACGGAGCTTCTTACCGTATTCAGCTGATTCCAGCGATGGCGATATTGGTCTTTTTGAGGGGAGATCCATGGTAACTCGTCTTAGTGCTCTTAGGGAAGAGTTCATTAACTGGTTAGTGAGAGCACTTCGTTGTACCGGGAGATGCTCTTCATTACCCATACAGAACCTAGTACAAAGTCTGCGAGAACGGAATGGAACGAGAGCCCTGGACTGGGAGAAATGGGAAGTTCAGGGGCATTTTAGCAGCGACAAGGGTATCGGGAGAAGCATATACTCTATAGCGACCACTGGCCAATTTCTACTGGTTTAAGTGGCGGTATTATTGTCTAATATGCCCACTAATCACTATACCTACACATTATTCGCATCAATTCTATTAATCTATGCAATTGATCTGATAATTATACGATAATGAGAATTGAAAGTAGGTAGAAATGAAGATATTCGAAGGGACGACAATTCAATTATTATTATTATTATATTATCATTTTTTTTTAAAAAAAATTTTATTGCAACTCGTTTTGGCACTTTTCCGTTGTTATAGTCTTCTTTTCTTCCTATAAAAGTCCTTGTTTCTTCAACTCTAAGTAGTCCTTTTCAGACATAACGTTACCTTCATCGTCTTCCACTTCCACGGCATTTTCGGTCTCTCCTTCGTCAACTCTCTTATCCTTTTTGATCTTCTTCCAGAGCTCGATAGCTTCTTCTATATTGGTAATACTCTTGAATAATGGCAAGAACTCATCCGTGATACCTAAAAATCTCAACCCTTGTTGGTGCTTAGGGTTGGAAAAATGCTTTTCAAATGCCATTCTTCCCTTGTAGCTAATATTACCGCAGATTTCACACAGATAACTCTTGTGCAACCCTTGAAGTTTGAATAACCAAAATGGAATTGGTGTGCCGTCTGCTCCCAAAGGTAAATCTTTGAAGTTCTCATAATCATCATCACTTTCTGCTTCGGAGTTGGAGTCTGAAAGATCAGATCCTGAATTGTTGACTGTAGTGTAATCAGAGCCATTATCGTCATTTTCGTGGTCTTCAATCATCTTCTCTCTTTCGGTCATACCTTCTTTTCTCGTGGAATTGGAACGGGTGGCTTCTAAAACTGGTTCAAGGTACTGGAGTAGTTTTTCAAGTTTAAACTCCACGAACACCCCGTTATTATCATCTTTATTGACCGATTTCTCCACATTTTTCTTATGATTTTTACCATTTAAATGTCCTTCATACACGGTCATTTTGGTGAACATTTTCTGACATGCTGCACAGTATACTTCTCCCTTTTCGTTGGGTACTCCAGATTGGGCTATTCCTTTGAAACCTTCGTAAAGTTCGTCAATTATTTTTTTGGAGTCGAGTAATGGGTTGGTTTTAGTAATGAAATCCTCAAGATACTTAACTAATTGCTTGAAATACTCGCTATAGTACCCATTCTTGGCTGGTGGTGTTCTGAGCTGGAAAAGGTACTCCACATATGAGCTGATACTGGTATTTAAATGCTGCTTATAGTAAGCAAATGAGTCCCAGAGATCAAGATACTTCCCGTAGTCTTCTTCCTTGGAGAATATCTCGTCGATATCAATATTGGATGCTGCTTCACTGAGTATATACTTTCTCTTGACTCGCACCTTCTCTTCATCATCATATGTATTGATTCTCTGTACTTTGGTAGAATCCCCCTCAATAAGGGCACTGGAATATGGTGAGTAGACTTGGTTAATATCTTGGGCAACGAGCGATTGAATAGCACTGGCACCATCGGTTTCATGCTTTTGTTTGATGTGTTGCAAGGCTGTATCGAAGCTGGAAAAGGTGTGTTTGGGGTCGTCTACTTTGGTCAATTCTTGCTGGAGCAAGTCCGTCTTCACCTGAGCGCTCCCAAGACTGCTCTTGAGCCCATTGTACTTGTCCACAAACGTCTTGATCTCTCGTTGTTGCAAAACTACTTCCCGATGAGGTCTCTTGTTGGATCTGTTTGTTGTGAGTATATCATGGGCAGGACGGCGTTTTTCAGGGAGTAAAAATGGGTTTCGCTTGAACCGCTTGGCGATGTTGGACTCTATGGAGTCGAGCTCCTCGAGCTTGGCCCGCTGGGACTCTATATAGGGAAACATTGGCTGTAGACTAAATAAGTGGTAGAGTATTTAAAGTGTAGATTCGTTTACAGTTTGGAAAAGTACAGTGATGGAGCCAACAACAGCTACAGCAAAAGGGGCAATTAGGGAATAGAAAAGAAAATAAAAATTTACTCAGCAGGCAGAACTTTGCTACCTACCACTGCCACCTCTTAAATTCTTTTCCCATCTTGTTGAGGTGTCTTTCTCTGTAGCCTTAGCCCTCTATCACTTCCCTCCACTAACCTGTAAAAAGCCTGTCAGATGGACCCTCATTCCTGTAGCAAGCACCTTATCAACTACAACTGTAAAGGATATACTACTAGTACCAGGCATAGAACGCTAGCGAACCAGAACTTCTGGACCCTTTCAGGCACCTCCGGCCTCTTGTCAATTACATCAATTTTGTACCACCCCTTTTCATCACCATGCAAGACGACGAAATCGACCTTTATCTCTTCACCTACAACATCAACAAGCAACAATTTAATGGTGACCTCTTTGTTAACAAAGTAGCCGAATCGTTCCCGGATGATTTGGCAGTAGCCTACGTGTTCGGAGTACAAGAATTGTGCTCTATTATGGAAGGCTGTTTTCCCGATATGGCCGCCAGAAAGATGATCACCATCAATGGGTTGTTTCTCAAGGCTCTTGATAACAAGTACCATAACAAGGATATCCGGTTCCAGACGATGGCTATTACCCACAAGGGAGCAATTGGGCTCATTATCATCACTCCATATCCGCTGAGGTTCGATAAGATCTATTATGCCTCCAGTGCCCAGGGCTACGCCTACTCTTCTATGAAAGGTGGGGTTGGGGTACGGCTTACATACTCACCAGAGGGTAGCAAGAATTCCAACAAATCGGTAGAAATGTCGTTTGCCAGTGCCCACTTGCCAGCATACGAAGGAGAATACTATTTTCAGCAAAGAAACCGGGTTCTTTTGAGTATTGTCAGATCACTTGCTTTCCCCGATGGGTATGGGTTATTTAAGGAGAATAACCACACCTTTTTGTTGGGTGATTTGAATTACAGAACCAGCAAGAGCTTCGATGTAAATTCCGAAGGATCCAAGAAACTCTTTGCATTACAGGACCAATCTGCCAAGCCAAAGGAACCAATCGAATCGCTCGTCAAGAAGTACGATGAACTCACCAGAGAAACCAACGAGGGTGACATTTTTGCAGCATTTAACGAAGAGTGTATCAAGTTTCCTCCTACCTACAAGTTCCACGTGAACACTGCCATCTACAACACCAAGAGATCACCATCATGGTGTGATAGAATCATATTCCAGGGTACCTATGATGAAGACGGTTCGCAAGAGGGACTCTGTTTGAGCAGTAACAAACCAAAGGGACGTCAATTACCGTTGGTTAAAAAATACACAAGTATAAAGACCCTTTTACAGTCGGATCACCAGCCAGTAATCTTACAAATAGTGGTCTCTTTTAAACCTCCTACTCCGGTAGTCTCACCCTCTGGATACCTTCACCTACTTCCACAAGAAAGACCACATAGACATATATTCCATGAAAATGGTGACAGTACCATTGAGTTGGAAAACTTTGATGAATCAATCTGTGGCCCTACCCAAACGTACGTAAAGCCCACCAGAACTGATTATCTTATCCAACTATACATTAGTACAACCAGTGATTGGGTTATAGGTCACGGGCTTTGGTTGAGTACTACTCCAACAGGAAGACTTATTTTATTATTTTTGGTATTGGTGATATGGGCAGTATACTACTTCTTGGGATAGTATAGCTAGAGGAGAGAGTTATTCTTATGAACATACTAATTAGGACAATTGAGTGTCTGTAGACACAATAAATGGAACAAATGGAAAAATAGACAGTAGAAAAATGGCCCAAAAGGCTCCAAAAGAAAAATAAAAAAAAAAAGAAAAGATGACACACTAATCCTAAAACCGAAGCTAAATCAACAATGATTGTAACCCACTGAACCACAGTAACTTGAGTACTAATTAGTGTCAATGGTTGGTCACAACCTCTGTTCCTGCATATACCTGGCCTAACTCTGGGGTAAATGCACTACCGCTATCTCCACACCATAACCACAGAGGTGTCTCTACAATAAGTACCCGATGAGTGTTCTTTTAGAGACAACAGAAGGAAATGTTGTGGTGGACCTCCACTACGAAAACAACCATTTACTTTCATTGAATTTCCTCCGTCTTTGTCAATTGAATCACTACTTTTTCAGTCCTTTTTTCAACCTTTACAAAGACCAACTAGTTTCATGTGGATTGCCGAATTATCCAGACGAATCTGAAAATTATGCTGCCAGCTATTATGTTCAGCTTGAAGGTGCCCCTGAGAGTTCGAATGAGCATATGGTGGTGCCGACTAGTACTTGGAGTGCGGAGCCTTCGGTAGGTCAAGTATCGTTTGTGGCTTTTCAACAAGATGGTCAAACAGTTGTTGGGTCCCAATTCACCATTGCGTTATCAACGGATGTGACGGAATTCACCTACCAGATACCATTTGGTAGGGTTGTTGAAGGCTTTGATACTTTGGAAAAAATCAACAAAGCAATGCTTGAAGACAACGTGTCCAGACGTTTTGTCAGGGATATCCGTATTACTCATACCCATACCCTACATGATCCTTTCCGCAAGACAATCGGAATAGAGGCCAAGAAGAACAAGGAATTATTTCCCAGCAAATTACAACGCCAAAATATGAGGCTTCCTCAATTCGAGAAATTCAAGAAATCAGACGCTTCTACAGTCCAGGCATTGTCACTTGAGTTGATTGGTGACATTGATGATTACCAAGCCAAACCTTCGCCAACCACGCTCTTTGTAGCGAGATTGAACCCTATCACAACTGAAGACTCTTTATCAATTATTTTTGGTAGATTTGGTAATGTTGTGAAGTCTAAAATTAAAAAGAACTACGCATTTGTCGAGTTGGAAAACGAGAACCAAGTCGAAGAAGCGTACCTGGTCTTGAGCAAGGGGTGTATCATAGACGGGAATGAAGTGGTGGTGGACTTTTCCCAGCTGACAAGTCACCAAAAGAGGTAAGTGGGTTCTTGTTTATCTAAATGAGGATCTAACATTTCATAATTGTTGTACTCGTTCAATTACTACAGGTTGTTTAAGATTAAAAAGCAAACATACACCGAGTACCGGGATCACAGTTGCTTGTACATTTGTACATTAAATTGACGATTCGACATTATTATATACATTTTTGATAAAACTAAAGGAATCCGGATGATTAAAAAAAATGGTTCACACTGTCACAGGTTGTCAAAAACCCACAAGTTTTCTTTGAAGAAGAAAGATCATAACATAAGCGTTTTGGAATTCTTATTAATAACATGCGTCCATACACCTAGACAAAGCCTACACCTCAACTAACTTCCTAGGTGAAAGAAGTTTTCCATTATTTGTGATTCTTTTTTTTTTTTCGGTTTATGGATTGTATTTGATTAAATTGATAATTTTTGATCGGATTGGTTGGAATTCAATGGTGATCTTTGATCTCAATCATTTAAACAGGACATTCCTTGGAGATGTGACCACTTTCACCACAGTTGTAACAGGTCTTGACAATGACAGATTCACCACCAGCAGCAGAAGTACAGGCCTTGGAGATGTGACCGGTCTTACCGCAGGCATAACACTTGACAACACCAGCTTGACAATCTCTGGCAAAGTGATTTGGACCTCCACATTTGTAACAAGTGGTGGAGCTTACTTTAGAATTGAATCTAGATGGCTTTCTAAAAGAACCAGATTCTTCCTTTTCACATTGCTTGGAAATGTGACCGAATTCACCACAGTTGTAACATTTGGCACCTTGAGCAGAAGTTGGACAATCACTTTGAACATGTCCAACATCACCACATGAGAAACATTGTTTACCAGTAGCTTGCTTTGGTTCAGGACATTCGGTAGATTCATGTCCGGATTTACGACAGTTGTAACATAATCTGCCTTCTTGGGAGCAATCATCGGCTATGTGGCCTAATTCACCACATTTGTAACAGGTTCTTGGAAATACAGCAGCCATATTGAAATAACTAAGTAACAGGTCTTTGATGGATTAAAGTGTATTGTAGGTTTAAGTAGTGGAGGAGAAAATTTTCAATTAGGTGAAAATGAGGGTCGGGATCACGTGCTCGCCTCCCCCAAAAATCACACCAGGATGATTTCAACCAACTTCATCAACAGTAGAACTGATAAACGCCTGAACTATCCGTAGCCACCATGCAGTATCCATACTTGATATCACGAGTGGTTGATCCGATCTTCGGAATAGGGATTGGTGTGGCTTCTTATTATTTGTATGAAAAGAGAAATGGAAGAGAGCCAGGCCATAGTTTGAACGAGTTGATAATGAAGAAGTTCGGATCCAAGTGAACCCTGTACAAACGAACTAAATGAGCCTGTGGCTTGATATACTCGCCACATATTTGCACTCACACTGAGTGGACCTTTCATGATGCTAAAAAGACGCTGGTGTTACTTCAGGAGCCATGCAGTTTGTACTTCATGAAAAATAGACAATATCCATCAGATCCGAAAATCCCATATGCTGAGGTTTTCGAGCCTGATCTTGGTTATCTTGGGCTCAAAGGGACTCGTCTACCATCAGCCAGGCTGATTCATAAATTATGCATTTATTCATTATGTAATATACGTCTAACTAATAGATATAAGTAATTATAATTGTTAATATAAGTAGATCCATCCTAAGACCCATTTCAAGTGCATTCAATCTCAATTTGTTTCTCTTGTAACAATAATCGTCGTCTTTTGTTGTAATTAGTCACTTTTTGGTTACTATGAAATGGTTGTTCTATTTTTCAATTCCAACTGCTTTTGAATTTAATCAATACTTCTTCGGCACGGTCACCCAAATCTTGTTTCAAAACAGTTTCTATCTTCTTCCATGTGGTGTCACCAATAACAATGGGTTGGCTGACGTCTGGATCGGCTTCTTCGTGTTGTTCCACCTTCTTTGGCTGTTCTGAAGCAGTCACCATACACATAATAGACACCGTTTCTGCTTCCAATGAAGACAATACAGAAGTATCATGTAAAACCTTGGATTTGAACAAGAACTTCAAGTTCGATGGTTCCAACATGGCATTCTTTAATACTGGCACAGACTGAATCAAGTCTTGCTTAAGCTTAAACACTGAGGTCACTGGTACATTCTCCAACAGAGTATTGAACTTGAATGGTGGTTTGATGGACTTCACGGCCACCGTTATCTTGGCCTCTTCGCCATTAGTCTCTTTTGGTGCCGGGAAATCAAATTCGAGTTTGGGTAAACTTGGTCCAAGTGATTCGATCTTGCTGTAATCGGAAGTGGAATTGAACTTATCGGCTGGTGTTTCTGGAGCAAGGGCGAGTAACAGGAGGAACTTCTCCACGAATTGCTTCTCGTCTGACATTTGTGGATAGTGTGGACAGCTGATGGATGTGTATGACGTGGCTAGTGACAATCTACTATGTCCTTGTCTCACCAGTATATCTGTTTAATATCCAGTGTTCACTAATGAAAGTTGGTTATATGGAGTAGTGCGGATAGTGGTAATTTGTGGTGCGAAATCACAAGCCTCACTACGAACCTACCAGTAGAGAATCCGAACCACACCAGTGCCAATCACGTCCATTGGGTATAAATACAACCGGACCCGTCCCACAGAACTAGTCTAGTCAGAATAAGCGTGCCAGAATTCCTATAGCTCGTCTTTCTCGCTGTATATTACACCATCTTTTCTGCCACCAACAAAGCTCCCCCAACTTCCATATACTCACTCAGGATCATGAGTTTCTTCAAAAAGTTCAAAAATAACTATACTCCCGTGAGCCAGGATGACGGAGCTCCACTTCCACCACCAGTGACCCAACCAAACGATTCGTCCTTCAAAACTCGACTCCAAAAGCTCAATCCGTTCAGAAATAACTCCGTCTACTTGGAAGACGATGAGAACTACGTCACCTCCGATCCAGGCTACTTTGAACTCTCGAGATGGGATAGAATGCTCATCTTTGCCCTTACTTTCGGTGGTGCCGTCTGCTGTTATTTGATTTGTTTCTTCTTGTTCCCAGTGTTGGCGCTTAAACCACGTAAATTTGCATTCTTGTGGTCCTTGGGATCCATTTTCTTCTTGGTCAGTTTTGGTGTGTTACAAGGTTTCCAAGCATACATGACCCACTTGTTTCTGTCCACGAGATTAATCTTTACCGTGGTTTTCCTGACCAGTATTATCATGACTTTAGTGGCTAGTTTATCATGGCACAGTACAATCTTGTCTATCGTGTTTGCAGCAATCCAATTGTTGAGTGCTATTTGGTACACCGTCAGTTACTTTCCAATGGGTCAACAAACATTGAACTTGGCCGGTACAGTAGCCAGGAGTCAAGTTGACGGATGGATAAACAGTTAGAAATTCACATTCCAATATACACACACCAACCTTATCTATATCATCTACAATAGTATTCCATGGATTCCCCAATACACTTCATAATGAAAAGTGGGACAATCATACTGTATAGGCATCATACTCTTTACCTTAATAAATACATTAACTCTAATTATTAACTTTAATACAGTTCAAATTAACTATTGACTGTAGATCTCTAAAAAGTTTTCCTTTTCAAAATCAGGGAATGCACTGATCAAAGCCTTTTCAATGACTTTAACAATAGCAGGATTGGCCTTAGTATCATTCTTGGTAGTTTCAGATAATTTAACAACCTTTTCTCCAATACTTCTATATTTAACATTTTCACCAAATGGATTATAAAGTTTGTTCAAAGTCTTAATTGCTTGCAAGGCTAAAACATACTTCCCTTGGGCCAAGAAGATCTTGTATAGTGTTTCCCAAGTCAACAACAAATCTTTACCTTCTTCAATTAATGGTGTGAACAATTCATATAATCTTGGAATAATATCCTTTTCATTGTTCAATTCATTTAATATTTTGGCGCCCAAAGGATCTTGATCCTCCTTTTCACTCTCAACCTTAGAAATTAATTCAGCTCTCTTCTTAGTTATTTGAGCTTGATGCTTCTTCAGCTTCTTATTGGTCTTCTTGAGAACAACTGGTTCTTCTTCACCCTCCTTCTTGGTAGCCTTTTCTTCTTGAAGTTCAAAGTAGAATTCAGCTAACCCCTTTAATACTCTGGTATAAATTGGGCTGGCATGAATTTCATCTTCCCATTTCAAAGTATCAACGTAATCTCTTGGAGTACCTCTTCTCATACAGTAAGAGTGGAAATCATATTGATCATTGAAAAAGATCTTAAAGATCTTAACTACTGCATTGTATCTCTTCAAAGTCAATCCCTTGTAGATGTCAATATTTTCAATCAAATCAGTTTCCAAATCCTTCCAAGTTTCTTCTTCACCTTCAGCAGGAGAAGACTTATGTAACTCCTCAAGTTTCTTTTGAAATTCATGATACATTCTAGAGTATGCTTCAGCACTTTCAGTTAAGACCCAGGTACACTGCATAACATGTAAATCCTTGCAACCATTGACGGCTTCTTCGTCCAATTTGGTGAACAAAGAAATACGATCAATAGCTTCATTGACTTGGTTGGCTCTCAATAAATACTTGGTGGCCTTGGAGTTAATGAATCTATCTTGCAAGTCAAGTTTACGACCTTCATCCATAATTTCACTGGCCTTCAAAAGTTGGCCTTCATGCTTTAAGATTCTAGCCTTAATGATGTACAATTCAACCAAGGTTGGAGAATGCTTTAATGCCTTATCAATATGTTCATTGGCCTTGGTCAAATCGTTCAAGTATAAGTAGTGTTGAGCCAAGAAATATCTGGTCCATAATTGGATTGTTGGGTTGGATGACTTAAGGGCATCGTTTTCAAAAAATTCCAAAACAATCTTTTGGATAACTTGCAACTTTTTCTTGTTCTTGTACAATGACTTAACGTTTACGAAAGTAGCTGGGACACCTTTGGTTAATTGTGGAATAATATATTCTTTAGCCTTGGCTTCAAAGAATGGAGAAGAAGCTGGAACAAAAGTTAATGGTAAGAACTTTGGAGGATCAGATCTTGGATAGAAAGAAGCTAACTTTTCATATAATTTCAATCTCAATTCAATAGGTTTGTCTAAGGTTTCCAAGGAGAGTTCTAATAACTTATAGTACAGCATATTGTCAGGGTTTCTCTTCAATAATTGACGGTAAATGATGGAGGCTTCTTTCTTAGAGCCCAAAAGCATGAGGTACTTGGCCTTGTACTCCAAGAATGACAATTGATCTTTGATTTGGTCGGCATCTTCTTCAAGAACCTTCAATGCCTTGGCGAAGTCACCAGATTCGGCAATAATGGCATTCTTATACAACACACATTCACTTTGTTCGTATAAATCACTTTCAGTCAAATGATCCTTAATAATTCCTTCGATCTTGGTTAAAGTGGAAACAGCACTGGTATAGTCTTTGTTCAAATGATGAGCAACGGCTACAGCGGTCCAGTTGGCTCTGTAACCTGGTTGATGTTCCAAAAATTGTTGTCTAGAATCCCTCAAGTTCTTGTAATCTCTAATTTGGGATTGCATAAATGATAAGTCTCTTAAGATTGGTTTGTTTGGAGATCCATTATCATTTGCCGCCTTTAACCATTTGGCGGCCTCTTTATAGTTCTCGACAGATTTGTAGTAAATCCCAGCCAAGTGGTCCACCAAGTAGTTTTCTGGACTCTTCAGTAAGGCCTTCAAGAGATATGATTCAGCTTCATCCTTGTTACCCAATTGGTAGTTGGTACAACCTTTAAGTGCTAAAGATTCGGCATGGTTGGCGTTCTTTTTGAGGTTTGCTTCAACCAATTTCAAGGCTTTTTTGTATTGCTTGGCATCGTAGAGCTTCAACGCTTCACGGAAGTTACTGTCTTCTTTGTTACCAAAGATAGGCGATGCTTTCTTAGATACCATGGTGGTATTGTAGTTGTGATCTATGTCTATTAGTTAAAAGCTGGAGAAAAATTCAACGAGTGAACGACGTAGGTGGTGGTGCGAACTTTAGTAGAGTGGGCCTAGCGAGAATAGTGAAAGAAAGAGGATGTAAGGATGTAAGAAGAATTAGCTACTGCGTGCAATTGTATGATATGAACATTATAAATAGTGGATTTAGTGTGACTAGGCGGTTGAAAGTAGGCTATCTGGTTTTGGGTCCGTTCTGGGTAGTTTTGGTGGTAATTACTGGACAGACTTGAATTGTCGGGCTGATTCGGATCTGGGGACAAAATAGCGAGTCATTTTTTTCTACCATGAACATGCCACCAACTACTGTCTTCCACCAGAGTAGATATAGGTTTGATATAAGTGGAGATACACCATTTTCTCAGATCGTGTGGCGGTACAATCAGCTGCTAACGCTTTTCTCCCGCTCTTGCTGTTTTCTATACCCTATTCTATCAGTTTCTCGGTAGCACTTATCTGTCCCATTAATTCGCATTATATGTCTCACTAATCAGTAAAGAGAATTTTGTGAAGCCCCCTAGAGCTTAGCGACAACCATCGCGCAACCTTTTCCTATCGAACTTAACAACCATAACTGTCTGTTCAGGACTTGTGCTTCAGCATCATTAAAACTTCAGCCTTCTTCTTTGCACTTCTGCTTCCATACAGTTCCGTCACTGGTGTTGATTGTTAATATATCACCAATCTCGTGTGGCAGACCTTTAAACCCGGTTTTGCCATCGCCCGTTGACTATACACCGAGTACAATAGCACCATCATGAGCAACGAAGTCTCACCAGAGGCCACATCGAATGGCGGCAAACCAGATAAAAAGCAACGGATCAAAACCGCGTGTGATTCCTGTCGTAAGCGGAAAAGCAAGTGTAATGGAGAGTCTCCATGTTCCAAGTGCTTACACTTCAAACAAGACTGTGTTTATACCCTTGAACCCAAAGAGAGAAAGAAAAGAGTATCCAAAGCAGTAGCACAGAGGGATGAGATTAGGAAACCGGCCCCACGTAATGCCGAATCGACAATTTTGGCCTTATCTTCGAGACTAGTATCGTTAGAAAACTTATTGACCAAGTTAACTTCAAAACTTGATAAGAATGAGTTTAATGAGATGGGTATTGACTCCTCCTTAAAAGAAAAAATCGATTTTTCAACCGCCTTAACTACAAATAACACTGAAACTAGAATTGATAACCCACTGATCAGTGATCCTGAAAAAGCCAAAGACTTTGTTACTCCAAAAGGTGAATGTTTTTCATTCACGAGAAAAAGATTGAAATATTATTTAGGGTCCCATAGTATATTCGGAATCTTTTCAGCTAAGAGTATGCAATGGATCCGTAAAAGAGTTGAAAGAGGTGATATATTCACATTACCCATGAAAAATCTTCCAATAGCCTATGGAAATGCCATTGATTCTTCCATAAAAATGTGGAAACAACCTGGTAAACCTTCATCAACAGATGAAATGACTCCAGAATTTTCTATTCAAGAGCGACCCCTAATATTTGAATTATTGGAAAGGTACTATGAAACAATTCTCTATGCTAACTTTTTATGTAGTATTGAATTGGTCAGAGAATTATTCCAAAGCTATTACTATGGTCTTCTAACTGAACCAGCAGCATTGAAGAACCTCAAATCATCAGATTATTTGATTATGAACATGGCTATTGCATTGTGCGTTCATAATATCAACAAACATCAATATCAAGGACCAACATACCCACGTCTTAATCAAATTACCTTGATTGAATTAAACAACTTAAAGCAAAATTGTTTTGAGAATGCTTTAATCCATTATAAGTCACTTCAGACAGATCCAGAATCTGTGAAAACAGTACAAGGATTAGCATTGTTTTTAATTTATTTGGAAGGTGCAAATCTTTCTGATTACTATATGAATCACTCAATCACTTCAGTGATGATCAAACATGCTCAATCATTGGGTCTATTTCAGAAAAATGCCTATATTGAATCGGTGCCTGAAACGACAGAATTGAGAAGAAGACTTGTCTGGTTCTGTTATTATCTTGATATGGATTATACTTACAGAACTGGTAATACTCTAATTATAAATAACACCTCGTTGGACATTTTGAATGAATTTGACGATCACTTCATGTCAGTTCCAATGGTACCATTTGCTGATCTGAAGATCTTGAAAAATAGTACTCGTTTGATAGAGAACTGTAAAGAATATGGTTTTGAGTATTATCATTCTTACTATATCTTATTATTCAATCGTATAAGGTACAAAAGTTATGAAAACCTCTATGGAGGACAGGCTGCAAGCTCAACTCAAGAAGAATTGATGGATGCATTGGAGGATATAAATAATGACATGACCTTGATAGCTGATATGATGGAACCAAGTCTCAAACCAAAATTGTACTATGTGAAAGATGATCATTCTGAAAAATTGAATCACAATAATGATCCAATGTTTGAGTATTCCAATTTGAATTTTAAATTGATGTATTTCTCACATTTGTCATTAATTAATAGAGTTCCATTCCGGTCTGATCAAACCAGTGAAAGATTAGTCAAATTCGGTAATTTATCAATGGATTCTGCGAGAACTATTTTATACTTGGTGGCAGACTTGGATAGAAATAAGGTACCCAAGTCGGTACTTAATTGGGTCACATTCTACCCATTTGTTGCCTATTGCAGTTTATTGGCCCATGTATTGGCATTCTCTTCCGAGAGTACTACGGATCGTGATGCCAGATTACTTATTAAGGTGTCTATGAATTTCTTTGCATCTAAAGATGGTGGATATGTTGATAGCTGGGAGAATAGAAGAATTTATGATGGTAAAAATACTATGTTTGATTTAATTACCAGAGTGCTTCTCAGATTGCTTATTAGTTCATTAGAACCAAAGCATGATTATATTGAAGATGTGCCTGGGCTTAAAGTACATTTATCAACTTGTGAAACCATTTATCCTGATTTATTCAAAGAAACCTCCGAACTTGACAAACCACTTAGTTTGTTATTCTTGGACGATAGACCAAAATTGAATTTACCAGACATTGATTTTTCAAATAAAGCTAGTGTTGGATCCACTACCGATTCCAGTGATACTGATCAAATTTTCGATATGGACTTTTCTCAAATGCTTAATGGCGAAGGACTTGACCATTTCACTGATGAATCATTCAATGCCTTGTTGTTTTCACACATGCACAATATGCCTAATTATATGGAAAGTATTGTCGATGATGACTTTTTCTCTAATTTGTAAATAGATATAGACGGTCTGATGAATGAAGAACGTACGAATGAATGAATGGAAAGACTGATTGTTAAACGGTTTATCCATGGTATATAGTGAAACTGGAATTTTTGTTGTGAACTTCAAGTAGCATATTATATAAAAGATACAATTCTCTTTTTTCTTGATTTCGGTGTTTGGTTATCAAAAAGGCATTATCCTAGTGGACCCTGATGGCTTTGTTTCTTGCAGCCAAAAACCCCGTTTACTAAGCGATCAATTGATAGTTGATCCTTATTGAGGATGGATGGGATTTTTAAAAGGAAACCAGACAGTTTCTGTTTAGTTGAGACTGGCCTCATAACCGTTCCAACTAAAGGCTGGACCCTTTTGGGTAAATTTTCACCAATACTACACAATCTTGGATAGAGGATAATATTGCGCTTGATGCACAGATAACGCACTGCAAAAAAAATATCCTTTGAAAATACGCCATCCAAAGTAACAAACCATGTGATATTACCTGGCTGGATAATTGGGCTAGGAACACATGATAATACCAACCCCTGGCCAAATACAGCAGTCTGTCACTGAATGGTTATACCCCAGTCTTATTTATAGCTTACTTCTGCGATGAGTAGGAGCACCACGCATTCTTCTATTTTAGCACCTTTGCACCATGCATCATGAGTCAATTGCACAACTGCACAGAAGGCTAACAAGTAGAGAATTCATTTTCCAAATAATTCATCCACCAGATTGCCTCCACCAGAGAGAAGGAGGGTGGGGCGGATTCGGTTCGTAGCCCAGTGGGTCCGGACATCCACCATCACCAGTTTTAGATTCACCAGCAAGTACCAGTGATACCATCTCAGATGGATATGGATAGACACATATGACCTATCTTGGCTTGACTCTGTCTGGATTGAGACCCTCAACTATTTGACTTCATTTAATTTCAGTGAAATAACCATCGAAAAGGAGTATTTTATTATATCTAGAATTCAAGTGAATGGCTTCTTTAGTTTTATGGTTCACAAAGCCCAATTCTGGTGTATAATCATCGGACTCCACTATCGTAGTCACCGTCGCATTAGTAATCCTTGTTTGGACTCACCAACATCAGGGTCGAAACTTGGCAATATTATGCAATCTCACATTAGAATAAACTTGAGCTTCGCCTTCCTCCCCTCCTGATTAAACAATACCAAGAACACTTGTTACGATATAATCGCGGCACTACGGGTCCTCGGTGATAATAACGGGTTTTACTTTGTATCCGTATCTCCATCATCCTCCCACCACACCCACACTAAAATCATATCTCGTACCATCTTCGCTTACGTCACCAGTGCGTGGAATTTTAAAAAGGCTGAATACAATCGCTAATCGTACTTTAGACCAACCCCATAAACCACCTCCTACAAACCTTACCAAGCAATTTTCCCATCCCAGATTTGTTGCTGTCATGAGCTCAAAGACATCAGCTACCCCATTTGACTCATCTAAGAAAAGAATCCGAATCGCCTGTGACACATGTCGGCGCAAGAAAATCAAGTGTGATGGTCTTCAACCATGTACCAACTGTGTTCAAGTAGGAGAAGCAAACTGTCACTATGAAGAGCGTCCTCCTAAGAAGAAACTAGACAAACAAGATCCCAACTCCAAATACAACAACACCTCCAAGGCATTACAACAAATCAACAGTCGACTCAACAATTTAGAACAAGTTCTTGACAGATTGACCTCCAGTTTGAATACTCTCGTTGGACAAGCCACCAATAGCAAGGCAAGTTCACCCACTGGAAGCTACAATAAAACAAACATTAAGCTTGAGTATAGTGACGAAACAGATGACGAGAATGCTGAGGATGAAGTAGATGATGAAGACGATGAAGACAGTGGAACTGGAGAATCTAATGAACCTGACCAAGATATACAGGAAGGCGCTAGAAGCAAGCCTCCAGCCAAACAAGGAATGTTAAACTCCAAAACATTGGAACAATATTTTGGTACCCACTCGATCATGTCCATTTTTTCCAATAAGTCTTTGGACTGGATAGAACAAACCACAGGTCCTAGAGGGCCAGAATTGACCCTTCCAATCAGAAACATGCCCTTGGTATTTTTCAGCAAAGTTAAGTCTTATATGTTAAGATGGATAGATCCACCATTAGTAGATGCTAAGGGCCGTAAACGATTATTGGAGAGCCCATTCCCAGCAGATTCTAGTTTGGTGTTCAGACTTATAGATAAATATTACTATGATATTCCCATGATTACAATTGTGGCAGACGGCAACAGAATAAGAAAATACTTTGAGGACTATTACAAAAATTTTGATCCTCAAACCAAAGTGAAAACCAAATTCAAGTATTCAGAATTCCTAATGATGACTGTGGCATTAATTGTATCTATCAGTTCCAAATTTGATGAAGATTTAAGCAAACAGGATGAAGCATTCGACCAACCAAGTCCATTCGAACATGTAAATAATGAAGAATTGTTAAAGCTTCATAGCAATCTTTTTGATAATGCCATTTATTATTATCATAGAATTTCAGTGATACGTGGAGGTATCGAAAATATCGAAGCAATTCTTATGTTAGTTATTCATGTTGAAGGACACTTTTTGACCAGTTATGTCAATTATATTTTAATTTCAGTGGCAGTCCGTTTTGCGCAGGAAATCGGTATTCATCGTTATGAAACATTTGAAAATCTTGATATGCAACAACAGGAAAGAAGAAAAAGAGTATGGTGGATATGTCAATACTATGATATGGAAATCTGTTTTCGTACTGGGAAACCTCCTAGTATAAATCCAGCTGATGTTACTACAAACTCGAATGAAGATATATCTAAAAGTGCTCATCAATGGCCCTCATCTCAATGTGCCCAATTATTTAGTGTTGTTGAAGGATACTCGTCAGTTGACTTGGCTTCAAAGCAACAACCTAATGATCCTCATATGTTCTACTATGATTACCTTTTATTGTTGACCAAAATTAGGGCTAAATCATATAATTTATTGTTTGTGGCTAGTACTCAAAATGAACCATACCTTCATTTAGCTGCCAACTTAGAGCTGCTTAATCAAGAAATGTACAGATTGGCATCTTCTATTAATGAAGAGGATAGACCTAGATTCTTTAATGATCCAGAATTTAAATTAATGAGTGATGATGTATCTATAACTAAAAGACAAACAGTTCTTGCGGTACAATTAACATATTTCCTTCATTTAATGTTGATGAATCGTCTTTGTTTCATTGTGGGAAGTCAATCTGAATATGCCAATACACCACAAACCCAAGAATTCAGAAATATATCACTTAATGCATCCAGAACAATTTTAGTATTGGTAAACCATTTACGTAATAAGTTGACTGTTTCATTCTTCAAATGGATTGTATTCTTCCCAGTGTCTGCATTTTTGAATATCAGTATTGCTATTCTCAACCACCCAGAAGCACCAGGAGCATTCGAAGATATTCAATTATTAATTGATAGTTCTATGAATTTCCTTAATAGTTGGAGTAATTGGTATAAACATAAATGTGATGATCCTGAATTTTCAGCTCAAAAAGATGTGGTTCTACTGTTGCTAGTAAAATTAATGTTAAGAGTAATCATTGAAGCTTATGAACAAAAAATGAATGTTAATATTGTGGCTGGAAATGAGAAATTAAAAGAGCATTTACAGGAAATTGAACGATCGTACCCCATCAGTTATAGAGTGAAGCAAGATCAATTACCGGAAGTATTTGGAGAATCCCGGTTTGCCAACCGTCCAACAGAAGGATACACCAGTCTGTCAGTTACACCTTCAGGAATACGATCGGATGTTCATTCACCAAGTTCTAATCCGGCACTTTCAAATATTTTGCACCCTACGCAAGAACCAGTTAAAGATAAAAATTGGTCTTATTTCGGTAATTCAGACACTCCGAATAATCAGGCACCTGGAAATTGGACTGCAACCTCGCTGGGTATCGGATCTTATGGTGCAAAACTTCCGCATGAGCATTTGAAACAACGGAATTATCCAAATAAACTAGCAGCTTCATCGGTGGATAATACGTCACAGGCAGACCCATTTAGTGATTTGAACGATGATGCTCTTACTCTGATGTTCTTCTCCCAGATGAACAATTTACCCAATTTCTTCTTTGATAACAGTGCCGGCTGGGATCAGCCCAATTAGTGTGTTGGTTTAAAAAAAAAAAATAAAAAAAAATAGAATCAAATAAAAATAAAAAAATCCAATGATATTTGATATATTGGTATATTGTTTAACAACGCAAAAATGAATCCCGGTAATGCGAACGGAAGAGCCGAATATGTATATGTAAGGTGGTGATGCGCCTACACAGCGTCAGCGTCATCTAATGTGTGTGGGTGATGGTAGGAATTTTTTTTTTTTTTAGTTCACTAAAATCCAAAGATAACCGAGTTACAAAACACAAAACAATTTCAGGCGTTAGGTTACATTGCATACTACAGGATCGTAATATGTCTTTAATCTGACATATAATAGAAGGTATCATGATAGTCAAGGCTAAAACTATAAAATCCTAAGTATTCCATACCTCCAACCAAAAAAAACACCAAAAATGCAAAACTAGAACCAACCAATAGAATATTAAAGATTGTTGATCAATTTCCAAAGTATATACATGTATATTGGTATTTATGTATGTTGAATGTACTATAAGTTACTCAACATAAAAAGGGCACTCAAAAAAATATGATCGGCAGTTTATTATTTAAAGTTTGGAGTCGTGCCCGTTCTAGAAGCCTACTAAAAGTAGTTATCAGGCTCAATAATTAACAATCATTCTCAATTGTCTCAATTACAACTGAAAAAGATGCGCTTGTGAAATTAGCCCTACACGTCTGACTCGTATTTCCGAAACATCCACATCCAAAACGGTTTTAAAACCGAAAGTGATCAACCTTTTACTGTGTTGGTATTTTCGGTAATTTTGTTGTTTTTTTGTTTTCCATCCCTGAACGAAAAGAAGCCCTTTCCCACTACAATCCTAACTTCCGTATTTCCCTTTTTTTTTTCCCCCTTGGATTCTTTCCCTCGCCCGATAGCAAACCTACAAACCTTCCACCACGGTATTACGGTAGTAAGGCGGAGCTCGCTTTGCGCCTAAGACAAACCCTGTATGCACTAAATTTTCACTAATTGTTCCTAATTATTTTTTTTTTGTTGCTTGTTAATCACATCTCTAGCGCGGTCTAGCCGCCCTATACTCAGTGCCCCACACCTTGAGGTACTAGTTATGTAATGTGTAGACTAATTCGATGATCAGCACCGTGATAATTGTACTGTTATTAAGTTTCGGATATTATCGAATAAACCTTCTTCTTCTTCTTCGTATTTTTCCCCCCACCTAATATTTGAATTATATTCATTGAAGGAAAGAAGAAAAAAAGGTGATTCATCATTCCAACTACCACATTTCCATTAGATAATGGATCATACACCAAGATCACCTTCTTCTAAAAACTTGGGACAAATATCAACAAATTCTTCGACATTCGCATCCAATAGTAATGGTGATGGTCATAGTATCAACGATAGTAACAATATAAACAATATAAGTAATCAGATTGGTGATAATAATCCTAATAATCCTAATAATCCTAATAATACCGCACAATCCTCAAATCCAATGAATGATCCAAATTCAATATTTCCCATGGATTCCAATGGGTCCAAGAAAAGAGCTAGAGTAGCCAAAGCTTGTAAGTACTGCCGACAAAAGAAGATCAAATGTGATGGTAATGAGCCATGTTCCAACTGTGTCGCCTCCAATAATAGTCAATGTAGATATCCACTTGATTCTGAGAAGAAACCAAGAGCTCCAAGAACCGTCAAACCAAAAACCGATAAGGCCTATTCAATGCAAGATATAGACTCTCGTCTTAATAAGTTAGAATCATTGTTGATAAATTTAACTAATCAAATGGGTGCTAATGGTGGTACTTCTAGTACTACCACTACTCCTACCAGTCATACAATTGGTTCCATTGGTGGAAATGGAACTGGTGGTGGGATTAGTGATGGTGGTAGTGGTCTCAATAATAGAAAAAGACCCGCCAATGATCATGACAATGAGGACGAGGACGCAGATGGAGATGGGGAGATCGATAATAATGATGAGTGCGAAACCTATGTTCAAAATGATTATGGTCTTCCTGATAGTCCTACCTACTCAAATACTATAGATCCCCTCTCGGATGACGAAAATGAAATCTCCACCAAGGAGAGAATACCTCTTGATGATTCCATGAAACTCGGCAGTCTCACCGCTGATGAATTCTCGGATGTTCAAGACAGAGGACTTCGTGAATCCTACTATGGTCGTCAAGCCTTGAATCATGGCTTATATGTGATCATGTTTAAGATAGCAGCAGTCAGATATGGTGAAGGTCACCAAGAACATCTTAAATCACTATGGGATATTCCTGTCATCTATCACTTATTCAGTAAACCATGCAGTGCATTGTTTGTGGAACTTCCATTGAAATCAGTCAAAGATAAAATCCTTTTATTACAAGGTGTGTTTCCAAGTAAAAACTTTGTGGATGAAGTGTTTCAAGATTATAAGCATTTGACTATAGCATCATTTATTTGCAGTCCGGAATATGTTACTAGCTTATTCGATATTCATTATAAGAATATTGGTGCTGCTACAGATCAAGTTAGAAAATTCAAGTGTAGTGAGTTAATGATTATGAATCTTACCCTTGCCTTCACATTATCAATGGTTATCGATAGAAATTTGGGTACTTTGTTTCCACATGCTCCTCCTCCTAATACTCCAATTATGGACAATATGGATATTGAAGAGATAATTTCACTTCGGTCCACTTGTTTCCTTAATTCTATATTTTATTTTGAAAAAATATCCATTGTTAGTGAAGGTATCATTACGGTACAAGCCCTTGCCCTTTTGGCTTATTATCTTGAAACAACTTGTTGTCCTGGTAGAGTAACTACTTCTGTTATCCATACACTTGTGAAATTTGCACAAGAGGTTGGTTTACATAGATACAGATCATATGAAGGTTTAAACCCAAAGGAAGCTATATTAAGAAGAAGGTTATGGTGGTTTACTCAATATCTTGATACCGATGCTACTTTTAAACTTTGTCAATCTCCGGCAATTTTCGATTATGATGTTTCTTCCTTAAAAGGTGATAATCCGGAAAAGTTATTTTCTTTCACTAGCAAAAAGCATGTAAAGTCTGAATTACAAACGATGGGAACAGATCATCATGATATCTTGGAAGACATAATCACTCATAAACTACACCACTGCTATGCCGCATATTACTTAACTCAATTCAACAAACTTAGATCAAAGTGTTTTATGCGGTTATATACTGAATTGGGTCAACAGAGTGATCAATATGCAAATGTTTCTGCCTTAAATCAAGAACTTCTTGATTTTGGTGAAAGTATACATAATAGATTCAAACCAAGGTTCTTTGATGATCCAGATTTTATTTACAAAAACAAACGAGAATTATTTGGTCCTAGCTTTTATGCTGACTCTGGTCAAGATTTGCTTTTGAAATTACACATTAGCTACTTTACTCATTTGATTCATATTAATTATTTACCATTTGAATCCCAAAAAGAGTTTACTGAGGATCAAGCTATCCAGTACCAAGAATTTAAAGCCTTGGCTTTAAGAAGTGCTAGAACAGTCTTGAAAATTGCTATTAATATTAATCAGGATACTTTATCATCAGGAATCTTGAATTGGTTTATGTTTGAAATCTACACCTCGTTTTTCCTCATCATGATGTTTCGTGTTAGTGAACCAAATACTATTGAAGATTGTGATCTCTTAATTGAATTTTATTTAGAATTTGTTTGTGTGGACAATTCAAGAATCAGGAAATTCTATGAATCTAGAGCACGTAATGTCCCATCAGAGATTAATATTAATTCACCAAGACCGAATACGAATGATATCGGTTCCCCGCCTACCAAGTGGGGTGCTCCACCTGAAGATGAAGAGTTTCTCAAGTTCTATTCGCTTGATCCAAGTAGTTTGAACCACCAGAAGCAATCAATGGTTGACCTCTTCTCAAGAGTGGCATTTGGTCCAATTTTAAAGCTTATTAGGTTGAGAACTGGAAGGGATTTGATTGTTGAGCATGAATTACAGTCCTATGCTGATCCTCACGAGATCACCCAAGGTTTGTTCAATAAAGCTGGCAAATCGTTTCCATATATTATTCTGAAACTTACAACTGGAAGACCTAAATCTTTTAGTCAAGGAGTCAACACTACACAAAACATTAATCCCCACAATAACGTTAAGCTTCACAACCCTACTAATAACCCTCATGTCAATAATAATAACGATAGTGCCAATAACATGCCATTACCACCAATAAGATCAATTTCCAAGACTTTCAATGGTTTTCCTGGGAAGAAGATCTTACCATCTCTGGCAAAAAGTGCTACACCAAGTGTGATTTCTGACCGCGGCTCGTCAAGCGATGGATCACAAGCTTCATTTAGTGCTACTCCACAAACAAGCTTGTACAGACCACCAAATGTTCCACCTACCTACTTGCCACCTCAAACGTTTAAGCAACCTAATCAACCCATTCAAGCTTCTCCATTGGACAGAAACGTTGTGCCCCAATATAGTGAACCTGCACCCATGCAACAGAATTATTATTCGCAGCCAAATGTTCAGTACAATGCTCCACCTCCACCTCCACCAAGCCATCCAGGACCCCCATCAAATGCATCCCAAGTATCCCATTATACTGAGAGTCATCCACTGTTTATGACGCAGCCCAGTTTAGGAGGGTTTCAGGGAGCTGTTCTGGCCCATCCAGCTCCTAGACATCAGAATCCTTACATCAAACATTCCTCAATTTCTTCTGATAGATCAGTGAATATTGATTCATCAGTGTACAATAATTATCGAACTCCTCCTAGATTACCTGTGGGTATTTCTTATAATAATGGCAATGGAGTTGGTGATATGAGTGAAGGACAACTCTGGTCCAGCTATATGACTAATCTCAATACTACCTTGGATTCACAAATGAATATGGTTGCGAATCATCTCTACCAGAACCAACAGACCGACTATTATCCAAGCAACTAATCAAGAATGGTAATAAAAATAGTCATATTAATAATAATAGTAATAATAATAATAATAATAATAATAATAATAATCATAGTTTAATATTTTCTGTGAAAATATAATTGAATGTTATACGAAAGATATGAATAAGACGATGAATTACAAAAGTTTTACTGTCTAATGAGTATATAGAAGCATAATAGATCATTGAATTTGATACTTAACTTTGTAAGGTTTTATATTTAATATATGACTTGAAAAGGTCTTGTAACTTTCATTCTTTTTACTTATATAAAATTTACATCAAGTATAAACTCATTTAATTCGTGTATTAATTATACTGATTTGATTTCAGGAGCGATTAATTTCATGTATATGGTTGATTATCTTGTACGAATAACACCAGCAGCGATCAACATGTTGATCTTTTGACTGACTTGAGGGTTCTTCATGTGTTCTTGTAAAGCAGCAGGGTTTTCTCTGGCTTGACCTAATATACCTTGCATAACAGGATCTTGTAAAATGCTAACAATTTCAGGATCTCTGGATACTCTTTCCATGGTTTGTTCTGGAGTTTCACCTTCAAAAGCTTGGAAACGAGAAGACATGGCCTTGTTGTATAATTGATCAATTTCACCAATGTTTCTACCTTCACCTAATTCCAAATCCTTTTCACGGGCTTCCTTTAAGGTATCCATAACATGAGAGTATTCCTTCATGGCCAATTGAGCGTTAGCTTTTCTGATGTAAGCTCTGATGAAACTTGGGTCTAATTCAATAGCCTTGTTAGCATCAGTAACAGCATCTGGGAATGATAATAATTTAGCTAAAACAGCAGCTCTGTTGGAGTAACCTCTAGCATCTTGTGGGGCTCTCTTGATCATTTCACTGTAAGCCTTAACAGCATTTGGCCAGTCACCCTTGGTGAAATATTCCTTACCTTCCAATCTAGCAGCTTCAGCCTTTTCTGGGTCAATGTAACTTTCAGCTTCTCTGACCTTAATTTCTCTTTGAGTGGCTCTTAATTTGTTAAGAACGTCTGGGGTTCTGTGTTCAGTTAATGACTTATCGAAGTTCTTGACTGCATTTTCTAAGTCATCCTTCTTTAAGTAACTGTTACCTAATCTGGCAAAAGCCTTGGCGATCAACTTATAATCAGCTCTCATTTCTCTTCCGACTTCAATGGCTTGTTCACAAGTAGCAATAGCAGCATCATAATCACCCTTTTCAAATTCAGCAGCAGAACGGTTGATCAAGTAAGTGATATCCTTGTAAGTATCCCAAGCCTTGTTGTAAGAAGCAATGGCTTCATCAAACTTTCTTTGCTTGTATAAAGTGTTACCTTGAGCCTTGGCTTCATCAGCTTCCTTCTTAGAGGAGTCTTCCATGACAACATCTTCTTGTTCTTCTTCTTTAGGTTTTTCTTGCTTTGGAGCTTCTTGCTTTGGAGCTTCTTGTTTTGGTTCTTCAGTGGCAGAAGCCTTGGCGTTTTGAGCTTCTTCATGGTCCTTGAAACGTTGAGGAGGTTCTGGAGCATCCATGTCAATACCCATCAAGGCAGCCATGATAGTCATTAATCTTGGGTCGGATAAGAATTGAGTAGCGTTGGCTTGTGGGTTGGTTTGAATATTCTTAATCTTTTGAACTAATTCTGGGTCCTTCATCAATTCAGAAGTCTTTGGGTTAGCTTGTAAGTTAGCAATCAAGTTTGGATCACTAAAAATAGCACCCAATCCCATATCTGGTTGAGCATTACGAGATTCAAGAGTTTGTTCAACACTTCTTAAACCATCTTTAGCCATAGCATTAGAAGCATCCAATTCAATAGCCTTTTGGTAAGCAGCCTTGGCTTCATCCAAGTTACCTAAACCGTACTGAGCAGCACCCACACGGTTGTAACCCTTTGCCCAAGTTGGGTTGATCTTGACTGTTTCTTCAGCATCTTTCAAAGCAGGTCCGAAATCTTTCTTAGAAGCGTACGATCCTGATCTGTTGGAGTACAAAACATGGTTTGGAGTTTCGGAATGTTCAATGGCTTGAGTGAACGACTCGATGGCCTTGTCGAACTCTTTGGCAGCGAAATGCTTGTTACCTTGTGCTTTAAACTCTTCAGCAGACATTGTTGTAGTGGTGGTTGATTGATAGTCGCCAGTGGAGAATTTATCTGATTTTAAATCTAGTGCGAATTCTTCTAGAATGTTCGGGCGGTTGCCCCATGGCAAGTGCGGAAAGGTACCAAAAATGGTGGAACGGTTCGACACTATTTAGTTGTGGTAGAAAGATGGTTTGATGGGGGCACCACCACCACCACAGTTCAGAGTTAATGGTTCATATGGTACTGTTGTGGTGTGGGTGTTTGGGGGTGTGATTGTTGATGGGTTTTGTTTGGCCTAGTTACTATGGTGTGGGTGGAATTTGTGTATTTTTTTTGCACCTAATTAGAGCTCAGTAGTTAGTGAGAAATGTTCGGTATCACTAGATGGGAATTTACGAGAGTGAGACAATTTAGGGGGGGAAATAGCGATGGTAGCGGGACCAGTTGCGGGGATGTGGTCGTTCCACTAAAGGTAAGGAAAATTCGTTAACCTTAATTATTTTCGTAAATTTACATGCCATTACTTGGTGCTTGCATAATGACATATGGATAGCCTCTTAATACGTCAATTATATTATCGTGTGATCATGGTCTATTTCGCTAACTCTGTGCCCTTTTTTTTTCTCATTTTGTTACTTAAGCACACTGATATCTCACTGGTTCTTTTGCACCATCTATTTCTTTTTTAGGTCTTTGTGATTTGTCTCCCCAGTTCTTCTACATATCTGTATTTGTAAAATGCGACCGTTATTACAAAATGGTAAAATTTTACATTTATTTTATAGTTTTTATGATTTTGTCACTATTGATCATTGGAATATGGGGTAATCTCATGCATGTCATTGCTGATACCAGAAACTCCGCAATAACTCGCAAATTTATTGCAAAGATCATTCAAATTTTATGATGTTTGTTGATCGTCTTCTTCTTCTTCTTCTTCTACTACTACTACTTCTTCTTCTTGTTCAAACATTTGGTTATTAAGCTATTTGTAATTTTTAATACTTTGTTTCTTTTAATATTTTTTTCTTTCGAGTCACCAAATTCAATACGTGACCAATTCGTTACTTTTTTATACTGATCAACTATTAACTGACCAAATTGTAGAAGAAAAATCTGCTTTAGCTTGACTCCACAAAAACCAGGATACAGTTGTATTCTCTGTATTTTCTTGGGGTTTTCGTTTTGTTGCCAATCTAAACTTCTAGATTTTTTTTTTTGGTTTGGGACTAGTTATTGAAGATAAATTCGTTATTTTCGTAAATTAAACTTATAAATTCTCGTGGAAAACATTTACTGGATATCATGCTTCTTAAGGTCTAGAATCATATTTACACTACGGTCAATGATTATGAAATAATGATATAAGGGTCTCAAACAACAGGAGACAGGAAGATCTAAAAGGATCGAGGTGGGAAATGAAGTTATTGTACACTGGTATAATTGCCCATTAAAAAATAATAATAATAAAAAAAAAACAAACTAGGCTCATAAAATGGGATTATCAAGCAAAATCAGAAAGGTTTCATGATTCACTTAATAATAAGCATAGTTTTTAATAGGAATATGCCAACATTCAGAAACCACTTGGTCCACAAGTTCTAAAGAATAAGCAGGACCAAAACCATGACACTTTTCGTTACCTTTAAGTTTCTTCATTATTTGATCAATATCAATGCTACCGTAATCTATGTTATGTTCATCAGCCTTTACTTGGAGATAATCCCAAACAGCACCAATGGCTAAAATCTTATTACCTGGATGATCAGGAGAATCATAAACTTTCCTTATATCTTTTGGATGTACTTCATGACTAGCCGACATTTTTTGAATAAATTCGTGTTGACTTTCAGGGAATGTGAATTTATAACCTTCGATTTTAGAATCTTCAGTAGTACTCTTAGATCTTAATATCTCATTTTCAGTCAGAATATACATATTCTGTTTGGTCATGACTTCAAGTTTTTCCATAAGTTTTTGACGTTCACGATCACTTTCCAATAATTTTGCTTCCAATTCTTTCATTTTGGATTCTTTACGTTCTCTGAAAGCTCTTTGAGCAGCTCTATTTTGAGCTTTACGTTTAAGTTGAAGTTCATCTTCATTAAGTTCAGCATCATCTCTTGCAATCAAAATGGCATCTTGTTCATCCAAAAGTTGCTTCTTGGTCTTGGCCTTAGATTTTTGAGGTTTCTTATGGTTCTCACTTTCTGTGGCTGTAGAAGTTGAAAAGGTTTCACTTGAATTATGAAACATTAAATTGTTGGAAGGTGATGAATGTTCACTGATAGAACCTTCAGGATAAGAATTACCTTCCAAAATATCCAAATGGTTGGTGTTATTCTGGTTAACCGAGTAAGGATGAGGGGCTTCTACCATATATTGAGGAGATTGATTAAACAGAAAGGGAGGGCTTTGAGCAAAGAACTGCTTTTGACAATCTTCGTCATCCAAGTTTTGGAAAGGTGGCTTAACGTCGGGGCCTATGGTCAGATTATGAGAAGGGGAGGGGATCCAGTAGTCAGCGGTTCCTTGAAATTGTGACTTTGTATCGTTGGCAGACATCTTGGTGAACATATTAATAGTAATATAGTTGATATAAATTGGCCGCGACGATTAATAAGGAAATCGTCCACCTTTTATCACGTGCGGAACTTGCGGGTGCTTAGTTTCAATCCGGCCAGAACTTCAAAAAAAAATCCAAAAAAAAAAATTGAGATGAGAAGAGCTTATTTTTACGAGTTTACTATTCAGGTCAATTGCTCGAAGTTAGAGGTGATTACTTTGGCATTAAAAATTCTTTATCTTCATAGAATTGTTTTTGTAGTTTTACATATCCAACATGAAACGACCAAGGATCAGAAATCCAGCTTTACAGTACAAAGGATCGATCTGGGAGATTTAAATTAATTTTTTAAGCTGAAATCAATCCACCTTTGTTATCTTTTTACATGGGTAACACGGCTCTAGGAAAAAAAAAAAGCACAACAACTAAATAAATCATGAGAGGATCGGCTGTTCAGGGTAAACTCACTGGGATTTTTGCATATGTCAGTCACCAGCATTTAAAAATTGTAATTGCGATATGGGACCAATAAAACAATTACCGGAAGAGAGGAGAAGGCGGTCTAAGCTAGCGAGAGGAAGGTGTTAAAAAGGGGCAGACCTAAAAAAAAAAAATAAAAAAAACGAAGGGCTCAAGGGTCAAGGACGATCAAACAATTAAGGATCAAAGAGTTAGAAGAAAACGGAATTGAGAATCACACCCTGCTTTTTTAGATTTTGAGGGCTCGACTTTCTAGCATGATTAATTGAACCCCTACTTAAGCGAGGGTAGCCAATGCTCCTCAATTGAACCAATTAAATAGAGTTTAAGTGGAACTAATTGACATTAAAGAGAACTTTGGGCCTTTAGGGCGAAATGGTGCATATGAATTCCCCCACCACATGTTTCTTAGTGTGCTAGAATGCACTGCCCCGTTGCGGGATTGGTTAAAAGGATGGCTTAAAAAAATTCTTGGTGGGTTTGGGTTGGGTAAGAGTGGGGTTCTTTAGTTCAAGATTGCTAGTGTATAATTACACTATAAGCGAAGCGGTAAAATAGAAGGAATAGAACCAGTCGAATTAAAAATTGTACAACTCAAATACACTGGTTTTTTTTGTTTGGCTAGAAATACCCATAGAAAAATCAGCATCCAGCTGCAAATTCAAAACCCAGTGATCAAAATTATACTCCTATGTAGGATCTATTTACCTAAGACTTTTAACTCGTCTGTTGTTATCAGGGAAAATTGTTCACACAAATGGTGCTCACATGGCCAGATCACGGCATTATTCATAATACCGCAGCTTCCGGTAAAAGCTACCCCATATTTAGTGCGGCTAGAATCTACATAACTAAATTGCACTTTAGGCTATTAAATCCCTTTAAATTCTCGTCTCCTAACCGTTGTTACCCTTGAAAGTGGTGCTATACTAATTGACAATTGACAATTGACAATATGAGCTAAGTTGGAGCTGTCTTTCTCTTTTTTTTCTTTTTTTTTTTGGTTTGTGGCAAGATACTCTCTCTACACGTATCTTTGGTCCTTGGTATGTAATGTATCAAAATGGGGTTCGTGAAACATCAACCAAAATTTTGGGTAAGACCGTCAAAATGAAAGAGGGACCGTCTATTTTAGCAGATCCAGTCGATCGTGCTAAGGCCGTGCCCAGTTGTTCTTGTTAGCGTTGGTGTGGGGCCGATGGGCTGGTCCAAGTCTCGTTTGTCTAATCTTGTACTGTTTTCAGAAAAAAAATGTGACCCAAAATACAAAGTACAAGAGGGTCAAAAGTGAGAAAATCTACCCCACAAAAATTGTAATTCGCTTCGCCAGAAAAAGGTTTTGATGCCCTTAGTTAAGCCTCGATTATACTGTACTTCTGACATCTCCTCTTTGTCCATAACTGGCAACTTGACAGTATTATGTTGTTTTACGATTATTCCCGTCGGCCATATCTATGATTCCGGCTCCCCGTTATGAACACCCATGTCCGGCAAATAAGACCAGCCCTCACCGTTCCGGCTCCGAAGCGCCCAAGTCCCACCACGTGACCACATGGGCATGACCTTTTGCTCATTCTGGTCACGTGATAAATCTCGACTGCTCGTGTTGGGCTGGTCACCTGATTCTTCCTGCTGCGGCGCCAAACCACCTATAGCCGGTCGTAAGCGCGCCGCCCCTCCACTGATTGGCTGCTGCCTTAAAAGCCATCAAATGAGCCGTTCTGTCAAAGCTACATTCACCCTTTTCTTTTCCTCTTATCTTTGCTGCACCCCTTATTGAAGATCATAGATCTTTTGCAACCATTTCTCGGTATAAATAGAGCCAGTTTCCCTTCATAAATTTAACCATTTTCTCCTCTTTACCAAATTTTGCACTAATCATCAATTTTTCGGGTCTGGACCTTTCTGAACCGCATCTCTTACAAATTAGCGAATTTTTTTTTCCGCTACGGTTGGACTGGAGAATTTCCATTGAGTTTTATATCATACCAAAGTTACCATTTAATGTAACGGTATCATAGTATAAATAGTATGGTTGAGCTCGCTATGAGTTCTATTTCCCCACCCACCACCTTTTGACCCCACAAACGTCTCTATTGTTAATGGTTCTTCTCATCTCGTTAACTACTTCCATTCATGGTTACAATAGGACTATTACACAAAAGGCGGTTTTTGGCCCCAAACTTTTTCTTTTATTTCATCGACCTTTTTCTTTGATTATATTCATCCAATCTCTCCAGATTTTCAATAAATCTTTAGTATCATAACTTTCTTAGATTCGGTGAAGTTTCTGATTTCTACCTTATCTGTCATTTCACATTTTCATTTTCATTTGCATTTGCATCATAATATTTCATCTCAAGTCAGTAGTGATCCATTCAAATCATAATGAACTCCACTGAGAAATTTGGAGAAGATGACTCAGTGAGTTACAACGAACAGTCTATAACCCAAGGACGTTGGACTAGTTTCGTTGATTCCTTTAGAAGAGCAAACGGCCCAGAAGCTGGAAATGCTACTTCTTCTTCTTCTTCTTCTGGTCCATCTGGTGAATTAGATGATATAGAAAAGGCGGTTGCTGCAACTTCCAAAGGTGAATTACATAGAAAATTAAAGAACAAACATGTTCAAATGATTGCCCTTGGTGGAAGTGTGGGGACGGGTCTTTTGATTGGTTCTGGTGGAGCTTTGAACACTGGTGGTCCAGCTGCTTTATTAATTGCTTGGGGTTTGGTTGGTACCATGGTTTTTTGTACTGTTCATGCTCTTGGTGAACTTTGTGTTGCTTTCCCAGTTAATGGTGCTTTCTCTACTTATGCCACTAGATTCGTTGATTCTTCTTGGGGGTTTGCTGTGGGCTGGAATTATGCCCTTATGTGGTTAATTGTCTTGCCTTTGGAGTTGGTGGCTGCAACCATGTGTATCACTTACTGGAACTCGGAGATTAACCCAGTTGCTTGGGTAGCTATATTCTATATCTTCATCGTAGTTATTAATTTATTCGATGTTAAGGGTTATGGTGAAGCTGAATTCTATCTTACCATTTTTAAAGTCATTGCCATTGTTGGATTTATTATTCTTGGTGTTGTACTTGTTTGTGGTGGTGGTCCAAACCATAAATTCGTTGGTGACAAATATTGGAAACATCCAGGTCCTTTTGCCAATGGCTTCAAAGGTGTCGCTACTACTTTCGTCACTGCTTCCTACTCTCTTGCTGGTAGTGAAATGGTGGGTTTAGCATCAGCTGAAGTCCATAATCCAAGAAAAGTTCTTCCAAAGGCAGTGAGACAAGTGTTCTGGAGAATTTTCCTTTTCTACTTCTTGTCTCTCACATTCATTGGTTTATTGGTTCCTTACAACCATCCAAACTTATTGGGTTCTTCTAATGCTTCTGCTTCTCCATTCGTTATTGCCATTAAGAGTGGTGGTATTAAAGTTTTACCATCTATTTTCAATGCTGTTATTTTGATTTCGGTTGTTTCCGTTGGTAACTCTGCTGTTTATGGTTGTTCTCGTACCATTCAAAGTTTGGGTGCTCAAGGTTTAGGTCCAGAAATTTTGGCTTATGTTGACCAAAAGGGTAGACCTTTAGCTGGTTTGACCATGTCGGCCGTTTTCGGTCTTTTATGTTTCCTTTCTGCTTACAAGGATAAGGATGAAGTTTTCAACTGGTTACTTTCTGTTTCCGGTTTAGCTACCATCTTCTCGTGGTTTAACATTGGTTTATGTCATTTAAGATTTAGAATGGCCCTTAAAGTTCAAGGTAGATCTACTAATGAATTGGTTTTCACTTCTGCCAGTGGAGTTTATGGTTCTATTTATTCCATGGGTCTTTTGGTTTTGGTTTTGGGGGTTCAATTCTGGGTCGCCTTATTCCCAATAGGAAGTTCCAAAGCTAATGCCAAAAATTTCTTCCAAAACTATTTAGGTGCTGTTGTCATCTTAGTATTCTACGTGGGTCACAAATTGGTTTACAGAAACTGGAGAATTTATGTTCCATTAAAAGAAATCGATTTAGACACTGGTAGAAGAGAAACTGATTTAGAAATGATTAAACATGAAATGGAAGAAGAAGAATTGCAATTTAAAGCAATGCCAATCTACAAAAAATTATGGAAGTATTGGTGCTAGATAAATAGTTCACAATTCAATAAAATTTATTTCAAAAAAGGTTCCAATTCTTTCGAAATTTGGTTGGACTTTTCCTTGCGCCGTTTATTAGAAACCCTGTTGTATGAGTTAGTATTCTCCTGGAGGTAGAAGTAAGTTACTTACCAATTTTTTATTTGCACTTTGGTTAAACCTGTGGAATAATGCAAATATTCTGTTGACGAAGAATTCAAGTAAGGATGTTCTAAGCTTGACTCGTACCATTCTTCTAGTTTCTGAATTTGTTCCTTTGAGAACTTGTTGGGTCTACCGGAAATAGAAAAAGTACTATCTGTGGATAGTTCCAAATCGGTTCCTTCAGATAATTTGAATAACTTTGAATGCAAGTCGAGACGTTCTCTGGCCATAAGTCGTAAAATCTTAATGAGGTTACTTATACTCTTGATCAATTTGGAATCTTCATTTGATAAATAAGGTATTCTCTCCAAATAAGATTGAATAAAGGAAGCATGTGCTTCTATTTCCGAATTCATTATCTCCGCATCAAATACTGGAAACGTACATATGGTAGTTATGTGCATTTTTAAATGAAGCTCGATCAAACGTAATGACTCTATATGAGAGTTCATACTCAGCAGTAAAAGAAAGAGGGATGTTCTTTATGATTCAACATCTGGTTTCAGAATTGTACAATCACCACAATTTTTAAGTGTAACTGCAAAGTTTGCAACATTAAGTTTTGCAGGTTTTTTGCCAAAATCAGAAAGAGGGGACGCATTAAATTCGCCTCTAGCAACGGTCGTGTATTGACCAGCCATACGGATATTTAGGTAACTACTAATCTAATTAATAAGTCTTGGATTGTTAAAGATTCTATAATTTCAAAAGAATGGGGTTAACATCTAAGCTTGATAAATTAAAACTCAGAGGCCCAACTGATGATGTAGATCTGACATCAACCAAGTCCAGCTCAACATCGAATGGTGGATCTAAAGATACCGATGATGTAGACGAGATAGATAACGAGGGTCAATCAATCTTGATGGGGATTATATCACAATTGAGGCCAGGTTGCGATTTATCGAAAATCACATTACCAACTTTCATTTTGGAAAAGAAATCAATGTTAGAAAGAATTACAAACTTCTTCCAAATTCCAAGCATCTTGTTGGATGCCAACAAGACTGATGATGATTCACAAAGATTCATTATGGTTCTCGAATGGTACCTTGCTAGTTGGCATATAGCTCCAAAAGCAGTAAAGAAACCATTGAATCCGGTTTTGGGGGAAGTATTTTCTTGTTACTGGGATGACCTTCCGGATAATAACAAGGCATATTATGTGTCTGAACAAGTTTCACATCACCCTCCTAAATCGTCATACTTTTATCTTGTACCCGAACTGAAAATTAGAGTAGATGGTGTGGTTGTTCCTAAATCCAAATTTTTGGGTAATTCTTCTGCTGCTATAATGGAGGGTTGGGGACATGTCACTCTCGGAGAAAGGGATAATGAGGTGTACATAATGAACCAACCCAATGTTTATTGCAGAGGTATTCTTTTCGGTAAATTAAGAACTGAATTGGGTGACCATATGCATGTTAAATGTTCAAAAACTGGATTCGAAGCAGACATTGAATTCAAGACTAAAGGGTTCATTAGTGGAGGCTACGACATTATTGATGGGGTAATAAAAAACTCCAAAACCAATGAATCTCTTTACAATATTTTCGGTAAGTGGAATGAAATTATATATATTAAAGATTTGAAGACAGATGAGAAGAAGGTCTTATTTGATACCTCGAAGGCCATTCATCATGGACCAAAGGTTAGGCCATTGGAAGAACAATGGGAGTATGAATCGCGTAGATTATGGAAGCCAACAATTGAGGGTCTCAGAAAGAGGGACCACAATTTGGCTACAGAAGAAAAATTCAAAGTTGAAAACGAACAAAGAATCAAAGCCAAAAAGAGACAAGAGGAAGGTGAAGAATTCTTTCCTCGTTTGTTCAGACCTGTCAACGACCTGGAAGAAAGTATCAGGGATTTGGAGTATGTCATTTATGAAGATATAGATTTATCCAAGGATACTGATTCTTTAACTAAGTCAGTTCTTGGTGTTTACCCTATATTACCAGGACAAAAACTTGATGATAACTTTGAAACTCCTGCATTCAAGAAAGCAAAGCAGACTTAATGTAATTTCAGCTCTGATTCTTAAGAGAGACTACAGTCGCTGGTTAAAATTGTTTAGACTCACTTTATGCTCGTATCTTTTATTTATACTACTATATAATCAAATATAATTGTCTAGTTCTCAAATCAATTTTGTAACATCACCAATTTTAGGTGCGTCCTGTGTATAAGCTAATGACAGTGTTGGATTACTTCTTCAAATAGACCAACACAACAACCACTTGACTGGGTCAAATTATGGCTACTTGTTGATTACGATGTCTAATTCAGATAATGTGTCTCTTTTAAAGGAGATAAGATCTAGTGATTTTACCGCCTTTAAATGCATTGATTACTTGAGAAGAAATTGTGATTCAATTGGTATTCATCATGTGCTAGTTCAAAAGTTATACACTTACAGTTATGACGAGTTAGAGTTCTTCATTCCACAGTTCGTTCAACTACTAGTATCTTTTGAAACTGACTCAATGGCTCTTGAAGAATTTCTTCTTGATTATTGCTCTAGGTACCCACATTTTTCATTAATCGTGTTTTGGAACTTACAAGCGTATGTTTTTGAACTCAGAAATGATCCAGAGTCTACATCATTTCAGACCGTTAGGCTCTTCATAAATAAGCTACAGAACATTCTTTTCAATGTGGAAGTTACAACCACAAAAACCCATGAGTTTAGAGAGAATCTACAACCAGCTCTTGTATTATGCGGAGCTATTGGATCCTCATTATTATTACCTCAATTTAACAATTACATCAACCCTATGATTAAAGCTCAGGGAAAGCAACAAAAGTCTTTTGTTTTCAAGTTAGCTAACTTTCAGAAGTCTTTAACTAAAAATTTGACCATGAAAAATAAAAGATTATCCATTGAAGCTGGTGAAAGAAACTCTGAGGATGATGCACTTGACCAAACTGTTAGATCTAGTCGTGAGTCAAATCGTCGTTCTGTCTCAAGCTCACGAATTGCTCCAAAGAAAACCAGCCTGACATTCCTGTCTGATGATTCGGAAGTTTACACTACGGATGACGAAGTAGAAGCAGGAGCAAGGACTTTAACTAGGACAATGTCCTTAAAGGAAGATAGCAGATCCAAACAAGACAAATACCATGAAATGGCGGAAAATATAAAAATTAATACTTATATCAAATCTAAAAAAAGGGGACTGGCATTGTTGTCAAAGCAAGTAGACTCTCAATCAAAGCCTGAACTAGTTGACAATGATCCATACAACTTGAACACAAGGTCTTTACCAGATTTATCCAAAGTACATGATTCTGAATCAAAGGTAGCACTCTCCCCAACTGAGAGCGAATTTTCGCTTGGTGATCCTGTCACTCATCAAAGCATAAGAAGAAATCATTCGCAATACTCAAAGGGCTTTAAATCCCGTTCATTCAGTGAACTTCTTAAAATATTGCAGGTTAATTATGCTAAAAAAGAGACTGAATTTATTATGGCCTTGCAGAATATTTCTTTGAGATTATCCCAAGTTCCAAAAGAAGCTAGGCTTTCTGCACTTAGAGCTGAGCTTTCCATCATCAATGATACATTGCTTCCATCTGAGATAGATATTCCACAACTTCTTCCTGTAACTTCTAATAAAAACAAGAAATATCACAAAATATTAAGATTGAGCATCAACGAAGCTTGCGTGCTTAACTCTGCTGAAAGAGTTCCTTTTCTTTTGTTGATTGAATATCTCAGTGATGAAACTGACTTCAATCCTTTTACTGAACAGAATCAAAAAATTATTTTGTCAAAAGGGAACCCTATTAATGACATTCAAAAGAAAGAAGTAACAAATGAAATTTTGGATCTAACAGAGAAAGAAATAAGTACACCTTTGAGCACGAAAACGGTAGCCAGAGATATTGACGCTTTAAACATTCAAGGCGAAACGGACTTAGGTGATTTACCAATCTTGTCACATAGAGTCTCTAACCAAGACTTAAACAAATTGAAAGTATTGGATTCACCATCTTCACAAGATAGTATTTCTTTGAATGGCCCTAATAAAGTTTTGCCTATTATAGGAGGTGCACCTACTGATTTGTCCACCAAGGCCTTGGCAGATCAGATGAGAATTGCGTCGGTTATGTTACAGCAATTAGACAGCTCTGGTCAGTCATCATCGGAACAATCAATTTCCATTAGAAACAGAATTATTGAATCAATGATTTCCTTACAAGATCAGTTTGATTCAATAAACTTCGAAAAGTTGAATCAACTCAAAGGTGATGAGCCAGATGCAGGTGAGAGAAAGTTGGAAAATGATTTCAAATTAGGAGAAGATTGGAACACAAAAAAGCAAAGGATAAAAAGCTCTAGTGTTTATGGTCATTTACCAAATTGGGATTTGTGCTCAGTTATTGCAAAAAATGGTGATGATTTACCTCAAGAAGCCTTCGCGTGTCAACTTATTTCAATGATTTCAAGCATTTGGAAGAGAAGAAATGCTGGTGCTTGGACTAAAAGAATGAAAATTTTGATTACTAGTGCAAATACTGGTTTGGTTGAAACAATTACAAATGCAATGTCTATACATTCGATTAAAAAATCACTCACAGAAATTTCTATTGCGGCTGGAGAAAACTCAAAGGGGAGAATTTTCACACTTCAAGATTATTTTACGAAGATATATGGCTCAACGAATTCCCCTAGATATAAATTAGCCCAAGATAATTTCGCAGTGAGTTTGGCCTCGTATTCAATTTTGTGTTATGTCTTACAAATTAAGGATAGGCATAATGGTAATATAATGGTTGATAACGAAGGTCACATTGTGCATATCGATTTTGGCTTCTTGTTGTCTAATTCGCCTGGTAGTGTTGGTTTTGAAGCTGCCCCTTTCAAACTCACTACAGAATATATAGATCTATTAGGAGGAACAGAAAGCGGGGCATATGCAAAGTTTGTGGATGTTTGCAAAAAGTGTTTCATTGCATTAAGGGCCGAAAACGAACAAATTGTCAGCATTGTGGAACTTATGCAAAAGGATTCTACTTTGCCATGCTTTAAGAACGGAGAATCTACAAGCGTTTTGCTCAAACAAAGACTTCAACTACAACTCACTGAAGAAGAAGCCAATGCATATGTCGAGACTACGTTAATCGGGAAGAGTATTGGCAGTATCTATACTAGATTGTACGATCAGTTTCAAATGATCACTCAAGGTATCTATAGTTAAAATGTGGTAATTTTTATGCAGGGAGAAAAAATTATTTAGTTTCAGCTAATAAATTGACACCCATATAACTAACTCATTTCGCAGCGAGTCATCAAATAGATCTTCTCACGTATATATAATGAACAAAGAAGAAATTTCAAAGAAAGACAGGAAATGCCGTTTCTTATCCTTCAAATTACGGGGATATGGCTCTAGCACGAAATGCTCAAAAGATGTAGATCATAAATTCAAGGAGGGATTGATCTGTCAGAATATGCCTCCAATTCCCAGTCCTTCACCAGAATTGAAACAATTATTACTAAAGTTCAATTCACTTAATGATTTCACACGGAAAAAGCAAACTTTCAATTTTCAAAGTTCCAAATCGCAGCCCCAATCATTTAAAAAAAGGAATATAAATGGGTTTATTGCATTTCGAACATTTTACTCCAAATCTGTATTCAATCTGAAACATCAAAGATCCCTATCATCTGAACTAGCTAAATTATGGAAAACAGAACCAAGTAGGACTCAATGGAATTTATACGCACGAGTCTATAATTCGCGTGACGAGAAGGAACTTCCATTCGTAGAATGGTTATGCACCACATTAAATATCGAGAAAGATACTAACCTACATAAGGCAGAAACAATAGTAATCTCTATAAAGAGACTGAATTGGCAGTTTCGCCCTGAACAAAATAAAAATCCAATTGAGGATGTATATTTGACCACATCAAGGTAAAATACAATTCTATAGATTACTTTACTTCATTTGCAATAAACTATGAGCCATCAGTTCGCAGAATTAACAGGAACTGGTGCAGATGCTATACTTTTTGGTCGTTTGAGTTGATCCGACTTCATATCTTTTTTTCTTTTTTTACTAACCTTTTTGGGTCTCACTTCACCCTCAACGTAAACATCGTTAGGTAAATCGTATAATTTCACATTCTTGATTTGTATATGATGTATTTCTTCATTAAAGGAAGTCCATCCTTTGCATGAGCTGTAATATTCTGAACAAGGATATTGAATATCCAATTTTTTTGCGCCATCAGGTTTCAATTTAATGTCAAGTCCTATGAAGAGTTTTGTGACATGAATCAGCTTCTTTTCTTTATCCTCTGGAGTTGGTACTTTAAGAGAGCTGATGAATGGTTCACCTTGTAAGGTTCCATATGAATTAATTATATCTTCATTTTTATGGTCTTCCACTAGATAGCTATCTGAAAAATCTTTGACATACGGATGAGCTATTTCAACCCCATCTGTAACTTCAAGTTTAAGTACTAATTGACGAAGTCTACTTTTAACCAATCCACTCCATTTTAAATGCTCTTCATCCGTACTAACAGTTGCAGCGACAACACATAAGTAGAACTTATATCTATGAAAGAAATCATGTCTTTCGAATAAACTTGCCCAGGTGCTTTTACCAGAATTGATATGAGCCATTATTTCGGACCCTCTTTCTAATTCTGATAAGATTACTTTCTGAGTTGAGCTTGTAATATTATGAGTTGCACACATCGATGGATATGCTGGAGTAATAACTGGCATTCTATGTTGTCTGTCATGAGCGTACAATCTTGGATTCCATACTCTTACTTGTAATGGACCATCTTCAATAGGCTTTAATAAAACTGGCTGTGGCCAATTCCACTTCGTGTAAATATTGAAAAACTTCTCAACAATTACAGCACTGACTGCATTCGGGTAAAGTTGAGTTATTCTAGCAACAAGCATGGCCCATGCAACACCACCAGGAAATCCAAAAATGTTTCCGTAAATAGCTCTTTGTGTGGCCCACATCTTTATACACCGCAAAGCATGTTTGAAAACGGTTGGCTTTGGAACTAGCTGAAGAATTTCATCAGTAACTCTAGTACCATTCAAGGATCTCAAATCTCTTTCATCAAGATTTTTTAAAAGATTGTTATCATCAAGTGTCATATCAATTGGAATTCTTGGGACATCTAAAGTCGCAATAAGCAAATCAATTGCTATTCCGCTGAACACAATTTCTATAAGCGGGACAAAAGCATCGGGGACTGCTGCAATATCTTCAACTTCTGGACACTTACGAAGAATGTCTTCAAACACACTGAAAAAGTCCTCCCTCGTAACATGTTTTGGAACTACCACCAATGTATCTATATCAGAGCCTGGCCCATAGACGCCTAGCCTATAAGATCCGAATGTGAAAACCTTTCCTCCAGCATCCCGTGCCATGCCATCAGACATATTCTTGTTTTTAGACACCTTATATACGAACTCTTGAACCATTTTTTGCAATTGAGAAAGTACTTCCACTCTCTTCCTTGTTGCTTGCTCACTCTCAAAAGACCCTTTTGCTTTAAGTTCCTTGATTAGTGAATCATTGAGCAAGTTCTCTTTTGGAGTTGGATTTGCTGTTGATATAGGATCCGTGACACCATACGACCTTCCGCTCATATTGTAGGTGTAATTGATCGTCTTTTTGTTTGCCTCCAATAACAATAAAGTAATCCGAAAATATTCACCTAACTCTTGTTTGGTAAGTACACTACTTGACCTTGCCTTTTTAGATTAATGTTCATATATCAGTCTCTTCTAATTGAGTTTCAGATATTAATATATTAAATACAGTATATACAAGTCTATAAGCTTCCTCTTGATTTTTTTGGGTCATTTTGGGAATGACGAGATGATTTTTGTTTTATTTTTTTTTGAACAATTCTCTTTGTGTCTTTACTTTGTTGAAGTAAATCGAATAACCAAGATTTTGATTCTTGAGATAGATTTGCTTTTTCATCTCTTAATAATTTGACTGATTGGAATAAAATTTTTTGAGTAATTCTATAATTATATCCTAAATTATCCAATTGATTTAAAAATGATTTAAAATAATAAATTTTTTCATTTATATCAAGTTTCTTATTGGTAAGGATTCCTAATATCATGTAAGTGATTTTACCTGATAATTGTGACTTATTAGCTTGATAAAGTTCTAATAAATTAATTGATTTGGTAGGACTATCTTTAATAATAAGCTTGAATAAATATGATTGAAGTGATGATATGATATGCTGAGTTGAATCTAATTTTTTATAATAATTGATAATATCTCTTAAAGTTAAAATACTAGTGGAGACATCATTAGACCTTTCTATAAATCTTAAGGTTTCCATGACTAAATTATTGATAATATATCCTCTGCCGTATTCCGAAGTTACAAATTTAAAATCAGAATTATGAACCTTATTGTTAAGAATATTAATTATGAAGGCAATCTTTTCAGGTTCAAGTAAAGAAATGGTTTGTCCCAATGCACGTAAACTATTATGAAAACTTGCTTTTTCCTCGGAGGTAGCAAGATACAATAATCTTTGGATATCATGAGGAAATGGTTTTTTGGTATCCTTTTGTCTTTTCATAATTTCATCCTTTTTAATGGAAGTAGTTAACAATTTATCGAATAAATCTCCTATTAACTGAGGCTTATAAATCTTGGATCTTAACCACATAGATCTAAATAATTCTGAAGCTACCAGCTTGGAGAGAATTCTTTGGTCTTGAATAAGTCTTTGATAAAGTTCAAGTTGATCTTCTTGTGAATAATTAGAACTAGTGAAATTATTAAGAGTTAACCTGATACCTTTAGGATAATATGAAAAATGTAAATGCTTGATAATAGAATGAACTTTATGAACAGGAATTTGAGTTGACTTAGAAAATGCTGTATCGAGAAATGGTTGAATTAATTCGTCTCGTTTATCTTTTGGTAAGGAATTGAATAATTTAAATATGCTGGGGAATTTTTCATATGCTTCAAAGAAAACTCTGACTGTAGAGTTGATAATTGTAGTGTCATCACCTGATGTATAATGAAGTTGAAATAATGCTACGACTTGGTCTATTGTGCCTCGTTCATTTACCTTGGACATGAGGTAATTTATTAATTGCTTGTTTGGTTTGGCAGATCCTTCCAGGTATATTTTGTAGATTTTATAAGGATCGAAATTTGGATTTGAACGGATAATATAAGTTACATCGTTAGTATTTAAATGGACTGGTTCTTTTTGGGCAACTGATGATAGTGTCTTGGATAATTGTGGCACTTCCCAGTTTCTAAATGGCAAACTGGTAGAATGGGGAAATTGAGGCCCCACCGCAGACAACCAACCTGGGTAATTTGATATGTTACTGACAATATTTGCTGCTTCGGTTTGAGAGAGATTTTGGTCTGAAAGTTCCAAACATTTCTTGAGGTACAACATTTGACTATTTTTATCATCGTTGATATTTATCTGTTTCAAATCATCCAAAGTCTGGACATGATCCATTTCTACCCAAACACTCAAAGTTCTATGGATCCAGTCCTTACTAATATTATATTTCAAGCTGCATGTATCAATGACATGATTTCTAAAGACAGAATTGACTTCTTCGGTCTGTGATGAAATAAGTAGTTCTAGAAGCCCAAACGACAAGTTATTATTCTCTTCAAAAGACTGGAAGGCTAGGTCCAAAAAGTCCTCGATATCATTAAGTGAAGTATATGTTTCCAAGCATATTTGCCAACATTTTTGATATTGTCTATGGAAAAGAAGTCTTTTTATAAGAAGAGATTTCAGGGAATTATCAAGTGGGTTTTCCAACTGTTCATAGAGTGAGATGTAAATATCAGGGTTGATCAACAACGGGTTATATGTTAGCATAATGAAAAGTTTATGATTATTATCCAAGATCTTAGAAAGATCATTTTCCAACTGAGGGTCAAGATCTCTGGATTCATTCTCAGCCAAGGAGACAAAGTTTCTATTGATAGAATCGGATAGTGCTTGCGATTCTTGTTTCAAAAGAGTTTTGAAAAACCCAGTAATGCCTTTAAGCGTAGATTTATTGTCGATTGATGATGTTGGCGATGGCTCCAGGTCATTGTGGTCATCAGTAGAGGTTTTGGAGGCTAGTTTTCGTGAAAAATTGATTGATCTGGCGGTCTCGATCCCCGCTAGCCGTATTCGAGGAGATCGTACTATAGAATACCGCCATAGCCTGTACATTTCTCATTAAGTGATGGGTTGGGTTTGGTTTTGGAAAATAATCAACTATACAGGTTTATGATAATAAGAGTCTGTGTGCAGGATCCGCTCCATCATTCCAATTGTTTTAAGTATTGGCAGTGTTAAACCGCGTGAGGGCAGAACAAAACTCCATATTAACACCAAATCAACCTACAACTTAATTCAATTCACCAGCGGCCACTTCACAAGTTTGGCCATTTAGCCGTCTGCATTTATCCGCTACTAGAACGTGACAATACCACCCCCACCCACTTGCATATACCCATAATTGGTGCTACTCTTGTTCTTAGCTTCTTTTAGTTCTTTTTTGGTGTTCCCCTTTCAGTATCACTAACTACCTTCATAAGTCTCGGTTAACCCTATATATCCCAAAATGGCCCAAGTCATTTGGAACTCTGATATAGATGTCTACAACTCTGACGTCATACCCATACCAGTAGCCAAGACTATTGCTGGTTTTCTTCCCGTGCAAGATCTCATAAGTTTCGGACAGGTTTCCAGAAACACATATCGAACGGTTAGCGATCCAGAACAATGGATTCTGAGACTCAAGTCAATGGGCATCTGGCAAAGAGCCAAAGTATCGAAGGAAGAAACATTATCACCATCAACAATTCAGGGTTTAGAGAACCCACTTACTTGTGTGAATAGTGTGGTTAAAGTGGCCAAGTTGGCTAAGTTCCAACTTCTCAAAATCCATAAGAGTCTTCATCCGTACTACATTGATCTTCATTCCAATAAATCCTATGACCAGCTCAAAATCTTTAAAGACTTCACTACTCCTGAGGACCAATCCAAGATCTTGATAAACCTTTTAATGTACAATAAAATCGATTTTATCGAGGAGTCAAGAGACGGGATACGAGATAAGATCAATGCGTTGTTTGAAATATTCGAAAATGCATTGTTGCGTGAGTTGGAAATCCATTTCGATCTTCAAGACTACGATGTCACCAAGCGATTTGTCAGGATTTTGATTGAATTAAAGAACCAACAGACATTAATTGATTTTTTCCTTCAGAAGAGTATTTTTGATAATGAAGAAAGCGAGTTGTTTAATCCGGAATCTTTTGATACCACAAAATTCTTCACACCAGTGGCCTGGAAAGATAAAGATGAAGGCAAAGATGAAGATGAAGATGGAGAGACATCTGTGAATGTTGAAGGTTTATCTGTCGAAGATAGAGAGTATGAATTGAATGAACCGGAATTGAAGCGTTTGATCACAGATTTGGCATCTATATTCAACCTCCAATCAGAAGTAATTGATCTTATTTTCCCACCAAGTGTTCCTATGATGTACAAAGTTAGTGAAGAATTGATTTCCAACCAAGTCAAGGAATTATTGATGATTTTGATCGATGCATCCAAAGAAAAAAATCTTTATTTAAATATTGTTCCACATTTATATGAACTCATGGCAGTGGATTTTGTGAATCAACTCAAACCAAGCTCTAATGTGGGTGAGAATTACCACCACATGGTCAATGAATTATTCGATATGTCATATGAATCATTTATGGTGGAATACATGAGAGAAGAAGTGGTTTTTTTTCAAGCCAATTCCAAAAAGCATATTTTAGAATGGAAAGAAAATATCTCTAAAAGAGAAGCAGAGACTACTCAAAACATCTTGAAACACGTTAAAGTAGAAACAAAGAATGACTTCTTGACTAGTTTCAAAAAGGTATTCTCTACGAATACCGGAAAGGAAGAAGCAGTTGATGATAAGAATTATTCTGAAATCCAAGCAAAGGCCGAGATTTTATCAGAAAACATTAAATCTTTAAATAAGATTTTGAGTCCTAGTTTGGTTTTGGAAACCTTGAATGAGGCCAGAACTTCCGTTCAAAGACTTTACAGTTTTAACTTATTCACAATAGCATCTTTAAAAAATGATATTTTCACTACCATGCAAAATATCTTTGTCCATGTTATGGATTCAATTGGTACTGAGCATATTAGACCAGGTTTTGATAGAGCCTTACAGTACCTTGGAACATATAACCCAGCATCTTCAACTTATACTGAGTCACATAATGAATCTTTCAATGAACCAATTGGACTTTTCTTCGAATTGATCAATATGGCCGATTTGATTATTCAAATGGTGGATATTTTCTATAAAGAAGAAATGATTAATAGAAACATTTTCAAACATGAAAACTCTATTTTCAATACTTCGTTGCAAAGTAAAAAGAAGCTCGAAGCTTTGGTTGATAAATATGTTGCTGATGGTCTTAATGTAGGTATTGAAGTTTTGGTCAATGAAATTGATCAAGTTTACAAGACCTACTCGTTAGGATCCGATTATAATGTGGATGTTAGTGGCTCATACACTTTGGGAACCACAAAGGCTGCACAAAACGCAGTTAAAATCTTGGACGATAATATTGATTTATTAGTTGATAGTGCTGATAAGTCTATTGTTGATGTTTTCCAACAAGAACTTGCGGAAAGATTTTTCCAAATTATTGTCAAAAGATTAAAAGTTAGTACAGTTTCTGTCACTGGTGCTACCAACTTAATCTCTGATCTTAATTTGTACTACGACTTTATGGTTGAGCACATCAAATCTAATAAAAGAATGGTTTTACCATTATATCAATCATTAAAACAAGTTGGAAATATTTATTTGATCAGTGGAACTGATTCCAAAGCCATTGGTAAACTTGTGAGTGACTTATCTAAATTCAATGGTATTTTTGGTCAAGAAGAAATTTACGAATTTGTACAACGTCGTCAAGATTGGCCACAAATCAAAAAACATGTGGAGAAGATTATGTACGGTTTTGGTTTGGGTGACTGTTCCATTGTATGAGAAGTGAACGAACGAATTACAACATGAGAATTCAGAGTTCTTCGAATTTATCGTGTATAATATTTTTTTTTTTAATTTTATAGACCATCGATAATGCTTATCTTGAGCTTATTTAGTTAATAAATAGACATGAAAATATTAACAACCCTGATTAAATAATACAAATCAAGAGAAAATTGTATCGTATTGTATTGTATTTGTTTCTCTACTTTGTATAATTTGGGTTGATTATTGTATTGCGAATAATTTCCAATTATGGTATATTTTGGCAAATTTGCACAATTTAGATTTGTGTAAATGATTCCGAATAAAGGATATGAAATATATTAATTATGAGAAATAAGTTTCAAATTTACTAGTTTTCGTGTCAACTGAGCTTCAGCGTGGATCATTTAACTTAAGATTCTCTTCAACTATATTTGCACTGAATTTTATCAAATTGATTCTAGATCATGGGTACTATAAACATAATAACACCTATAGAGCGAGGAAAAGAAAGATAAATAACCTAAAGAGATTCATCACCAATTTCACGGGTCTCATCGATTTTTCCAATTAACACCAATCAAACCCCCGCTCATCAAAATTACTCTCTTTGCTGTTAATTCCGCCTCTCTGTCATCTCGCTCCCTCTTTTTGCACCCATCTCATCACAAGAGACTAAACAAACACCACCCAAATTCCATAAGAGCCCAAACCCCCAAAACATTTCCAATATCCAACCCTTCACGATTGAAAACTTTTTTACCCCCTCAAACTTTTCATACTGAGACTTTCCAATTTTCTGTCTCTTCACCAGTTCACGATCTACCTTTAAACACCTCTCACCTCCCTGTATCAACTCCTGCATAAAATTTTCATAAATCTATAACCATTACATTATAGTTTCTCCAATAACCAACAATGCTCCGACTAGTATCCAGGCACTTCATACGGCCGGGGCCCCTCAAGCACGTACGAACGGCCAAAACCAGCCTGAATGTCAAGAAACCCCGTCCAAATGCCCCTCCTATTGTTGGTAAAGACTACGAAGGGCACCTACAGACCTTTGAGCGGTTAAGTCAAGCTTATCATCTTCTTGGAAGCAAGTCCAAGTTTTCATGGTCAGCACTCAAGTGCCATGAACTCTACGCTGGATCGGGCACCACATTTGTCGAAGATTTGATGAGATTTCCTCGGATCAATCATGATATGATCTCATTCTTGTTCCATCATTATGATAATTCTAGCTCCATAAGAGTCCTTGTATTGAACGACATGTGCAATTTGATCATCAAGAATAAAGGGGAAATAGTATCGGCTATGTTTGGGGAAATGAAAAGGGCTGGAATCCTTCAACAGTCAATGTCTTCAGATTTGGACTTCATAACATCCAATAAATTGAGTCACAAGAAACTCCATACTGCTCTTGGTGATCTTTTACTCCGTTTGGCCAACATATCAGGAGAGCACTTGATGAGCAGCGTGTATCTCCTTAATTTGAAACGGAAAGATATCAAGGTAAGTCCAGAAACCATCAATAGTGTGATTTCTTCCCTCACAATAGACACCAATATTCAACACTCATACAATTGCTACACCATCTTGAAAATCCTAGACAACTTCGAGGTGTCACCAGCGGTGCCCAAGCTCCTTGAGTACTTCTCGGCTAATCCCAAATCCATCTTCTATGCTAATGAATTATTAACAAGACTTAAGAAGTCTCCCACCTTTGTACATATAAAGGGAGATCCACAAATACAAAGTGCATTATTAAAGTACATTGAGCTCAATCTTGATAGTGGACTCACCGAAACCGCATTATCCATTTGGAAGGAAATGGAACCAACAGAATATTCTATCCCAACACTAAAAAAGCTTGTACAAGCCGTATTAGACCCAGAAACTGCTCTTCAGATCATCAAATCTGTTCCTCCACATTTAGAAAGTAACCAGGACTACATACAATTATTAGTAGACTTCTATGGGCCTAAAGCTGATTTTAAAACTGAGTTTAATCTGCTAATTCCCAAACTTTCCATTCCATTGAGCAGACTGGTCTATTCCTCATTATTCAAGTCATTCTTGTATCAGAACAACGAAGAAGCTGCAGAGCGGATCTTGGGAATCATCTTTAAGTCTAAAAATGGATTATTGTACCATGAATTCTACTACATTATTGACAAGTTGTTACAACAAGAATCCAATTTGGAGCAGTGTTTTAATATGGTCAGAAATACAAATATCAGTGTATCCAAACTAGCATATCCACGAATCTTCAGAGAATTGGCCAAATCTGATTCTTTCAGTGGAAATCAACCATTCCTCCATGAACTCTACGTCAAGTTCCTTACCCTTCCAAAAGACGACATTGCATTAGAAACTTTGACGGTTGAAATCGTGGAGTATCTTACCAAATACATCAATATTCGGGCTGGAAAGAAAATGTACCTTCGAATGAATAATCTTGATGGAAAATCCAATGCTTTCCAGAACGATAAATATAACAAAATATTTAATTTTGAAAAGTATGGAATCCCTAATAAGTACAAGAGATTAATTTCATTATCCACCAAAGGAAGAAGAAATTGTTTGGAGATTATTGCCAGACAAGCGGTAGAGGAAGAAGATATTGATACCCTTAAATGGAGTGTTGATGAGATGAGGTTTTTGGGAGGCTCAATAAATGATATTATGGACACTGTTAAGAGGTTTGACACCACAGAATTACTTGGAAGAGTCATTGAACCGGTTAAAGAATAAGAATAATCAGTAACAAAACATGCTAGCTGGTCTAATAATAGTGATCCACTGTGGTTTTATAGTGGGAAGTATCCATCCATACAAATGGGTTACATGTAAATAATTAGGTAATTTATAGATACTATATATACAGGGAAAATGCTATCACATTGAGTATGTGATCTAGTTGAAGTTGTAGTAGTGATACTGTTTTAGAAGCCAATAAGGACAAGAGACTGGCTACTTTATGGACCCGGACCTTAACTTAGGGGATCTTGGGCGTCCATATACTATTTTCAATTCATCTATTTTTCATTCATAAGACATTAAGTCTTAGACTTTATACGTTGGAAATTGGATAGGCCCGGATGGGTTCTGGTCATGCGGCATTTATGTGGAAGGTTTACTTGGAAAAGCAGTTTTTTTCAAAAAATTTTTTTTTTTCATTTGGATGTTTGATATTGAATATGATATGATTTTTCAGTTTCCACTCACCAGTTATCTTCTTCTGTTCTTCTTCTTATCGAATAAGACACCACCCTTGATTTCTTTGGCATTGTGACCCATCAACTCAAGCAAGTCATCGACCTTCTTTTCCTTTGGACCATCGGTCTTGGCTTGTTGTTCCTTCGGTATTTCTTCAGGTTCAGTCTCAAAAGCAGCAAATCTTTGCTTGAACTTACTAATCTTACCAGTAGATAAATCACCAGTAAACAAATCAGAACGGTTAGGATTCCACAATTCACTGTTTCTTTGATCAGTAATCATTCTGATTTCATCCTTTGGAGCTTGAGATCTTCTCTTAATAACTGATCCATCACTAAGTTCAATCAATGTATCAAACTGATAGAAAATAGCAGGACGTGCTTTTCCCATTCCAATCTTTCTCATCACTCTCCGGTTGGACAAATGGACGTGTCCCTTACCAGAGATATTTCTAGTGAAAGTCTTCACTGTGGATGGTGTAGCTCTAAGCATACTTGGATTCTATAATTGGTTATCTTTTTTTTTGGTTTAAACCTTGTACCATTTTTTTTTCAGTCCGTCAAAAAAAAAATCTATGGAAAAGTCGTGCGCGACGCCCAGGTTCTGTTAAACTATAATGGCGAACAAACTGAAATAAATTGATCCCATCTGCTATTCATTAATAATGGCGTTTTCATCTCAAACACCCACCATTGTGGTGTTAAAGGAAGGTACTGATGCTTCTCAGGGAAGAGGCCAGATTTTAAACAACATCAACGCCTGTTTGGCGATTCAAGACACGTTAAGACCAACACTAGGACCTTTTGGTAGTGATATTTTGATTGTTAGTTCAAATGGTAAAACTACTATTAGTAATGATGGTGCCACTATTTTGAGATTATTAGATATTGTTCATCCAGCCGCCAAGATGTTGGTTGATATTTCCAGATCTCAAGATGCTGAAGTTGGTGATGGTACTACTTCGGTTACTATTTTAGCAGGTGAATTATTAAAAGAATCTAAAGCTTTTATCGAAGATGGTATTTCATCCCATTTTATAACTCGTGGTTTAAGAAAAGCAAATGAATTGGCGGTGGCGAAACTTAAAGAATTGGCAGTTACCATCAAAAAAGATGATCCAGTAGAATTTAGAGAATTATTAGAACATTGTGCTACTACTGCTATGTCTTCAAAACTTATCAGTAAAAATTCTAAATTTTTTACTAAAATGGTTGTTGATGCAGTTTTAAGTTTAGATCAAAATGATTTGGATGAAAAATTAATTGGTATTAAAAAAGTCCCAGGTGGTTCAATGGAAGATTCTATTTTTGTTGATGGTGTTGCATTTGAAAAAACTTTCTCCTATGCTGGATTTGAACAACAACCAAAGAAATTCACTAATCCAAAGATCATTAGTTTGAATGTTGAATTAGAATTAAAAGCGGAAAAAGATAATGCTGAAGTTAGAGTTGAACAAGTTAAAGATTATCAAGCTGTTGTTGATGCCGAATGGCAAATTATTTTCAATAAATTAGAAGCTATTGCTAGTAGTGGTGCTAATATTGTTTTATCTAAATTACCAATAGGTGATTTAGCTACTCAATTCTTTGCTGATAGAAATATTTTCTGTGCTGGTAGAGTTGCTAGTCAAGATATGGATAGAGTAATCTCCGCTGTTGGTGGTAAATTATTATCTACTGTTTCAAGCATTACTGAAGAAGATTTAGGAGGTTGTGAAAATTTCGAAGAAGTTCAAATTGGTTCTCAAAGATACAATTTCTTTACTGGTTGTCCTCAAACTAAGACATGTACTTTAGTTTTAAGAGGTGGTGCCGAACAAGTTATTGCTGAAGTCGAAAGATCTTTACATGATGCTATTATGATTGTTAAAAGAGCCGTTGCTCATCATAGTGTTGTTGCTGGTGGTGGTGCCATTGAAATGGAATTATCCAAACACTTGAGAGATTACGCTCGTACTGTTCCAGGTAAGCAACAATTAATTATCAATGGTTATGCTAAGGCTCTTGAAGTTATTCCAAGACAATTATGTGAAAATGCCGGTTTAGATGGTATTGAATTATTGAACAAATTAAGAAGTGCTCATGCTAAGGGTGAAATATGGTATGGTATTGATTTCCAAAGAGAAAACGTTGGCAACAACATGAACAATTTCATCTGGGAACCTGCTTTAGTCAAGATCAACGCTTTGGAATCCGCCACTGAAGCTGCTACCTTATTGTTGTCTGTTGATGAAACTATTAAGAATGAAGACTCACAAGATCAAGGTGGTAGAGGAAGAGGTGCTTATTAAGCATAGAGACAAGACAATCTTTTGGTTCTTCCTCCCCCTCCTCCTCTCTTATGTGAATTCCATACATAAAACTTGGTATGGATGAACCATTAGCTTCATTTTTATTCTGAAAGAAGGAATGGATGAATGAAAAAAAGACAGGAAAGACAGAAAAAGCATTGATAGTGGAAAATCATCACCAAGGTCCAGTTTTGGGTTTTTTTTGTGTGTTCGGGATTTTCAGTCAGGAGTTTTTCAGATTTTTCAAATCAGTGAGACTCGAAACGAGGTTCAAATTATACCACATTGGTATAAAATACCGATAAGGAATAAACTCTCGTATTCGTATATATGATATCTAGTATTACCATTAATGATATTTAATAGATGACATGGTAGAGATTGAGTTACACACAGTGACATAAAAGTTCGTATTATGAATTATGTGATAAAAAAAAACGATATATTCCAAATTGAAACCAATTACTCAAAGCCTCAAAAAATCTGGATTTTGAACTTGAACTCAATTCATCTAGTGGACTGGTTGAAATCAAGATTATACCAATTAATCCCTTAATATCAAAAAGAATATCACATAGAAATAATAAGTGTTTCAAGATGTGGAGTTCTAATAATAATACGTAGAAATGAAGGAAGTTAAAGGATAAAATTTCAGGAAAAATGTCGTCGAGTGTTCTTTATTACACACTATTTTGTTGGTGGGGAAAACCTTCCAATTTACGGAAGGGCTTTTCAACATATATCCACTTTTATCTATAATAAATATTTTTTTTGTGAAAAATTCAGTGCTACAGTATGATTAATTAAGTAAAAGCAAGATTTGAGTGATTTGTTCCATAACGTCCTAAAACTTTGAACAATCAAAAACAGTATTGTATTTATTCCCACTTCTTACCCTAAATTGTTTAATTAAATAATTATGCACCTCGTAAACTACTTAGAAGGATATTATTATTATATATTCGTAGTTATCAAATTATTTCAAATCCCCAAATCATGATTATAGGTTGCCAAGGTGATACAGTGTTTTAGATTTACTGGAAGATTGGGGATCTAGAACGCCAATTTTTCAACGGCGATCGATTCTGTAGACTGCCACCCTAATTTTTTTTTCGGTTCTTATTACTTATTTGTCCGCCCCCTCACTTCTATACTGAAATTATGTTCGATTAAGGCCCAAGCTACGGAAATCCAATGGAAAATTATTTTTGTGCGGCCTTATAAAATAAACCTGTCGTCTTATCCACCTCTGGTTACAGGATACGGAACTAGAGGAAATATGATGTGGAAGTGTGGCAGTGTGTAAGAGGGAAAGGGATTAGGGGTATGTTGCATTTTTTCTTTAATAGTTGTTTCAATCTTAAAAAGGTGGGGAGGGAATAAGGTGAGTATGTTTGGAACTAAGTTTATTTATTTGCTACATGGGTAGATGTGAAGGTAAATGTGGTACAGTACATGTGGCATATATCCCGAAGTGCAAAGTGCAATGCTTAGCCAATCGGAATAATTAGGTCGAAGCGGTGTCAATTGGCAATTGGCACCATTAGGCTCATTGAAATATTATATGAATAATTGTGATGTGATGCAAATTTGTAGTTACCATTAATGGTCAGTTAGGTATGATAGAACTAGTGGTACTACAAAGCAGCATTTTTGTTTGATAGATGCAGAAGAAGGTATGGACAATTAAATTTTGGAACTAAGGCGTATAAAGGAGTATGCAAGGTTTAGACATGTACCGGTATCAAGCTACTGTAGAGAAGTAAATGGGGACAAAGGGGGCAATCCGAGTTGTCAGGTCGATTGAAGGAGGTTCTCAAAACGGATCAAGCACAGCGAGATATATTCCGAAGAGAGAGACAGGGAGGGAGGAGGTGTCACGTGAGAATCTTCAATTTTGTTTTTTTTTGCATGTCCAACAGGGGTTTTATAATACGAAGGGATGACAAGGGAGAAAATCGCCAGATGTAATCGGCCAAAACAGCGGAATTGGTCTGGATTGGGTACAGAAAGAATCAGAGTGTGGATAGCTGCTTATTATTGTATTGTAGTAGAGTTTTCTTATTTGGAATTGTACTATCAAAGAAGAACAACATCAACAATTGGGGCAAACCTCCAGTGATTATGCGATCTAGCTCCACTATTGTATGCCACTGCCCACTTCTCGTGTCCAAACACCCCAAAAGGGCGTGAAATTTCCCCAAAACAATCCACCAGTTCCCACACTAATCGGGTGGGTTTTTTTCTAATCTCCCGACAAATGGATATCGCGTCCCTAAACGGAAAAATTTGGGTGGAAAAAGGCTGCAAGGAACTTTATTGTGGTGCAAAAAAAAAAATTACTATAGAGCAAGACACTTATTGTAAGGTGTGTGAGACTGGTGGAAGTAGAACAGACAACCAGTAGACAGACAGCCAAGCGTGGTGGGGTGTTATCAGAAAGAGCGGACCCAAGGTCATGCCGATTTTCAGAGTATCATCTCTACTACAACACAACAAGCTACAACCATCACCACATCTGTAAAACCGTAAAAAACACCAGAACACCAGAACACCAGAACACCAGAACACCAAAATGAACAATCAAACCCGATTCTGAAACAGTGTCCCACTAAACCCAATTGTTCATGTGGATTTGGAACCCTTTTCTCCACCAAAAGATTATATACAAGAAGTACCAAAAAGCAAAGTACAAAGATTAAATCCAAATTGTATGGACGTTCTCGGGTAACGGGTCTATAGAGAAAAAGCCTTTTCGATAGTTGAAACTTGGGTCGACTTAGGAGTATTTTTGGATTTTGGGGCTATTTTTTTTTTTTTTTTTTGGTGTCGCTATTCCTTCATACAACCAGCGAGGGCCTGCGGCCGCGCCCTAGTTCACCATCGCGACCGCGATTGATTTGCAACCCACCGCAAACCACCCAATCCAAACCTGGAAAACCACGCCGCCCTCATACCTTCTTTGGATCGTTCTATTGTGTCCGTGTCGTACATGTCTCGTCTAAGTACGTATCTGGCTTTGAAGCTAGAAATTTCACTAGCAAAACAGGCCTTTTGTCCTGCACCCACCCCCACTTCTCCTGTTCTAACTCTCTCATCAATCCTCAATTTTTTTTTTTCTTTTACCCTTCAAGTAAAAGCTCTCGCAACCACCCACCCTATCCCGCGACGGCTGCAACCCGCGTCCGACGCGTAATTAACTCCTGTAGAAAAAGAAAGTAAGACACACCCATGATCATATAAAACCAATTTGGTCCCAAGGATTTCAATTTTGACGACCCTAAGCTTCAATTAGTCCTTCGTTTTATTTTTATAGTATACCCTTCCTCCTCGTCCTCTTCCTCCCATCAACAAACCCCAACTCCCCCATCAACAAAGCTCCATCCTTTCCTTCACCTTTTTTCCCCACCCAAACCAGCCTTTGTTACCCTTTACTCCATCATCACATATTTTGAAGTTTTTATAAATGATGTTAGCCCAAAAGAAGTATGGGCCTCCTTCAGTAAGGCCAAAGCCTTACAGTATCATGCTTGAACTTCTTGAATCCCAAGCAAATAAAAAACTTACTGGTGAATATACCGAAGATATCACATTAGCCATGGCCAGATTAGAACCTTTAAGTCAAGTTAATCCAGCTATGATTGAACTTCAACCTGAAATTCAATGGTTTATGAGACCGTTTCTACTTGATTTTTTGATTGAATTACATTCTTCATTTAAACTTCAACCTCAAACCCTTTTCCTTTGTTTGAATACCATTGATCGTTATTGTGCCAAAAGAATTGTTTTCAAACGTCATTATCAATTAGTTGGTTGTACTGCTTTATGGATAGCTGCTAAATACGAAGATAAAAAACTGAGAGTTCCAACTTTAAAAGAATTGACTATCATGTGCAGAAATGCCTATGATGAAGAAATGTTCATTCAAATGGAAATGCATATCTTAAGTACTTTAGAATGGTCTCTCAGTCATCCTAATTTAGAAGACTGTCTTCAATTGGCTATCTCTCACTCAAACATTGCTGCCAATACAACTCCATGTAAATATAATAATAATAAGAATGATTCCACTGGTTCCAATTCTTCATTATCAGCTATCACTGTGGTTGGAAGATTCCTTTGTGAATTATCTTTATATGATAAATTTTTCTTATCAATGCCAACTTCTTTAGTATCTATCACTGCTAATTTATTAGCTTGTTCAATGCTTCAAATTCCAAATGCTTCTGATTGTTTGAGACAATTAATGAAAGGTGTTTTACACAACAATAATAATAAAATCATTAAAAAACAAACTCCGGATGTTGAAGAATTTGAAATGGCTTCTGGTAATGATAGTGATTACACCGATATTTCTGATGAAGAAGAAAACAAGCAACCAGAAGTTCATGGTGCATTCCTTAGTGGATTTGATGAAAATTCATTACAACAAATCAAAAGAATTGCATTGATGTTTATTATTCAATTTAGTAAAACCACCGAAGTTCTTACTAAAAAATATGAAAATTTAGGAGTTATTCAAGTTATAAATAATTTCCATACTAGATTCAACTATATAATTTCATCGATTTATGAAAATCAAGAAGCTTTAATCGAACAAGAAATTTTGGATGCAAAATTTATTCAACTTGCCGAAATCTTACTTCAATTCCCACAAATCGAACCTCCTCATATCTTTTCACAACGTCGGGCATCATCTACATCATCTACCCCTTCATCTACATGTTCCTCTGTAGCAGGTTCACCAAATACCACTCCAATTCATCCATTCCATTCTGCATCTACGTTAAATTTGAATCTTTACGAAAATGGAATGCCACCAATTACTCCACCATCAGCTACATCTCAATATTCAGTATTTTCTAATAAGAGAAGTAGTTCGGTATGTGTTACACCAGTTCATTCCAATACGATGGGGTCTGTTTCCAGTGCATCATCAAGTATTGTTAGAAATAAACTGAGAATCTCTAAAGGTAAACCTACTTATACCAACTCAAACATTAAGCATAATCATGCCATTCCTCCACCTCATCGATTAACAAGTAATGCCAACAATAGTATTACGGAATTTTCCCCTTTGAATTCCAATAGTAATGGAACTTCCGAATCTACTGCTTGGCCTTCACCTGTCATGCATTGTTAATGTTTTATTCATTGTAACATACGCAACAATTTTTTGCATTAATGGTCATTTGACCTCCTTCTTCAGTTCTTTGCGTACCCGTATTATTCATGATCGCTATGTTTAAGTATCTAATAAATGAAATAATGAGCGAATAGAACATTAATTAGTAGAATTCTAAAGTAGAGTTAGTTGCAAAAAAAAAAAAGAAAGAATAAAATAAATTGAATTAAAAGGAAATATTGTAACCCAACTATACAGACAAGAAGTGGTTGATGGTAGAGTTGGGGATGATAACAAATAAGACGGTGGAGCTAAATATTTCGTTTTCCACAGTGGTCGGATGTTAGACTGCACGTCTACCCATACCACTTTTAACTGTAGACATAGCATATGGAACTAATCTCAGTCTTGTTCAATCTGGATAGCCCACACCAGTGCTTGTCACCACACAAGCCCCAAGCTAGCCTAGATTAGTGGTCAATATGGCCCAAAACCATGGTTCCCTTCCTATCAGTTAGACTCTACAGCCTTCATCCCACTTCACGTACTGATTTTGTAGTCCAAAACGGCCACTTTTCGTCTGGGTTAGTTAACCGTCGCTTTTCCTCACTCACCTTCAAAAAGGCTGATCTGTGAAACTCTTCAGACGAGGGGGACGGAATCGCGTTTCTGGATCTGGTGGGTGGCTCGCCACAGTACCACTTTCTCCAACCAGCACCGTGTAGACGAAGACAGAGCCTCAAGGCGACGTCAAAATATCTTAAACACCAAAAAAAAAAGTCCCCTTGCAGACAAGGCAATATGAACCATATTAAACCCCAATCATCGCTTTGGGTTAACGCCTCATTTTTTCACTATCTTTAGTACACCCACCTTGACTCCTTTCGCCTTTTTGTCTATCTTCTTGGGTTGTCTGGGCTCAATTACGTAATAGTCCTTCAGTAACAGTAACGTAACAGCTACCAGTAACACAATAATAGAAGGGATTCTATATAGAGAAAAACTGCCAAATAGTTGTGAAGATCCGAGGTTATGGTGGTACAGTGATGGATGAATTCACTGGTTGGGTTGACTATTGTGGTTGATTGGTTGCTTTGCCAGCAAATGATGTCATAAGACAAAAGGTCACCTTTCTCCTTGTTTCATGCTAGCAAACACGAAACAAACCAACGTATCAGATCACTCTCCTAAACCCCCTCCCCCCCCCCATTCACCACTCTCGCTAAAGTTTGGGGTGGTTACTTTTGGGATGTTTGGGTTACGAGCATCGCACCCGTCGCCAACGCGAATGTAAACAACAGATCGGTCAGGTGACCGGGCCATCTGTAGCCTTTTACCCTGTTTTGATGTGGAATCTGGCCTTCTTGAAACTAAAACATCACCAACCTTCACCAACCTTCACCAACCTCTACCAAAACACAACCATCTTAGCCATTAATAACCAATAGCATGTCGACCGAGGACGACGGCTTCAATTCCAAAAATTGGGTCTGGGTTCCTGATAACAATAATTTCTTCACAAAAGGTTATATTACCGATTATAATAATGACGGTACTTGTAAGGTGACAGTGGTAAATGGGAATCAAGAAACTCATCAAGTGGTTCCTCAAGATCAGTTGGAAAACTGTAATCCTGCCAAGTTTAACAAATGTGAAGATATGGCCGAATTAACCCATTTGAATGAACCGCTGGTGGTTTATAACCTTTATTTACGTTATAATGATGATTTGATCTATACTTATTCTGGGCTTTTTTTGGTGGCCATTAATCCTTATAAATCCTTACCCATATATGATACCAAGATACTTAAAAAGTATCATTCCCATGATTTCGATAAACCTCCTCCCCATATCTTTGCTACTGCTGAAGGTACTTATCGTAATTTATTATCTAATAAAAAAGATCAATCCATTTTAGTTACTGGTGAAAGTGGTGCTGGTAAAACTGAAAATACTAAGAAAATCATTCAATACTTATCTTCCATTACAAACCTGTCAGGTCATACCGGTTCAGATTCGATTCTGTCTCTGTACCTGCCTCTGCCTCTGCCTCTGCCAACCGAAAATATCGATACTAAAATCTTACAAGCAAATCCTATTTTAGAAAGTTTTGGTAATGCTAAAACTATTAAAAATAATAATTCCTCAAGATTTGGTAAGTTTATTCGGATTTTCTTCTCTTCAAAAGGCTCTATTAATGGTGCTAATATTGATTATTATCTTCTTGAAAAATCAAGAGTGGTGGCTCAATCTTCCCAAGAAAGAAATTATCATGTTTTCTATCAATTTTTAAAAGGTTCTGATCAATTATCTAATTTACACCTTAATAAAGATATCTCAACTCATAAATATCTTGCTTCCTCCAAAACTGATATCCCTCATGTTGATGATATCAAAGAATTTAACATCTTGGTTGAAGCATTTAATATAATGGGGTTTGATCCAAAGGAAATTAACAATATCTTTAAAATGTTGGCCGTGATTTTACATCTTGGTAATTTGGATTTTACCTCTTGGAAATCTGAACAAGCTAATTTCACCAAAGATTCTCCTCTTGAAGTAATTTCAAAATTCCTTGGAGTGGATCAACAAGATTTCGTTAATAACTTGGTACGACCAAAAGTTAAAGCAGGTAGAGAATTTGTTCAAAAATCTAAACGACCTTCTGAAGTTAAATACGCCATCGATGCATTTGCTAAACATTTATATGAAAAGTTATTTCAATTTATTATTGCCAAAATTAATGAAAATTTACTGATTGATTCTTCTATGGATGAAGATCAACTCAATTTCATTGGTGTTTTAGATATCGCTGGTTTTGAGATCTTTGAAATCAATTCTTTTGAACAATTATGCATTAACTATACTAACGAAAAACTTCAACAATTTTTTAATCATCATTCTTTTATCTTGGAACAAAGTGAATATTTAAGAGAAGATATTCAATGGGAATTTATAGATTTTGGTCAAGACTTACAACCTACTATTGATTTAATTGAAAAGAAAAATCCAATGGGTGTACTCAAAATCTTGGATGAAGAATGTGTTATTCCAAAAGCTACCGATAAATCCTTTATGGAAAAATTAGCCAGTAACTGGGGTAAAGGTAAATCTAAAAAATTCCAAGAAAATAAACTAAAAAGTGGTTTTATTATCCATCATTATGCTGGTAAAGTTGAATATAATGTGGATAATTGGTTACAAAAGAATACTGATCCTGTTAATGAGAATGTTTTAAGATTATTACCAGCTTCATCTAGTGAATTTGTGGTACAATTATTCGAAAATGATGAGCATTTAACTGTTGATACTTCTTCACCTACTAAAAGAGGAAACAATAGATTGAAAACTGCTTCTCAAAAGCACAAAGATCAATTGGGTAATCTAATGGAACAATTAGAAAGAACAGAACCTCATTTCGTCAGATGTATTTTACCAAATCTTGAAAAGAAAGCCAATAAGTTTGACAAGGTATTAGTTCTTAACCAATTAAGATGTAATGGTGTTTTAGAAGGTATTCGTATTACTCGTGCTGGCTATCCTAATAGAATGACATTCGAAGATTTTTACCAAAGATATTCCATAATCAATATCAAAGAAGTTTTCACTAAAAACATGAAAACCAACAGTGAATTGCTTCTAAGATTTATTAAATTAGATCCTGAAAGTTTCAAGATTGGTATCACCAAGATCTTCTTTAAAAATGGTATCTTAGGTAAGCTTGAAGAATTAAGAGACTTGAGTTTGAAGAGTTTATTCACCGATTTACAGAGCTTAATGCGTGGTATCAATGCTAGGAAGAGTATGAAGAAAAAGATCAAAGAAATTCAATCTTCTCAATTAATTGCAAGAACGATCAAACAAGTTGATGAATCCTTAGTGACAAGTCACTGGATGGATTTGTTCGTCAACATCAAACCATTATTGGAAGAGTCAATCAAGGTATTAGATTCTAAGGAAATGAACGATAACTTGAAGAATGTCAGTCTTAAATTGAAAGACGCCGAAAAGAGTAAAACTAATCTTGAAACAGACAATAATAAGTTAAGAGATCAAATTCAAAAATTAGAAGATGAAATCATTTTAACTACTAATCTCATTAAAGAAAAAGATTCTTCTTTAGATAAATTAAAGGGTGATGAAAAGGCTTCTAGTGAAAAGATCGGAGACTTAGAGTCAAAGCTCAGTGATTTGGAAAAAGCCAATAAGTCCTATAAGGAAGATTTGGCTAAGTTGAAGAATGAATTTGCTTCAACTACCAAAATCCTCAAAGAAAAGGATACTGAAATCGCTTCTATTGTTAGTGCTCGTGATGATGCTACCAAAGAAGTATCATCCATTAAGAACCAATTAGAAAAATTACAAAAGGAAAGGGACAACCATGATAATATGATTGCTGATTTGAAACAAAAACATGAAACCTCTAGAGGAACCATTGAAACTGAGTCCAATAAGTTGAAGGAATTGAATGCTCAATTAAAGAAAGATCTTGTTTTACATAAGGGACATTCTGCAAAAAATGAAACCTTAAATAAAGAAATCGAGACTTTGACAGCTACCATTGCTAGTCATGTTGCAACCATTACACTGAAAGAAAGAGAAATCAAATCTGTCCGATCTAACTTCCAACGTCATGAAGACGATCTGGCTGACTTAAAGCGTCAATTGACTGAATATGAAATGAAGATCAGAGATCTTAATTCTAACCATGAGCATGCTTCTAGAGATTTAAAGCAAAGTAAAACTAAGGCAGAATCTTTAACTCGTGAAATCGATACTTTAAGAGGTCAAATTGGTCAAGTTAAACAATTAGAATCAGAACTTTCTGAAAAGAGAAGTCAGGAATTGGAGAAAAAGAAAGAGATCGAAATGCTTCAAGGTGAATTAAGGGCTGCAGTTGAAGAAAATGAATCTATCAAAACTTCGTTAGAGAAATTGAAGGTTGATTATGATACTATCAACAGAGCCAAGGGTGATTATTCCGACAAGATTATTTTATTGAACAACAGAGTTAAAGAACTTGAAGATATTCAAAAAGACAAAGAAATTGAAAAAGAAAATCATCCTCCACCAGATGCATCATTTATGGAAGATTTTGCAAATATTAAGCTTAAATTGAATGAACAAAGTGCCACTTTAAGAAAAGAGAAATTTGAAAATAGAAAATTATCTGAAGAATTATTATTACTTAAGGAAAGAATGTCCAACAATAAGCAAGATATGCTGCAAAATAGAAAATCAATTGCTATGGGTGAGAGTATTGGACTGAATGGAGGACTTGATATCTTAAAGAATGAGATTGAATCACTTAAACAAAAATTACTTCAGGAAGAACAAAATTCCCAAAGAGCAGAAACTTATGCTATTGAATTACAAAAGAAATTGAACAAGTTACAATCTACTAGAGGTCTTAGTAGTTGGACTGATTATGAAGTGAAGTATAAGGAATCGCAACAAAGAATTACTGAATTGGAACTGAGATTTGAAAGAGTTCTTTCCTCTGAACTAGACACCAGTTCAATGGGACTTCCAAGAAGTGAAAGTTTCAAGAGGAATAGTTTTATTTCTTCTATGTCCGGTTCTAATCAAGAATTTGTTAATATTTATCAGGATATTACCAAGACTCTTAAATCGACCAGAGATGAATTATCTACTGCTAAGAGTGAGATTCTTAGACTCAAACATCTTTTAAGAGAATCAGAAGATGAACTATATGAGGCAAAGAGATCTTCATTTAAGACTTCTGTGTCCGATTATGAAAATGAATTAGCCCACCTTAAGGTTAAGCATGATACCTTAACTTCTAAAAACAGAGACCTCAATAACAGTATTGAATTGTACAAGAAGAGATCAGATGAATACTTCAAGAAATTGGAATTAGCAGAATCTGCTGTCAATATTTCTAAGAGACATGAGGATGCAGCACAAAGAGAATTAATTGAAGTTAAGAACCAATTGAAATTGTCTAGAGATGAATCAAGAACCACTCAAATTATGCTTAAAGATTTGAGAAAGGAAACTGAAAAGTTAGAAGAAAAGATTCAAGAAAAGAATTATGAATTACAAAGAACTAAACAAAACTTGAGAGATCTTAGTGATAGAAACTCTTATAATTCCAAACATTATGAAAACAAGGAAGTTACTGAAAGCTACAAGGAAGAAATTAGAAATTTGAATAAAGAACTTAACTACAAAATGGAAACCGAAACTGAATTGGTGAAAGAATCGAAGAAGCTACAATTAGATCTTGAAGATTTAATTCGTGATAAACAATCACTCGAAAAAGAACGTGAAGCTGCTGTTCTTCGTGAAGAAGAATTGGAAGGTCAAGTCAGCGAATTGAGCAACAAGTCAAGCGTCTTAGAAAATGAGAAGGTTATCAATGAAAGAAAGATCACCAGTTTATCCAAGCAAGTTACTTCCTTGAAACAAGTTATGGATGAAATTACTGCTCAAAGAGATGAATTATTGGAAAAGAAGGATTCATTAGAATCACAGATTATTAACCTTACTCAAAACTTGGACGAAACTACTGGTCAATTGGAACAAGCCAAGCTTGAAATTAATATTTTGAAGCAACACCTTGAAACCCAAAGAGCTGAATCAGATGGCATGAAGAATGAACTTAATCAATCTAAGATTTCTTCATCTTCTGAAGTCCAAGATTACCAAAAATTGAGAAAGGAGATTTTGGTTACCAAGGAAGAAAACGATTCATTGAAGAGAGTGAATAAAGAATTAGGAAGTAAAGTTCATACTCTTGAAGAAAAATTATACAGTAATGAGCAATTGAGATACTGGGAAAATAAGGTGAATGGATTGACTAAGGAATTGGATGACTCTAAGTTTGATAACTATGAAGCCAATAAACTTATCAAGACTCTCGAAAGAAATATGAAAGACTTCCAAATCAGAGCTAACAACGATTCCCAATTGATCAAGAAATATAATGATGAAAACTTTGATTACCAAAATAAGGTCAATCACTACAAGAGTACTATTGATATTCTTCACAATGAAAGTCTGGAAAAGGACTTATTGTACAAGGGTTCTCAAAGAGAAAACTTGGAATTGAGAGAACATATGTTGAGTTTGGAGAAGGAAGTATTAGAATTGAGAAGTAAATTAGGATACTAGATATTGGATATTCTGTTTGATCACCAGGTGTGGTCCTTGAAGCTATAATGACCAATTGATCGTAGGTGATCAAGGAAAAAGTGCACGAAATAGTTTATAAATACAAAATTGAATATATAATCGAAATGAGTATGAAGTTTAAGTATTCTACGATTCTTAGTTGGTGGGATCGCTTTATTAAAGAAGCTTGTGGAAACATTTTCTTTGCTCCACCTATATACACTAAAACCATCCAAACCTCTTGGTCTTCTGAGATTCGGAGAAATCTCTTGGTTCGACCAATTTTTCATCATATTTACCTAAACCGAAATGTTGAAGAATAAAGGCCACATCACCAAAGGCTGCTCTATCACCTTGCATAACCACACTTGGAAGACCTGAACTAATACCCTTATTCTGAACCTTACCAGTCAAGACTTTTTCCGCAACTGCTCTTAAATCAGCAACTGATAAAGCTTCAATCTTAGCGATCATTTCATCAATTGTAGTTAGTTTACCTTGACATTGGATTTGTCTACCTAAATCTTCCAACTTAGCAAGTTTACTTTCTATATTCATTAATAAGGAAGAAATTAATTGATTCTTGGCTCTCTTAACTTCTTTTTCAGTAAGACCACCCTTAGCAGTATCTGGTTCTAATAATTTAGATAATTCGAAACAGATGATTTGGGACATGACATGGGCAGCATTTGGAGAACACGAAATAGTAACACCAAATAAACCAGAATCAACATAAGAATGGTTGAATGCCATACAGTTTTCCACAAATGCATATTGGTTCAAGACTCTGGTATATAATCTTGAAAACATACCTTTACCTGGACCACCGGCTGAGAATGAAGAACCACCACCAAGTAATTTTTGAAGGGTGGCCAAAGCATATAAATCATCATGTAAAAGACCAGCAGTTTCAAATCCTATTTGCATATGGTACAACTCTGGAAGGTTACCGTATAAAGGAGGTTGATGTGGCAAAGCAATTTCTCCACCGGTATAGTTGACGGTACCTAAATCAGGTCTTCCAGAAGTAATTGATTTCCAATCACCAAAATTTTCTTGAGCCAAACGTAATCCATGTTCATGAGGAACACCAACCATGGCAACAACTACGTTTTGAGGTTGGTAGAACTCTTGGTGGTATTTCATGACATCTTTCTTAGTTATAAATGGGATTCTATCCGGAGGACAAAACAATGGTAAACCCAAGGTGTTATCTTTATAGGCAGCAGCATGTAAAACTTCTGGTAAGAACATATCATGTTTTAAAGATATTTCACCCACTTCATATTCTGCAGTTTGTAAGGTTTCATATAATTCTTGGTCTGTGATTTTAGGACTTCTGACAGTTTGAGCTACAGCATCAAACATTTTATCAGCATCTTTATTAAATACAGATGCTTGATAAATCACGGCTTCTCTTTGGGCTGATGCCATGTAGTTTCCACCGAGTTTGGCGAGGTTTTCCATCATTTCCAACCCAGTGTACTTTTCAGTGGATTTCCAAGCAAGTCTATCGACAATATGTGACAATCCTGGTTTACCTGGGCTTTCAAATCGTGAACCAGCATCAATATAAGCACCTAGAGCGGTGAAATGGCCGGGAGTAGAGTCGGTTACTATTCTTAAACCATTGGCAAGAGTGGTCATTTCTATATTGGGGTTGGAGAAAGTGGTGGTGGCATACTTTCTGACGAGCTGTGAAGCTCTAGGGAGTGATAGCCGGGATAGCATGGTATGGTTTGGATAGATATCAACGAAGTTGGTTGTAAGTTAAGTGCACCACAAACGCTCACGTGAGCGATGAGTCGCCGCTGTAAAGGAGTTATAGGAGTAGAAGAGAATAAGTCGAAAAAAATCATAGAAGGACAAGAGAGAATAATGTAGAGATAGATTTTCATGGTTAATTTATGTCTTCTCTTGTTTTTTCTGCTTTTTTACTGATGTTTAGTGTATTTTACTGGTGGTTGATTTGGCGAGTGAGATACTTTGGTGGTGGAAATTAGTGAGAGATGGACATTAGTATCTCGCTAAAGAGCACACAAGAGCTGAGTGAAAGGGTGGAATAAACGGCTGCTTGGGGCAGATAAAGAGACCAGGTTTTGTAGAGGTGCTACTTGGACGCACTGGACTTATTTTGGCGACGTTATAATTGTTTATTTCGTTTGTATCATTGTTGCCAAGTTTTAATATTGTTCTAGCGAGAAGTCTCACTACGTCTCGCCAATTGGATTATTTTGTTGCTAATATTGACAAGAGGAGGCTGCGAAAATATTCCAGACCAAGACGATTATAAATCCAGTTAATAGTTCAGTGAAGTTGACATGATGACACTCATTTGGTAGCTCAGATAAATAGCAAATAAGTTGGGCCAGAATTATCGATCTTGTGCTCTTCTTCTATTAATAATCAGGATTGTGCTTTACATAATTGGTTAATTATTCCACTATCTGAAATGCTTTCTTATTAACTATATGCAATCTATGGTTCTCAGAATATGGTAAATAGCCATAAATTTCAAAATATATGCAATCTTGACTTTGAAAGTCTATTTTGTCTCGATTGATGGGTTTATTGATTTTCTGCCTTTCAACTATTACAACAGCACCAAATCATCATTGGGCTCTGCTGGACGTGGAGGTAATGCCTTATCTTTTCTATTTGGTGAATCAGAAGGGCTAGGAGTATGGCCAAAAATGTCCAACAAGTCAGGGTTGACACCTTGGGTAAACGATGTTGCTCTTGATGGAGCTAACGGAATAAAGTTATGAGCTGTTTTGGCTTGAGGACTCGATGTGGTGCTTGTTGTTTGTGAACTAGAAGTTTGCGATATTGGTAGACTATTCAATCTTTGCTTGTTATTTGATAATCTTATAGTTGGTGTCAATGGCTGGGATGGGGTTAATGGTTGTGTTGGAGTAGAAAGTACTGGAGTAGAAACAGGTGGGGTAACTGATGGTCTAGAAACAATAGTAGTTTTGATAGATGATGGATCAGAGGGAGCCCATGAAGCAAAATCAGTAAACCCATCGTCTTCGTCTTCTTCTTCTTGTTCTTTTCCTTCTTCTTGTTCTTCTTGAACTGCATATTTCTCTCCTGTCTTTTTGTCGTTCTTATTTTTTTCTTGGTTACTGTTTAAATTATTGTCTATAGGTTTTCCTTCTTCTGTGCCATTCGGTATTACAGGTGTTGATGCCTTCGATTTTTCAGCTTCGTTGTTCTCTCCTTCTGGTGCTATTTTATCAGTACTCTGATTGTCTTCATCCCTTTCGAATATAACGACTTCTTCTCCTTCTTTCTTCTTTCCATCAGTACTAAAAATTGTTCCTGGAAGAAAAGAAAACCTTTTACTCTTGGAACTTTTTGGAGGGTTTATAGGTACCGTGGGTTCTATCTTTTCTGTCTTTTCTGTCATATCCACCTCACTTTCGTTGGTTGTTCCAGTGAATCCAAAAAGAGTGTTGAAAAACCCACCTTGCTTATTTTGTTCGAGTAGAGTAGCGGCCTTTAACAGCTTCTCGTACTCTTGTTCCTTCAATTTCAATTTTTGTAAATGGACTTCGTGGTCTCGTCTCTTTCTTTCATGGATTTGTTTGGATATCTCCTCACTATGATGTGCTTTAATCACCTGGATTCTAGCATGAATGAATTTGTTACTCTCCATTTCAATCATCCGACTGAGCTTATTACTGAGTGACTCCTTGGGTGTCTTGATTTTTATGCTGCTTTTGTTGACGATTTGTGGGGTTTCTTCTTTGACTTCAGGCTCTTTCTTGGTCTTTTCGGTCATTGATTTCCCCCTTTTAAGGTGAAGTTCCATCTTTCTGGCTCGAATATACGAGTCTCCAGATGACCACGCAAATAATGCACTCAGAGTACTCTTGGTCTTTTTATTACCTTTATCTGATTCAGTTTTGGAATCCTTGACGTCCGTACCAAGCCAGGACCCGATAATTAACCGCTGATTCGTTTCAATGGTCGAGTCCGTCCATCGCACCACATTGCTTTGCCCTTCCTGGTTGATGAATTGTTTTGTATATCTTTGAAATGATCCATAGTATTTATTGGCGTTGTCGGTTTGTTGTAAAAGCACTTCAGGGTATCTAGCGATTAATTGTTGGGTTTCTTCAGGGAATTCGACATCTTTAAATATTTTCTCCGTTAGGCGGTACAGATCCAACTGCGTTATGGCCTCGAGCGAGGCGTCCTCGTTGTCGGACAGTGCCATTGTGGGGGAATGCAACAGGATAGTGGGATTATGGGCAATGTAGGGAATCGTGGTTATATCACGTGTGCTTGATTTGGTGGAGAGCGAAATCCGCGACATTGTTGGATGTCTTATAATAAAAGATTTAGCGACATTTGATAGATTATCAAAGAACAGTAAACTCTTCAACTAACTTAATCTAAACATCAGTTTTTAGCCCGTTTAAACAGTGGTTAATATTTCATTGCTTTTATCAAACACATACTGCAATCCTCCACTCCCTTGATCTCCCACTATCTGGCGCTTATTTCCAATTTACCTAAAAGTTAAATAGGGCCATTTTCTACCAGTTGCATCTACGAGATCTCCATTACTATAAATACAAACGTTTTCCTTCCAATTGCTTGTATTACTTTCACAGCCGAAGCTTATAAAAACTCAAAAAAATCCTTAGCAGATCCAATTGTTCACAAAAATGGAATTAGTCCTTCCCCAATTCCCAGAGACTCCCCTTCTCATCTCTCTCTTCACCAACCTTACTCAAGAAACCCTCAACACAGTGAAGTCACAGTTGATAGCGTCTAATGAAGACTACAACTTTTGTTTCCTTAATTCCAACCACATCATCTCGTTAGAGCATCTCAATTACAGTTTATACAAGTCCTTAGTAGACTACACCAATGGTAACATGAAAGCCAAAACCTTGAACGCAGAAATCATCTTCAACCTTTCTCCTATAAACAATATCATGGATGCATTGAAACGTTTCGGGGTGGATCCGGAATGCCCTAACTTGATAGCTATAAAAGTAGGTGACAAACAATCATGGGACCATATCAAGAGTCAATGGAATACCATATTGAATTCTGAACCAGTTGAGCTTAATGATGAAATTCTCACCGAATTGGCAAACGTTCAAAAGGTCAAAAAAGTTTACAAGTTAAACGATACTAAAATCCAAGAAGGTAACATGCAACTGCAACTCACCAGATTAGCCATTGGAGCCTGTATTGTACGGGGTAACTAGATGAAACTAAAAATACAATCAATAAAGAAAGAGAAATTTTAAAAGTACAGTCATCAAATAGCCAGTCATGATCCATTGGTTACTAATGATAATATTTATTATTGAGCCTAATCAAAATCTTCGTTAATATTAAGTTTAATGTAGATACAAATTATTATGCAAAAAAATGTGAAATGAACTAGATTTACTATATTATATACTTTTGTTCGTTTCATTCTTTTACAGCTGATACAACTGTATATGCTTGGATTGGACTAAACTGTCCTTAAATGCTAATGTAATGTAATGATGCTTGTAGTTCCAGCTCCAAACAAGTTTATGCAATTGACGAAGCTTTCATTATCATAATCATAGCCCTCTGAATGCAAATTGCCTAAGATTAACTGATTGTCTTGGAGGTCTTGTAGTATTTAATGGTTTTGCTGTGACTACTTTAGCCGTGGCTACCTTTTCTGGCATTGCTAGTGGTGATTCTTTTGTGATATCAGATGCAATGTTTGAAATAGATTTGTTCAAATCTACTGGCCTTAATACAGGTTGCCGATCAGTAATTTGTAATTCGTCTTCACTGATTTCGAAATCACCATCTTCTTGAATTTCGTCTGAATGTGTGGGGGTAGGCATTTTGCCTGGACTGTAAGAGCTTGTATGCAAATGACTAGTGCTTGAGAAACTGGTGGTGGATTGACTATTTGAAGATTCTTCATACAGAAAGTTTCGTCTTAAAGTGGTACAGAATCTGGATAATTTAGCTTTACGAGGTGAAGGCTTTTGTGGAGATTCTTCAATATCATCGTCTTCAATTCCAAACTCTTCTTCCACTTGTACAAAGGTACTGGACTTGACCAAAATGGCTGGATTTGGTGATGATTGAACCAATGGTTCTTGAGAACTGCTTCTTTTAATTGAAGCATCCATTTTCACAGCATCATCATCGTCATCATCATCATCATCATTTTCTGTATCGTTCGAAATATCATTAGAATTATCAGTCATATGTTGAGATGCACGTTGAGTGGCTGGAGATGAAAAATCTTCTGTAAAGTCAGAATCGCCAGATATCATACTAGAATCAGCAGCACCGGCAGTTTGCTTACCAGAAGTAGGAGTAGGTAAATTTTGGGTTGGAGGAGTTTTGTTACCAAAGAATTTACTTTGTTTCTTTGAAGGAGATCCAATATCACCACTGATTCTTGCAATCTTTCTTGAAGTAGGAGAAATCACTGAAATAACTCTTTTCATACCTTGAGTAGGAGTTTGTGGTACTGTAGTAGGCATCTCTTTCTTTTGGGTTTTAGAAATTTTCAAAAGATCAAGTACGGATTTGGTTTTAGGTTCTTGAGATTGTTGGATTGGTCCAGAGAGTGATCTATGGGCAGTAGATCTAGATGCTGGATTTTGCCCATTGCCTCTGTTACTCACAAAAGATCTACTTTTCAAAGTATTGAGGTTTTGTTCTCTTGATACCAAAACATCATGTCGATTAGGATGTACCAAACCATTGCAAATCTTTCTGTATAATTCATTGTTGAGAGTGAGTCCACAACAGGCTTCAACCACTTCCATATCTAGGTGTATACCTTCTGGATATTCATTTAATGTTCTTAAGGTCTGGTCCAAAGGATTGAAAACTTTTTGAAATTGGAATGCTAAATTGGCTTTATGGACTTCATCCGCAAAGTCTTCAGGAATAGTTTTACCATCGGATCTTAATGCAAGAACAACTTTTTCTAAGTTATTAAATTTTCTAACCAAAGTGAAAGCAGATTTTAATCCTACTCCCGGGATTCCCTTGGTATAATCACAACCTGATAACATTGCAACCAAACGTAATTGTTCACCAGTATATTGTGACAAGTATGGAATCAGTTTAACATCTTTGAAGCGGTCTTTATTGATCTCCACACAAGAAGAATCATCCTTAAGCTTGGTAATAAGTCTTTTGCATCCAAAAATCAAAAGATCGGAATCTTCACTTAAAATCCCATCTACAGCGCCAATTTTCTCTAAGTAAACCATCTGAGGATCAGCTTCATAAGGTGCAACCACATATTTGATCTTAAGACTATCCAATTCCACCATGATTGACTTGGCCATCTCGTGGGTCACGCATGCTGCTTTCATATACTCTTTCCAAGCAAGTTTATGGTTGCCAGCTCTGGAATATTCATCAGCCTTCTTTTGAGCCTCTTCGCGCTTAAGTCTTCTCTCTTTTGCAGTCTCTGCTTTGGTAGGTAAAGAAGCACCATCAAAAACAAAGTATGGCTCAACCCCAAAGTATCGTAACATCTCGACCTTCTTCAAAATAGAGTTGATATACTTTCGGGTCGGTTGGCCCTGACAAAGCTCTTGTGCACAAGATACCAATCCTCGGTGTAACCATCCGTAGCTATCAATCGCGAGAGTTTTACCTCTGAACCGCTCTAGTGAGGTCAGTTCTTGGATTTCTTTAAGATTGGGAAGGAGTCCTGTCACGCCCATGATGATATACGGGGGAGTGGGTCTCGTGGTATGGAAGTAAAGAGCGGATGGGAAAACGAAAGGAAATAAGTAAGTGAAATGAACTGAAAGGTACAACCAAGAGAAGGAGATGGGGCATGTTTAAAGGCCTGGCTCGCGGTAGTACCGGTGACGCGACGCGGTGGGTTTGTTTGTAGGACGCGTAATAGAGGGTCCGATGCAGTAAATGTGAGAACCCCAGTACATACTGATGATAAACTGCATTGGCCATCAACCAGATAAAGATAGATCATTGGAAGGACCAATTGGTTCGTTCTTGGTTCGTTCTTGGTTCATTCTTTGGTGGTGCCCAACTGTTTATGGAATTGGTTTTTACGGTGGTTTTGGATTTTACAAGGCTTTTCTCTATAGACGTTTATCGTTTCTAGTATAAATAACACCAGGACGAGTGCATTGATTTTAACAGTGTCCTTGTTTTTAGGAGATTAGATAGTTCTGTTGGAGCCTCCAATGGAAACAGAAAATTGAAGACCATCCTTGACTCCGGTACTGTCCAAACTTCCAAATCTATTGGAGAAGAAGTATCCAATATCGAAATTGGCCCAGTGGTTGAAATATCTTAAACCAAATCCAGCACTGGTAGCACCGTGTTGACTTTCGCCAATGATATCGTTGGAAACATTACCAACAGCAACAGTAGAGTACAATCTCAAGGGATTAGCTTCCTTACCGAATCCATCTTCAAGCTTAGAGGAGTTAGCATGTTGTGGAGTGTAAAGGAAGGTTGGTAACTTGGTAAAAACAGTAGCAGAAAGTTTATAGAATTGAGAGCCACCATTTGGATTAAGGGCATTCTTGGTGAATCCTTTAAAAGAATTGGTACCACCCAAGTAGAATCTATCAGAAACGTGAACCGGAGCATTTGGAGTTGGAGTGTAAACACCACCAGCTTCACCGGATAAATGAGTGGTTATAGCATTACCAAAGAAAGATTGGAAGATGTCCAATGCGAAGGAAGACTTGATGAATGCAGTTTGGTTCTTGAGGTTGGCTTGTTCTTGGTTAGATGAGATTTCATTGGAGAATCCAGCACTGAAACCAGAAACAGGGAAGTTTTTAGTGATTTGGTTCAAGTATTTGACCTTAGAATAAATTAATTGATTAACAATAGATGATTTTAAGTAATCACCAGCAAAGAATTTCAATTCATCTGGAGCACCATCACCAATATTTTGAATAGAACGTTTAGCAATGGATAATCCTGATAAAATAGTCAAGAAATTACTTTGATTATATTGTAAGCCAATGATACCACCAGTGCTACCTTCAGAGCATTGTTGCCAAGTTTGGTTATTTTGTTGGGAATGGAAAACATCTACCAAGAATTTGAAAGATGGATTGTTAAGACTTGCTAAAAGTTTAGCATTGGTGATCAAATGATCAGTTGGCTTATATGGATTATAATCAACACCTATGTTGACCAATTCTGCATTTTCATTAAAGTTATTGTTCAAGTAGTTTAACTTAACGTTCAAGTATTCTTCATTATTAACATTCAAGAATCCTTCACCAATATTAAGATTAATAGACAGTAAATCAAACACCACTTTAGTAGCAATTGGCTTTTCTATGTTATAGTTCTTGATATCCTTTGGTAATAAAGCAGGGAAATCCGAATGCAATCTTGTATCGATCTTCTTAAACACATTGGTCTTAGCAAGTTTTTCTTGAGATACACTGATAGTTTCCATCAATTGACTTAAAGTATAGTCACTTTGTTCCACCAATGGTGACAAGAGCTTTCTGAAGAAATCAGTAGTGAATGTTTCACCTCCATTGACTTCAACAGATGATAAATAAATAGGCTGGGATCCCGATCTTTGTAAGATATCTTGAGTAAGGAGTTTAGTCAGAAGGTCTGAAGATTCTGATGACATTTTTGGTTAGAATTGGACAAGAAACTGGACAAAACAGGACGATCTTAAAAAGCGAAAAGCGCAGTGGCAAATTAGTCGGGTGGATCTAAGCTTTGGACGCTGTGATATAGTTAATCGAATGGTTTGAATGGGTTTGGGTCAGTTTGTAAGTTTGGCCGTACATTTGTGCGATGATTATTGGGTAGGGTGGTCGTGTGCGCCAACCACAAACTGGAGGTGGTGGAGAGAAGGAGAGGGTAGTAATATAGGGGGATAAGGATGGAGACAGTTTAATGAAAGTATGAAGTTGCAGGTATGAGTCGTCTGAATGCCATTGTCTTTTTTTTTTTGGTGTAATTTTACGGTTTTTCGGTAGATTTATATAGGTTCTTTATCTAGTGTCAAATGTGGTGATTAAGAGGAGAAAGAGCACTGAAATCTATGATCTTGAACTTAATTTGAGGCTAAGGAGCTGGAAAAGCCTGTAATATAACATTTCCGGGTGATTGCTTCGTCCACACAAGTTTGGGGAATTTTAAATGGGCTTTGTGTTGCAATTTCACCAGCCTTTCATGTGTTTGACAGATTTCGCAACTAAAATATTTCGAATTTCACAGCATTTAGCACCCGAATAACGGCTAGGGAAAATGATAGAAGGGCAACTGCTGGGCTTATAGTGCCATTTCGGTCAATTGTGAGTATTCAGAGGTAATTGGTTAGGAATTCGGTTATTGCCATCTCCACTTCACGAATATCTTTCTCAAAATATTAATTGGCTCTTACAGTTGCTAAACATAACTTTTATTGGCTGTTTCTATTAGAGGATCACCATTTGGGTGTTTCCTGGTGGTACAGCCCCACCATGATTATCTAGCGGTATTATGGTGACTTTTGGATATTAATTGAGTCATTGGTACCATATTTAAATTTTTTTTTTCCAAGATGTGAAAGTACCACTCAAACTGGCACAAAATAGTCAATTGATAATTAGTACTCAACAGTGGCACCATCGTAGGCCAATTCAAGCAACTTCCATTCACACTCAACACCAGCATTGGCGAAAATTTCAATAACTTTGTTGGCAATATCATCAAAACCTTCGGTTGCCAAGCACAAAATAGTTGGCCCGGCTCCGGATAAACAAATACCACATAAACCAGGATGAGTTTGAGGAGTAACACTAGATAAAACTTCCACTAAACCTGGGATCAAGGTAGATCTGTATGGTTGATGAATCTTATCCTTCATAGCTTCAAAAATAAGTTGGTTGTTTGGAGGGTCTTGTGTTAAAGCAGTGGTCAAAATAGCAATTCTTTGAAGGTTAAACACAATATCTTGTCTGTTGTATAATTCAGGTAAAACAGCTCTAGAATCATCGGTGGCAACCTCGAAATTTGGAATGATTGAAACACATTTAATTTTATTATTAAAATTGTATTGTAAGTACTCACCGATATTTTCGGGGGGTGGGATAGTGAGGTACTTTTCCTTTGGAGTGGTCTGTTTTGGTAACACGTATTCTAAAGGCAAGTTCTTGGCTTCGGTATTTTCAGGAGAAAGTTCGTTCAAATAAGAACCCACAAATCCTCCCAACATGGCAGCAGCGATATTATCTGGGTGTCTTTCAATCAATAAACAGTAATCCAACATTCTAACCTTGGAAAGCTTTAACATACCGATCTCGTTACCTAACATGACACCACCGACAATGGCAGCACCTGAAGAACCTAAGCCTCTTCCTAAAGGTATAGGGTTAATGACGTGGATATGAGTTCCATTTGGGAAACTATTGATGCCATTACATCTTAATAGGTACAATGCTGTTTGGGTAATTAAATTCTTGTCGGAGGACAATGGAACGTTTTCGGCGAGACTTCCTTCGTAGGTAATCTTACAGTTGTAAGGATCACTGGAAGTATCTTTTGAAGGATCAACACTGGCTTGGATTTCCAAGTATAAGTTCAAACCGATTCCTAACACGTCGAATCCCGGACCAATGTTGGCAGAAGATGCTGGGACTTTCAATACGAATAACTTTGTCATTGTGTGTGTGTGTGTGTGTGTGTTATATGGATATAGTGCGATAAAAGTGAGCACCAAAGAATACTAGACACTAAGTTCAAGTACGAGTAGTTGGTAACAGTGAGAAGGAACTAGTAGTTGTCCATAAAGTGATTTTTTTCAATGATGTTGCAACCGCGAGAGTGAAATTATTGGCAGATAAGAGATCTTGGGGTAGCGCACCACCGGAGCAGACAATCATCTCGCGGTGAGCATGAGTCATACTGGACTACTAGCGAGACGATGGGGAGAAAAAGAGCCTACTTTTAGCGAGAGAACAGACGTTAGGACTTGCAAGAGGATTTTTGTTCTTGGAAGTGATGATATTTTGGTGGTGTTTGTGGTGATGGTGGGAATGGCATTTGACGGTCATGATACCAAAACTTCAGAACCTCCACGGAAGTGATGACTACTTTTAGACTGGTACGGCGGTGCAAAGTCAGATATAAAGAAAATACTGCTAATAAAGAACAAGTAGTCAAGAAACAGCAACGGGTGATGAGTAGCCAGTTTCCAGTTGAGGATAAATGTAGCGAGTATCGTATTAATAAATACGTCTATTGTGTAATGAGCATAATTCTATTGGGTAAGCAGTTGGTGCCAACAGAACAGACCAGTCGCTGTGTGTAGACGTCAAAAGTGATTCACCATTCCACCAAGTCACAAGACCAGTACCAACTATATTTAAAGTCACGGAATACCCAATATTTGATTATTCAATTACTTTAACTCTACTTTTTTTCTACTTTTTTTTTTGAATTACTTTTGATTAAATATACTAAACAGTTCTCGTATAACTAAAAACTAATGGTTAAACGGACAAGCTGAATTAAATACACCGCAAAATGCAATATTAATGAAACAAGAAAAACGGCAACACACTGAAATTAAAGGTTATGTTGTCACCAACTAACAAGCATATGGAATTTTCATATGAAGTTACTCGCTTGGAGTCACAAATGTCCTTATTGAAAACTTTTTTTTTTCTTTTTGAGGATCATGCTGTAAAATTTCTATGTTCGTCTGGAGATCTATAAAACATTAGTCTTTCTCTTTTCCCAGTGAATGTATGCTGGACCATGAGGTTGAGTAACCATAGATTCATGATCAATTGGAGGCATTTTGTCCTTTGGACCAAACTTCCATCTAATATTGTAAACGTGAGTAGCCAAGATCATTCCTAATTGAAGGAAAGCAAATTGTTCACCAATACAACGATGTCTACCACCACCGAATGGTAAGTATGGAGAAGAAACACCCTTAGAAATGGCACCGAAACCGTAATCAATAGATTCACCTTGGTTGGCTTCAGAAACAGTTGGTTTATCCCATCTGTGAGGGTCGAAGTGTTGAGCATTTGGATATATGTTTTCATCAATCATAGAGTAACCTGGAGTAGTTAAAACGTGGTGACCCTTTGGAACGACATATTTGGTGTTTGGAACGAGCAATGGCTTAGTGACCTTTCTGAAAATAGAGTGTAATGGCATGTGAATTCTTAAAGCTTCCTTGATGGTGTTGGTGTGTAAAGTCAACTTTTGTAAATCATCGTAAGTCAAATCAAAAATATCACCATTCTTTTCATTAAGGAGAGTAGTAAGTTCTTCGTATAATTCATCTTGAAGTTCAGGTTGTTCAGCCAAGTGTAATAAGAACCAGGAGGAGGTAGAAGAAGAAGAGTGTTGACCACCCATTAAAACACCAATCATAAGGTTAGCAATTTGTTGATCAGTCATAACAACACCATCCTTGTAAGTAGCATTAAGCATCAAGGAATCAACCAAGTCACGGTTTGGAACAATATCACCAGATTCTCTTCTGTAGTTAATCAAAGACATGTAAGTTTTGGAGATCTTTTGTTGAGCAAGATCTCTCTTGGTATGACTTGGCAATGGTAAGTGAGGAAGAGCGAAGTTAATTGGGGCGAAACCTTTATCTAAATCAGCGTATAATTGAGCAAAAGAAGCATCGAACTTCTTTCTCATTTCATCACCAAACAAAGTTCTAGAAGCAGTGAAAATAGTCAATTCAGGTTGAGTCTTCAAGACATCAACAACACCAGAGTCATTTTCTTTCATTTTGTACCATTCTGAGTCAGTGAAGTAGTTCAAAACTTCTTCTCTAAACTTTGGAACGTAACTTCTGAAAGAGTCAACAGTTAAAGCAGTCTTAACAAACTTCTTTTGTTCCATAAGACGATGGTTTGGACAATCATAGATGACACCTTCCCCAAAAACTGGAGTAGTTAAGTGTTGGTAAGCATCTTCAGCAGAAACATCACTTGCCTTAGCGTTAAGAACAAATTCTTGACCACGAGGACCTAAGTAAACAGTCATAACCTTACCAACCAAAACAAAAGAAAAAACGTCACCGTGCTTGGCACGACAGTCGTTGAAGAACCCATATGGGTCCTTACCGTACATAACGGCATTACCCAACCATGGAACCCAGTGGAATACCATAGGAACTCTATCTTTTCTCAAAGAGTATAATAATTGCCATGCGATGTTGTAAATGAAAGGAACCAACACTATCAAAGATATTTGTTGGCCCAAAGTAAGGCCCATAAAGAGTGTGTAGGCAGACACAGCTAAGTCGCTAAGAGCCATCTTGGAAACTTGTTAGTATAATGGAGACTTTTTCAGATCACCCTAGTATTCTCTCACACGTATAACAAAACCGTGAAACAAATGGTCAGAATTGGAGAAGATTTCGTCGGTTTTTGAGCAGAAGTTTTTGCCGTAACTTGTGAGTGGTGACGTGTTGAATCTAGGGGTATTCTGGCCCGGATATCGACCTGGATCAATCACTTACTGTACTAATGAAGCAAAGGAAAGAGTGCTATACTAAAAAAAATATGTCGTACCGAACACGCTTTTTTTTTTTAGCACTCGTATACGACGAGTCTGGCACGTGACACCAAAGGCGAAGCTTTTCATGCGATGTGTAGGAGGAGGAAGAGTTTAGAGGAGTAAGTATGGGAGTGTAAGTTGTGGTGGGAAAATGGAAAAAAGGGAAAAGGGAATAACTGTAGGAATTGTGATCAGCTGACCGTATTGGTATCTTAGACGGGCCTTTTGTCTTCTACCTTTGGTTTCTTTTGCTGGGTACAATTCCAGCCCAGTATTATGTCCAGTCTTAGTGATCGATCTAACAGTATCTGGCGAATTTATTTTTTCTTATGTACAGCCGCGCGCGTCTCGAAAAAGAGATTTGTCACCCGAATTAAGGCAGCCTAATTGGACCAGAGACAAAGGGACCCTGTGCAAGAGGCAATAGGTGACATGACAGGATCAATGTGAAACAGGTTTCTGGTTTCTGGTGCTGAGGTAATAGCATGGCTTTGAGGAGGCACGCGAGGGAGCAACAGGTGTCTACACTGCCGTCCCGAGAAGGCTTTTGTGGTGTTTATAGTGCCGTTCATCCTAATGGTAGGGCTTCTTTTACAGATTCGGATGCAGATATTCTGAAATCTCCCATGCAGTTTCTTACATAACTTCCTCTCCTGCTGTTTTTTGTTTCTGGTATAGGTTCCGGCTCGTGTACCACCTCCAGTGTCCATATCTCATTTGACCTGACTTCACATGATTATGCCACAGTTATTATTGCTGTAACACCGTTACCACCGGTGGCATGCCCTTCCCTTTTTTTTTTTTTGGTTTTCGATTTTTCACAGACTTGTCATAAAAATGCACTATGCAGCCATAGAAATTACCCTGAAAATGGCTAAGGAGGCAGCTCCTCTCTCCTGGAACAATTTCTGGGTTGGTAGGTGGAACAAACCATGATCCGTTGGTCCCAACTCAGTCCAGAGCAATTGGAAGAAACCCAATTATGGGAATATCGGCCTCTTCGGAAAAACCCGTATTTCCACTACAATTCAGTTTAAACTTTTTATCGGCTAATGTGAATTCTTGGTCGTTGCTCTTGCTCCCCTTATTTGTAGTTTTGTCCTCGCCTATTGATTGATATGTAAGAATTGCCATATTAATGCCGATGCTTTCCGTTCTGGGAAGCATGCTAAAATGGTCTTTTTTTTTCTATCATCATCCTTATTATGTGGCCAGCTCGGAACCCAGTGCTATGATTGATTTGTTTATCAGCTCGGTAATTTATGCCATGTAAATGAACCATCCGTTTTGAACCCCCCGGTCGTCGCCTTAGATCTACTAGTCAATGAAAGTCGCCAAGATACAGTGACGTATTTTTACTACGAATTAGGGCGTCTCAAAGCATGATAAATAAAGTTAAGCGAATTCATAGACTACACCCAAGATATAGTGTACTTAGATACACTCTATAATAGATCGTATCCTTTCGTGTTTGGATTTATACTATATGGTATCTATGTATGTAGACGTTGTGCTGGCGATAAATATATATATATATATATATATACATTGAGCTCTTTATACAAAATGGCTGCAATTTGGTTAGGCTACTGAAATTCTTCTTGAAACAACCACCATAAAATTATTGTTTCAGGGACTTGATAGTCCCAAAACAGGATATACTCGGCAAATAATGGTGCTCATTTGAAATTTTGCCATTGATGGTCGTTATTCCAGTGGGGGTCCCTTGGCACACGTCTTACGCAAAGATCTACTGCATAACTTCTCCACAAGGTAGTTCTCTAATAACCAACAATTATTAACAGATATGTTTGCAGTGACGTATACCAGTACCAATCATTAAGGATCCCAACTGATATTCTTCTATTCTTGTGCTTTTCATCATTTATCCTTTTTGGCCAGTTGCCCTTTTATGTGTTTTTTTTTTTGGTCTATTTGTCTTTATCTTTGTCTTTTGTATGCTTGTGTATACCAGTAGACTGAAGTAACAAAGTAACGAAATAACGAAACAAAAGCCACCAGTATACACCTCTATTACATCTTTTTTTTCAGTCCTTCTAAGAACTTCTAAGAACATACCTATCTGAGCTAAGCAGAATCAATACCTAAAAGCCCAGCATCCTTCAACACGGTCCAACACCATCCTCTTTCTTCTCTTTTTCATCTCGTTCAAATCATTGATACCCCATCATCCTAACTCTTCGTAACAACTCGTTATGTTCTTGTTGGATCTGTTCATTCTTCATCTCCAAGAACTTAATGTATTCAATGGACTTTGCCAAAATAATACCTTTGTTTAGTTTTCTAGCTGGTTTTAAACCTTCCAAATCAACATTCAAAAGATCAGTACTAGTACAATTATCCAGTTCCTCTCCACTAGATTCACTAACATCACCTCTTTTACGTTTGCATCTTCTGGCAACTCTCAAAGTTGGAACAGAATTCAGTAAGGTTGTGAATTTTTCATTGATTTTGTTACGATACCGTTGCTCAATGATATTATGTGAAGATCTATTTCTATTTTTTGGTTGTGGTTGTGATTGTGGTTGTGATAATGATAATGTTGGTTCTGATTTGATTCTAGTTCTATCATGACGAGATGATTGACTCGAGGTAGCTTCCACTTGACCAGATTGTTGAAGAGGCACCAGTTGTTGAGAAGGAACTTGTGGAAGAACCGTAGATTGGTTCTTTAAGTCCATTGGAGTGTTATGTATCGAATCTTGGCCTAAAAAACGAGATTGGCTAAACTCAAGCTTTGATGATTCCATTGTAGGGTGATATTGTGGTATATCTAAAGGAGGAGTAAAATTTGCAGCAAAATCAGCTGATTGCGCTGAGACACTGCGTGCCATATCAAAGCCAGGTTCTTGTTCATATTGATTAAAAGTGGTTGTTGAAGAATTGGTTGGGTATTGATTATTATTAAATTGCAAATGTGGTGGAGGTGGTGGTGGTGGTGGTTGTGATTGTGATTGTGATTGTGGTTGCTGTTGCTGTTGCTGTTGCTGTTGCTGTTGCTGTTGTTGTTGAAGATTTGGGTGTGGTTGTACCTGATTTGTTTGTGAGTGGTTTTGATACTGGTTTTGACCAGGAAATGTGTCACTAGATGGCACCAGATAATGCAGATAAGGCAATGGTATATCCTGATCCATTCTTGGTTCAGTCTTTGGATAGTAAGTGGTATATCCATAATTAAAGGACATGACAGGCTCTTTCATAAATATGATATTATCAATACAATTTTTAAAAATACCTGGTATACAAATATTGGGACAAGCCCCTTGATATAGGTGTAGGTATGTGCCTCAAAAAATGGTATCATACCAATTTTGACATAACCATTATCCGCATATAGTTACGATGAAGAATTGAGTAGAGGCTTAATATTAATTTGGGGTATTATGCATAACGACACTGATTCCTCGCTTGTGGTTTCTTAAGCTAGTCAATCATCGGTCAATTATCGGTCATCCCGAACGGGGCCGCGTATGCCAGTATCGTATGATTCTTTCAGGGTGTGTATATAATGTGGGCGATATTTTGCATCTTCTGCGGTATGGAACCTATGGAACCTCTACATGCATGAGATTACCGTTTGGGAATAAAGATCGAAGCCACGGAAAACGAACAAAACAAACGAATGAGTCAATCTAAATCGCCGTTTACACAAAAACTCCATCTCAATACAAATGGTGAATATCCGATAATGTTTAAATCTTTATTTGTTTTTTTTTTTTAATTTTTTTTTAGTTCTTTTTTGGCTCTTTTTCTTTGATATCATTGATTATAGTCTATTTTATTGCTATCTAAGATACTTTTGAATTTGGTCTGAATATCCCCCGACCCTGTGGATTTTGACGTGTGACTTCACATTGGTTAATAAAACCAATGAAGTTAAAGGATATTTTTCAAACCAATATTAATGTAAAGAATTGGTGAGGTTTTTTTCTTTTCTTTTTAAATCAAGAGATTTACTATAATGTATGATTAGGCTTTTTTTATTTATTTATTTATTTATTTTATCTAGGTACCATCAGGTTCTGTTCGCTTCAAATAACCATGTTTGAAACTCAGTCATTCAATCACATGTCATTTAGTTACTTTAGTTGTTTTATCTTGAACTACAATTATTCAAGGGCTACATAACTATAGTAAGACTAGTAAGGGTGCTTTAGGTGCTTTAAAATAAAATTTAAAAAAAAAAAAATTGGTAGTCCCAAGAATTATCGCCGGATATTATCTACTGAAACGCTTACAGCCGCTCGTTGCATTTTATCTTTTACAGTCTTTTTTATTATACTTCATACCTCGAGTCGGATATATTCATACCCTCGGAAATAAATGATTCATACCAGTGACCGGAATTATTCATACTATATAGTTTATTATTTCAAACCTACTATAGACGAATAACTTATGGTAACTACTTCGACTGCCAGTACGATGGAATTTGGTTTTACTTAGATACTTAATTTCATCTATTTTGTTTGAAGC